>JACEFZ010022973.1:140000-271251 GCA_014155875.1 Cepaea nemoralis | reverse complement strand
AATGCAGTAAAGCGTGGCTGCTGGGTTTCTAGTGACTGCCGCTTCCATCAACGATGAACTGTATTTTCCATGGAGGACTTTTGTGTTTGTATTCTGACGGCGGCATTATGCACAGTGTACCTGTGCGGGTTGTTGGCTTGCCGAGACTCCTGTCTGTTCCACTTTTCACACAGGGCAGTGAGGAGCATTTCGCGTGATATTCACTGGCACAGGAACGAAGCATAATGGGGACGACCCATTGCCGTGAAGTTGGAACCGCGACTAACTGACTAACTAGAGAAGTTCTACAAGTGGAGATAACCAGTTTGAGTTCTATAAAATAAATTAGAGAAGATCTATGTGTGACGTTCAGCTAATGTGTAACTAGCTTCGGTTTTATGTTGTAGTATTTATATGGAAAAGGTGAGAACATTCTAGACAGCTGATAGATTTGTTATCACTTCGGGTATATTGCTAATTTACACGTATGAATCATGTTTTGTTTTACCCTGTGGCGTCCGTCCATTAGCCTTCACAATGAAACACCAACACTACGTCTGTTTCTCACCACTGACCCATCGGTGTAGATGACTATGTCACCTTTATGTGTATTGCCCTGGATCAACTGTTGCACTTTTAAACTCTGTGCAGCCTGCTGCCCATTCTCTGCACTCACGACCTAGTATGAAACAGTACCTCGAATGAACAAGCTGTTACTTTCATTACTTGACAACGGGAAATCCCTATTGCTCTTTCACACCTTTATATTTGCTTAACCTAGTCCCTCGCCAAACTATTTATCAACACTGTATTAATGGAAATTTCGTAACAATGTTTTATTTTTGGTTCGCTAGTTTTGAACTCAAGGGTAGTCCATACACCTGCTACTACTGTTTTAGTGACTGCACATATTTTTGTGTGAATTAGCTTTCCCTATTGACAGTGTCCCTCGCTATCAGGCAAAGCCACTCCGACTTCAGAGGTACTTGTAATTTACGCCCCCGTGTCAAGAATGAGAAGTTAACATTTTAGTCCAATTGACCGGTGTAGAGGCTGAACCTGCTACCTCGACATCAGCACATCGGAAGTTTAACCATTAGGCCATGCTGATCTCCTCCCAATGTTGTTATCTGCGTTGACGTGTGTCGAACCCCTGCCTCTCCCTTGTCCATAGGTAATCCACCACCAAGAAGTGGCTCTCCCTTGTCCATAGGTAATCCAGCACCAAGAGGTAGCCTCTCCCTTGTCCGTAGGTAATCCACCACCAAGTGGTGCATGGGTTGTTTGCTGGTTGTTTGGTTAGTTGGTTGGTTGATGGGTTGTTGGTTAGTTGGTTGGTTGATAGGTTGTCGGTCAGTTGGTTGGTTGATTAGTTGTTGGTTAGTTGGTTGGTTGATAGGTTGTTGGTTAGTTGGTTGAATGGTTGTTGGTTAGTTTGTTGGTTGATAAGTTGTTGGTTAGTTGGTTGGTTGATAGGTTGTTGGTTAGTTGGTTGAATGTTGTTGGTTAATTTGTTGGTTGATAAGTTGTTGGTTAGTTGGTTGGTTTGATAGGTTGTTGGTTAGTTGGTTGAATGGTTATTTTAATGGTTGATGGTTGTTTGGTTAATTGGTTGTTTGGTTGGCTGGTTGGTTGGTAGGTTGGTTTATTTAATAGTAAGTTGATTCGTTAGTTTGATGATTGATAAGTAAGGTTTCGTTGTTTAGTAGGTTTATATTTTTTTGGGGGTGATGGGGGGGGGGGGGGGGGGTGCGAGGGGGAGGGGTTGATTATTTGCTTGGTTGATGGTTTGTTGGTTAGTTAATGATTGGTTGATTAGCTAGTTGTCTGGTTGGTACGACGTTTGTGTGTTTGGTTGCTTGGTCATTGGTTAGTTAGTTGACGGAAAAATTGGTTGTTGGTTTTGTTCGCTGGATGATTGGTTTGTTGGTTGGATAGTTGGTTGGATGGTAAGTTGGATGTTTAGTTAGATAGATGATTGTTTTGATGTTTGGGTTGGTTTGGTTAGTTTGATTGTTCGTTGACTTAATGATGTGTGTGTGTGTGTTGTTTGTTGTTGTTGTTGTTGTTGTTGTTGTTGTTGTTGTTGTTGTTGTTGTTGTTGTTGTTGTTGTTGTTGTTGCTCGCTTTCTTTGAAGTCAAGCGTAGTCCACTTACACTACTTCTAGTAGCACTGGATTGAATTTTGCGTGTAGATTAATTTTCCCTATTATTAGTGTCTCTCGCCATCATGCGAACCCACTCCGACTTTAGTGGCACTTGTAATTTACGTCCCCAAGTCAAGGACGAGAAGTCAACATTGTAATCCAACCGGCATGGTGTGTTTGTTGGTTGCTTGGATGGCTGCTTGGTTTCTTTGAGTTGATTGATTGGTTGGTTAGTTGGATGGTTGGTTGCTTTGTGGTTTGGTTTTTTTGGTTGGTTGGTGTTTTTGGTTGGTTGCTCACACACACACACACACACACACACACACACACACACACACACACACACACACACACAGGTAGACAGACAGACAGGCATATATAATTAGAGACAGACACGCAAGCAGGTAAGCAAGAAGTCAGGCGTGCAGGCAGGCAGTCAGGCAAACATAGCATAACTATATTAATGTTCAAATTGTCTGTATTTGATAGATTGTAACTTTGAGTCTTTCAGAACTAATATCAACCTTATTCTATCTATTCAACTAACACCACATCAACAAGACAAGTTCATATTTGGTATGCTGATAATTTTCAATCTTCATTTTTATTGTACAATGGTTTTCCCAAATCTAACTTCTGTTTTTAAAGTAGTTCATCTTCTAATAGTGCCAATCGTGACCAAAGCTTGTGAATGTATTTCCAAGGTTTCCTACATTTATTGAGCAGTGTTTTTACTTCGATTACTTTGTGGGGCGAGCGATCCTGCAATTTGAAGAAAGAGTCGAAATTAATTATTGTCATAATTTTATATAAAATGTATAAAGAGTTACTGAAATGTGAAATAGTACCAGTATTACTGTATGACGGCGAATCAGCAACGTTAATGTACAAATATGGAAAATATGTGAAGCAACTGAGATGTGGTTCCTGAGACCAATGTTGCGATTATCTAGCCACTAATTACCTTGAAGAGAGTAATGAAATTAGAACGTTATATACGAGTATAAAATAAAAGATAAACGGCATTCGTTGGTCATATGATGAAAAGAGAGGCATTGGGGAATATCATAACAACTAGAAAGATCAGTGGGGGAGGGGTGAGAGAGAGAGAGAGAGAGAGAGAGAGAGAGAGAGAGAGAGAGAGAGAGAGAGAGAGAGAGAGAGGCAGGCTAAGAGAAATGATGCTGTGCGGACTGGGACCGCAGCGTCGTGGAATATCATCAGCAGAGTCGATCCAGAACACCAAGGACCAAAATCTGGGGAAAGACATAATCGCCTACGCAAGCAGGCGAGGCAAATGATGATGATTGATTATATTAAAGGCTACAAAGTGTAGAGAGTGTGAGGCCTGTCTTGATACAACGTGGCCGAAAGGGTAAGAGTACTCGATCTTAAACATCCGGTGTGATGATGGCGAGGTTGCACGTTCAACCCCTACACCGGTTAGCTAGATTAAAATGTTGACTTCTCGTCTTTGACTTGGGGACGTAAATTGCAAGTGCCTCAGATATCGGAGTGGGTCCACCTGATGGCGAGGGACACTGGTAACAGGTAAAGCTAAACCACACGCAAAAATCAGTTCAGTGCATTAGAAGTAGGAGCAAATGCATGGGCTACACTTTAGTTAAAAGCGAGCGAACGATAATATGTTACGCAGGCAGGCAGGCAGGCAGGCAGACAGATAGACAGATAGGAATGTAGGTAGGTAGGTAGGCATAGTACATAGGTAGGTAGGTAGGTAGGTAGGTAGGTAGGTAGGTAGGCAGGCAGGCAGGCAGACAGATAGGAATATAGGTAGGTAGGTAGGCATAGTACATAGTTAGGTAGGTAGGTAGGTAGGTAGGTAGGTAGGTTTAGTAGGTAGGCATTTGGGTAGGTTGGTAGGTAGGTAGGTAGTTGGGTATTTAGGAAGGTAGGTATGTAAGTAGGTAAGCAGGCAGGCAAATAGATGGATAGATATAAGGATTGATTTGTTTATTGATTGACTGATTGGTGTGTAGGTGTGAAATAGACATAATAAATACACGAGACTCTGACAAATAGACACATGGTCAAACAATGGGAGAGACGAGTGTCATAATATCAGCTCCATTTAGGGCTTTAAAACAATTTAATATGATGTAGTTTATCTTTTGCAGCAACAAAAATTCGATGTCCTTGGCAATATTACTTACAGTGGCTCTCAAGTTATCAGTCCGATATGCGCATAGGTCTATTACCATCCCCAACCAATGCAGGTATCAAATATAGATAAACCCAAACAGAAACCACGTTCTGACACACCTGTTGAAATGAAAAACGGGTATGCGTAAAGGCTATTGATATAGATATATAAACGAAAAGGGATTACATTCAATTCTACCTTTTTTACGTTATTTCCTATCTGGCCCGGTCTTTCTCAATTTAATAGCAAGATGTCTGCCGAGAGAAACGAAATTCATAGCTCTAAATATGACCCTCAGGGATCTTGAGCAAAATGCTATCGGTCTATGAAGGGTGCATGCGTGCGTGCGTGCGTGCGGGCGGGCGGGCGGGCGGGCGAGCGCGCGCGCCGTGCGCAGACAGGCAGGCAGGCAGGCAGACAGACAGACAGACAGACAGACAGACAGACAGACAATATACAAGTGACGAAGACAATGAAGATAAAATCCAAAATTAGATCCAAAGTTAACAATAAAGATTAAACCGAGGATAACATTAAATATAGACGAAATACAATAAAGATAAGTCCAAATATGACAACTCAAAGCATTAATGAGCAATGAAAGAGAAACAAGATCACAAATGGCACAGCACAATAAACACAGTAAAGCTGCGAATGAGGCTCGGGAGATAAAACACAATATTTACCTGGGATTGTCTCATTTGGGTCCTTGTACGATACGTAGTCGATAGCTAGAATCAAATAACAAAAATAAATGGCTGAACATGTTATACCACCATATCAATGCGTATGAAAGTGACGTCATTACACTACCGACAGATGCAATAGAGCTTCCTCTTCTTGTACTTCTTGTGCTTCCTCTTCGTCTCCTCCTCCTCCTCATTTTTCTCTTCTTTTTCCTTCTTTTTATTCTGCTATTTCACCTTCCTCTTCTTCTTCGCCTTAGTTTTCTTAGGCAGAATAGAAACAGAAGAAGACGCAGAAGAAGAAACATAAAAAGAAGTATAAGAAGAAGAAGATGAATGACTGCAATGATGGTTGTTATTTTCACTGCTTTGTGTTTTCATTATGTTGCTGTTTTCATCACATAAATGTTCCATACTAAAATATTAATGATGCTGCCACCAACAACGTTTGCCTGACTGTCAGGACCTCGTATGTTATTTCTCCTTCAATGCGTAAATTTTCACAATTGCCTTCTTCTCCCAATTCGACTAAATCTAAAGTGTGTGCCTGAAAATGTTGTTGAAAGTAAAGGCGACAGTTATGGTAATGAGCATGGAGAGTTGAGAGTTTATTGGTCTATACAAGCCAGGGATAGCACCGCATACTCAATATACCACCTGACATGGAAACGGTCTTTTGATTTCCTTTACCAGCAACAGAGCATATAATAGACAGACAGACAGACAGACAGACAGACAGACAGACAGGCAGGCAGGCAGGCAGGCAGGCAGGCAGACAGATAGACAGGCAGGCAGGCAGGCGGGCAGGCAGGCAGGCGGGCAGGCAGACAGAGAGACAGACAGACAGACAGACAGACAGACAGACAGACAGACAGACAGGCAGGCAGGCAGGCACAGACAGACAGACAGACAGACAGACAGACAGACAGACAGATAGATAGATAGATAGATAGATAGATAGATAGATAAATAGATAGATAGATAGATAGATAGATAGATAGATAGATAGATAGATAGATAGATAGATAGATAGATAGATAGATAGATAGATAGATAGATAGATATGTAAGGAGGTAGTAGGTAGGTATGTATTTAGATAGGAAGACAGGCAGGCATGCAGGCAGGCAGACAGACAAGCAGACAGTCAAATAAACAGACAGGCATGCAGGCAGATAGATATTAACATCACAAAAACTTGCCTGTATTGCCAATTAAAGCTACAATATATTCTGCTCTTTGCAGGATTGCAATCACGAGAACCAAAGTGTCTCCTTCACCGCTTTCACCTAGTATTGATTTTTAAACAAAAATAAAAAGTATGTAATGGATCTGTGACACAAACACGGCCAGCTTAAAAATAAAATACACGGTATTTCAATTGAATTGTTTTCGTTGCAACAAATGTAGACATGCTAATTTGTTGAGTCAATGAGTATGCTATGGAAGATCGAGTTGTGCTGGGGTCCTAGAGAGTGGGTGGAGTCTATAAGGAGGTCAAAGCTGACAAAAATCAGCTTCATTGTTGTGCTAGGCCACACGGGTGTAGGAGGAAATGAACAGGCCGGTAGGCTGGTAGACTGGTAGGCTTGTCGGCTGTCTGTCTGTCTGTCTGTCTGTCTGTCTGTCTGTCTGTGGAAGGCACACGAGCAATGAACAGGACTGGGATAGTGAATACCCTCAGAGAGGCAGGGCTATTAAATGACACCAGATGAGCTTCAATCGGTAGTCTTTATCAAACGGCAAGAGCATCAAGCGAGAATTGGTGATGCCAACAAAGAACTGGTGTTGCCAGCCACTCCTCAGGGGATACATCCCGGCTTTATGTCTACCCTTCTAGACACTGGCATAACTTACCAGGTGCATCGACCTTTGTAACATGTTCACGCAACGTCTTCATCGTGAATATAGGAGAATCGTTTTTACTAGAAATAATATCACGGCAGGCCACTTTCTTGCATTTTCTTAACGTAACCAAACCGTTCCTAAAAAATAGGGTTTCACACCAAGTTTGAAACTGGGCAACGACGGGACGTATAGAAAAGAGAAAACACCGGGGTCATCCAGTACTAGTCACCTATCATGGTTGCGCTGCTATAACAGAGTGAGTAACATCTCTGTTAATAGGTTCGATGTGCAAAGTTTAGCCACGGTTGAGCTTCCAAGAAGAACGTTACTAAGGATGCTCAAGCCGTGACGTAGGGTTTTTGGTGAGGTTAGTTACAGCTAAGGTCGAGAGAAGTGAACATCATATCTTGTGGTCTCTGTATTATTCATCGGCCTATTATGATCAATAAAACCTTTTAGAGAATAACATCGGGACTTGTTTTATATCGTCCCTGTATCTGTACTGTTACAGAATGGATTTTTGGCGCCGCACACCAGGATTTCGATTTTAATTTGGATGTCGCGGACATATAACGTGAAGTACTGAAACCAACATAGCACAGCAGAGAACTTTCATGGGAAATTTTTATCAGCTCGCTGTGACAAGAAGGTATGAATAAATAAACTTTTACTAAATTCTTTGAATCAAAAGCTCCAGACCGGACCACTTTTATTGAAAGTTTCAACTTAAAATAGAGTCAACATGAAGCATTTTTCGGGCTAGTTGATTTGAAGTCATACGTATCAAGATTACTGGATGGAGCCATTATCATAACAGGGTTGCCATAGAATGAGCTGTTTTTCATCATAACCATCTGAAGTAACGTGATTGTCATCAAAATGATGTAAAGTTTAGGCCTGCCGTTATTACAGCCGTTCATTGACCTTGCTGTTTGATTGAAGGTCACTTACCTACTAAGATTGTCCAGTATCAAAGAAATTTTTTCTGAACGTCAAAATTTAAAACAGCCAGCCAACTTGAAATTACAATGAGATGTCAGGAGGAATGCGACTTGGTTGTTTTGGTCTCTTTGGAAGTGGTTGGGCAAACTGGGTTGCCGACCTGCTGAAGAGGAGACCTAATTAAGTCGCTTCATCAGGCTAGAGCTGTTTTCAAGTCGTCGTCTAGAAGGGCCCTGTTTAGGGTGAAAAGAAGGCTCAAGTCTGGTGTGCCCGACCATGGGTGAAAGTGGAAGCATTCCTACCGCTGGAGAAGCCTGAGATGTACGAGCAATGATGTAACTACAAATTGCGTCGTCGTTTGGAGAAACATAGGCAGCTTCAGATAACACAGACTCCAGAAGTGTCCTCTTGCGCTTATACGTGGTAAACATAATTCTCGGCTGACGTACGTAAATCTACTTTCCTGTTGGATCAAGGGATATATCTAACGGTAATTAATTAAGGTATAACGAATATAAGACTTTTGACTGTTAGATAAAATGATTTCTAAGTTGAACGCGTAATCTTCGTTAGAGGAACAGTAAACAGTTGCTTACGTCCCTTGGTTAGTTTAAATGGACCTATATAATTGTTGATAATTGTTAACTAAATTGTTATAACTGTGAGTTTGCTTATATGAATTGATATTTCAGCACATTTCAATATGGCAGAAGAACAGGGTTCATTAACACAAGTTTTGACTGGGGTAGGTACGGCAATGGGCAGACTCAACACTTCGCTGGAGAAACATGCATAATTGAAAATTATTTCAGCAAAGCTCAAGACGAGGTTTTCTTACAGGTACCAAGAAATATAAAGAAGAAGAAGTAGGTATATTGTTTTGGCTTGAGATAAATTACAGAGACATTAGTATGAACTACCTACATACAGAATTAAAACGTATCAGTGCATGGTTGGGAGAGTTAAAAGTGGCAGTTAGTGAAGTAGAGAATTTTGTGGAAACGTTACAGAGAAGAATGACTAGACAAGAGCCTTATAGATGTACGGTAGAGTGCAATGAAATAGTAAGGAATAATAGAAGACAGACAGTATCCAATAGAAACAATCAGTACGTGGTATATAGAGACAGTTATGTTGAGCCAGATGTGAATAAGTCCAGAAGCAGTTATAATAGACGAAGATACAGAGATGGGCCTGAGAGAGACCTTTCCAGTAAACAACGCAGTTGGCCTTCTTATAGTGTGAATGCTAGAAAAAGACGAGACGATTGGTTTGAGCAGAGACGGGGACAGTATTTGAAGTCAGGGTCGATAAACAGAGTAGAAAAAGTAAGTAGAGATTCAACTGATCCTAAGGTGGTTACGAATGAGACCGTTAGACAGGTATTAGTAAAGAAAATAGACCAAGAGACTCAGACGCAGGTGATTGAAGTAGTAGAACGGAACACACAGACACAGGTTGATACAGTAGAAAAGAAAGTCCAGAAACAACCAGACAACAAGATAACAAAAGCAAGTCAAACTGAGTTGGTAGAAATTATAAAAACTCCTCATGAAATAAAGGAAGGTAGACAGACGAAAACGAAAGACGGCAAAAGACAGATGAAGAAAAGTATTAGAGAAAGAAATATAAACAGTCTGATAGTCAATAAAGGTACAACTGAGATGTCAGTTTCCTCAGGTAAAGACATTGAAGTTGTCCCGAACCGGAGCATGAGGGATAGAGGTAAATCAAATCAAATCAAATCAAATCAACTTTATTAGGGTCACAAATTGGGCGCGCAGGCACGTCTTACATTCGGCCCTTCCAATCACTCGTCTTTCGTTCATCAAGAGCATTATACATTTACATAGGAAGAAAAATAAACATTGTGAAATGAATGTTGTAAACATAAACAAGGCTAATTACCATGTTATGAAGCCCATCTCCCACCTATCCATACATCACCCCACCCACACAACACCCCCACCTACCCACACACACGCGCACCAAGGGACACATACACACCCCCACCTACCGACACACACGCACACCAAGGGACACACACATACCCCACCAACCGACCCATCCCCCTCCCGCACATCCCCCACCCACACACACTGCCCTCACCTGATCCCCCAACCAAAACACACTCGCCACCCACAAACATTCCCCCACCAACCCACACATCCCACGCCCATCCACATCCTACCCCACACATCCTCTCCCCACCCACACCTCAAACCACCCATTCCCCCAGCCACATCTCCATCGACAACATATTCCCCACCCACACACACAATCCCCCACCAACCCACACATCGCACATCCACTCACACATCCCCAAACCATACACACACATCCCCACCAACTGACATGTCCCTACCCCCCCCCCCCTCACACACACACACACATCTCCCTAACCACCCATACATCCCCAATCCACTCACACACACCCCACCACCCACACATACAACTTCCACCCACCCACACATGCCTTAACCTAATCCCCCACCACACAATCCCCCACCCGCACATCACATACACCCCCTACCACGCACTATTCCCAACCCACGCACCACACACACACATATCCCTCCCCAACACATCCCCACTTACACACCACACACATATCCCCCACCCAGATACCACACAATATTCCCACCCACACCCACACAGATACCCTTACCCATCCACCCCACATACACCCACTCACACACCACAAAAATCCCCCACCCACACACACATACCTCACCCACACAATATCACCAACCAACACACCATACACCTCTCCCCACCCACACACGCATTCCCTACCCGTCCACCAACACACACTCACTCACACATCCTCCACTACGCACCCACACACCCCCACCAACCCACTCCCATACAAACATCTCACGATCACAATACCCCTACCCCCACACACATCCTCCACCCACTCATACATCCCACCCCGACACATACAACTCCCTCACCCACCTACACATCCCTAAGCCACTCACACACCCCCACCCACACATTCCCCATCCACATACACACATCTCCCACCCACACTCCCCCACATACTTCCCCCAACCACCACAATCCCCTGCTCACCCACACATATACCCCACCCATTCGCACATTCCCCACACCCATCACACACATCCCCCACACCACACACTATCCTCCACCCATACCACCACAAACATACCCTCCACCCACACATCATTCACACATCCCCCACCAACACACCGCACACATATCTCAAACCCACACACCATACACTTCTCCCCACCCGCCCTTCCATCCCAAATCCACCCAACACAATCCCCTACCCACACAACCCCGCCTCCCACACATACTTCCTAAAACCATCCACACATCTCCACCCACATAAACACACGTTCCCTGCATCCGTCCCATACACATATCCTACACCCATACACACATCCCCCACACCCATTCCAACACCCCTACTTTCACCCCCACACATCCATCCACACATCCCACCCACACCCACAAAAACCACTACCCACCAAAACCCACACACCCCAACCCATCCAAATGCATACCCCCACCCACACACCCTCACCCACACATATCCCCACACTCGCACACATCCTCCACATACACTCACACTTCCTCACATCTAGACACATACAAAATGTCTCACGTTAGTATTGAAACTAGTATGAACAAACTCCCACACTTTACTCACACACATACACTGACACTTGTCATGAGCAGTCTCATAAAAATGTTAAACATGGAGAAAAATGTGTACATAAAATGTATGTGACGTAAAAATAGTGATGCTCTCTCTCTCTCTCTCTCTCTCTCTCTCTCTCTCTCTCTCTCTCTCTCTCTCTCTCTCTCTCTCTCTCACACACACACACACACACACACACACACACACATTCACTCTCACGCTCACACATTCACTCTTCCGCTCATTCATTCACTCTCACGCATTCACTCTCCCGCTCATTCACTCTCACGCTCACTCATTCACTCTCCCGCTCACTCATTCACTCTCACTCGTTCTGTCTCTCATTCACACTCACTGACTCACTCACTCAAACTACAGTAATGACCATGAGTTTATATTATGCATGATAAAATC
Organism: Cepaea nemoralis; assembly: GCA_014155875.1. NCBI lineage: Eukaryota > Metazoa > Mollusca > Gastropoda > Stylommatophora > Helicidae > Cepaea > Cepaea nemoralis. The sequence goes on along the minus strand of JACEFZ010022973.1, from coordinate 259,401 downwards.
AAATGGTATTTAACTGATAATATGACAGATGAGAATACACACACATATGGATTCGCGTGTTACATAACATGCGTGTTACATGACATGCATCTGCTCAGCTCTCTCTCTCTCTCTCTCTCTCTCTCTATCTCTCTCTCTCTCTCTCTCTGTATTCTTTCATATACACACACTCACACGCATGGTGCGCGCTCACACACACACACACTAACACATCAACTCTCCCACTGTCTCACTCTCTAACACACAATCCTTCACACACACACACTCACTCTCTCAATCACACTCTCTCACACATACACATACACATGAACGCATGCACGCACGCATACACTCCCTCACTCACTCTCACACATACACGTACGAATGCATGCACTGACACATTCCCCCACCATTTCTCGCTCAATCACTCTCTCCACACACACGCATGCACGTGCACACACACGCATTCACTCTCTCCCTCTCACTGACACCCACTTTCTCTCTCTCTCTCTCTCTCTCTCTCTTTCTCTCTCTCTCTCTCTCTCTCTCTCTCTCTCTCTCTCTCTCTCTCTCTCTCTCTCTCTCTCTCTCTCGCTCCCACACGCACACACATATATAGTGAACAAGTATAGTTAAACAATTATAATGAACAATTATACTGAACAATTATACCAGTAAATGAATTATGGTGGTATAGAAAAGAAGAAGGTCAGACGTTTTAGTGATGACCATAGGGATATTATCGCCAACTATTATGAGTCTGATGAGGGAACTATCATCAGTGTATCATCTGAAGACGAGATGGGGAGATGTAAGCGTTATGTAAGGTATACAGAAAACAGTGAGCAGATCGACGCAGTAAAGACGGGAGTAACAAATAAAGGGAACAGAAAGAAAGTATTTAAGAAGAAGAATAGTAATAGACAGATAACAGAAAATAACATAAGAAAACTCAGAGAATATATGACCTTAAGACCTGAGTACTTTAACAACGGATTAACAAGTGCGGATATTGAAGATGACATAATTGAAGAGAGACGCACATTAGTACTAGGAGACAATGGAATATTTGGCTTAGATGCACTCTATAACTGTTAGAATTCCGAGGGTGAGGAATGACAGATGGCATTGTTTTAGCTTATGAGAGGAATTGCGGTTTGAGCATATGCATATGGGCTGTCTAAAATAGGCAGATGATTGTTTTTCATGGTACAGGGTAGGCAATAGTGTTGTTGAGGATAGAGAGTCACGGCAACTGATAGAATATTCTACGTGGATACGTTATAAAGAATATCTTGTGTTTAGTTTTGGTGTGGGGAGAGTAAACAATGTAGAAATTGAAATGTCCCTTGTCCGGAATGGCTAGATAGAGAGAGTTGATCACGTTGAGTGACGTATAACTGGTGTGATTAAAGTAGGGTAGATTCAGCACAGAATTATTAGAGAGAGAGATAAACTAAGTATGAATGCTCGTACTAGAGTTGGTTCGATGCAGGGCTATGACTTGATGTCTGAGATAGTTTCGTTTGGTAGTTTGAGAAGTATGTATAGTAGCATTGGCAGATGAACCGAGAGTGTCTGATGAGGAGATATAGATTGAGGAGGAATTGAGTATCCTGTGTAAAATAGCCAGTGGAGCGCAAGAGTATTAAGAGTAAAAGACTGTGGAAGATGATGCTTGAAGAATACGAGTTCTTGGTGAGGGGGATGACGTAATTACATGATGCTTGCGGAGAAAGAAGAGGTGATTAAATCTGAGAAAGTTGTTGTGTAGAGAAGTATAGAATGATGGTTACGAGGTTAGTGGCTCGTCGGAGTGAGGTTTGTTCTGAGAGATTGTTGATAGTGCTGTTTAGTGTGTAAAAGAGATATAAGTGGCGAGAGATAATGTATAGGTTCTGACCTTTGAAAAGGAGTGAATGATTGAGAAAAGTAGAAATAAGAAAACAGTTGAATTATGAAAGTCCTGTTGAGTGTTGAAGTAATTCGTCTGGTAATGCGTTGTTCTAGCATGTGTAAAAATGTAGACAAACATATGTACGTCGTGTATAGATAGAACGATGTCAGCTGATTAGCAGTAGTAGCGCATGCATGTACGAGGCGTTTGGAAGTAATCGACACGCTTAGGCTGTGGTGAGTAATTGCTAGAATGTTGAATTGGTGTCTAAATTGTTTGTGGTAGAAATTATAGTATAGGCACGTCAGTTTCTCGTGATACCGAGAATAATGGTGAGATGAGAACGAGCTTGTCGTACACAATAGTCAATGTATATGAGAAGTATAAATACGAACGCCGTGAATATGTGAAGAGTGGCTGATGAGTGACGCTGATAAAACATACCGGTGATTTCGTGGAGGACAGAATAAGTGCGAAAGTTAGAAAGTAGAGAGAAGATGATTAGAAGTTTGTGATGTCTTTTGTTTAGAATGTGTGGTGTTGGATAGAATTAATGAAAATTCTATGACAGGCTGACAGAAAGAGAGTTAACATTTTGAGTGACGTTTCATAAAACAAATTTAGTATAGTTGGCAGAGACATGTTGAAGCAAGAATGCCTGATATAGAGAAATGAGAGAAGATGGTTTGGCCAATCGAAGTGAGATTTCTCGTTACTCATATGCGGTGTTGTTTAATGTTTCTGAAAGAGTTCCGATGAATAGGAGTTATCTTGAGTAGTACTGAAAGAGGAGTGATGTAAGTAAGAGAAGGAAAAAATGTGATTAGCCAAATGAATATCGGAGTATTATAAATAGAGCACTATAGACTTTGTTCCGATAAGTGTGACTGGTTTGACTATCATCGTGGTGTGAGAACGCTAGGAGAGAGTGGATGATAGCTTAGAGTTGTTGTGGTGAGATGTTAGAAAGTACTGATACGTTGATTAGTTGCGTCGGGTAGACGAGAGACTTTAAAAAAATAAATTAAAATTGGTTATTGACAAATATAGTAGATAGATGTATTGGTGAGGTCTATAGTAAATAGACAAATTTTTTGCTGGTTGTAGCATGGTGGAGATACCGTAGTAAACGGTAATGTTTAATAATTCTTGGTACAAATCCAAGGGAAACAACTAGAGTAGATGAATTGTGGTGTGCTGGATTTAGTGCCATGATGTGGTGGAGGTTTGGTAAGTGACAAGAGATTGCTGGATTGTAGAAGAAGAAGAAGAAGTGAGTAACGTGCTGCGCCAGACAGCGTGTAGGAAATTAGTAAAACATGAATTGAATCCCATGTTTTACTCCGAAGAATAATTATATACTGTGGATATCAGTACAATAGTAAAGGGGTGTAAGTGTGTTAATGAGAAATGAACATTGTAAGTGTAGAGATAAAATGCCATGTGGTTTTGGGGGGTCCATAATATATGGACTGAGAATGAATAACGTTGATTGTAAGCAGTGAGGAGTTAAAAGGTCACAGACATGAGTTCAGTGGCGGTATTTTATAGCTGTTGATAACGGCATAAATTGAAAGTGAAGGTTTTTGGTGAAATGCCCATAATAAGTGGACATTACTGGGTTGCTGAAGTTTTTCGGCGAGATTACTAAGGAGTCTTTTGAGTGAGGTATAGGAGAAATTTGGTTATGTTAGGTGATGACGAGGTCTTGAGTGATAGGGCCCATAATGGACCTTTTTGAATTGTATGCTGTCTGTAATATATAGACAGATTAAATTGGATATGAGGAAATGGAAACATGGTAGATAAATTGATAGAAAATGCTGCAGATAGCAGGATGTAAATTTAGTGATTTAAAAAGGAAAGAAAGTGATAGTTGATGAAATACACTAGTTGTGTATTACACGGGTGTTATGGAAAATGGTTTTATTGATATTGATAATGAGTGTCTTGAGGAGTAGACATGACACTATATATTTAGGTATTAAGATAAGTAATATGGATGTAAATTCGACTGTGGTGTATTTTCTATTATAATTATTGCTAATTGATTTTATGATTTGACTTGTTGAGTTTTCTTAATAGATAAGTTATTGTTAGTCCGTAAAAGTGACTAACAATGGATAGAATGTATGTTATATTATTTTGAAATATGTTTTTCTTTGAATGAGTTGATTGCCTTATTTGATATGAGGGGAAAGAAAAATGATATTTAAAAACTTGGGGGGGGGGGGGGGGTTATGATGTCCTGTTGTGATTTTATTTTACTTGACTCATGATTTAAGTGAATTGTCTTGTGTGTTGAATAGTAATTACCTTGTTTACAAATATGTTGAAAAGTGTTTAAGTTTAAGTTTAGTTCACAAACAGTTATGGTTTTGTCTAGTATAAAAGCAATACATGGGGCTTTATATAAAACCCTTCGTTCACAAAATAGTTAATAAACTACTGAGGACTAGTAGAGAGACACATTCTCTTTATGAATAATAAGTTCATGAGTATATTCTGTTAGTAAGATTGCTGTGATAATCAGCGTTGATATTTTAGGATAGGGAGGTTAATTACATAGCGGCTACGAAGTTGTGGACACATATGCCATACTTAAGTGACGGGGTTCCTACACAAATAAAAGGGTTATCGGGGAGTTATAAAATAGGAGCTGCATTAAATCAGCATTGATGGAATATATATGGATTGGATGCCATATTATTTACGTGATTAACGTCTAAAGAGGCTGTGATAGTTAAAGAAATATAAGAGGTTGGTTGATGGAGAGTAGATATTAAGGGGGCTGTGAATGGCAGTGCGTATGGTTTGGTATAGGGTTGGATACATATATAAACAAGGATGATTGTCAAGGGATCTGAGGGGGTAAAATATAGGAGCTGTGATAAACAGCGTTAATTTATTTAAAATGTACATGGAATATGAACATTGTTATTGGTTTCATGGTTGGACGCGAGATAGGTGAAATACGGGCAGGGTTGTGGATGGCAGTACAAATATTGAGTATATAGAAGAAATTTTGGATCAACTTAATTATAACGAACAGAGATGTAGCTTTATAAATCATAAGATGTATTTTTGAAAAAAACTTTTGGAAAAGTTTTTACGTTTGCAAGGGAGGTAAATGTGATTGTTCTTGACTACTTCTTAATATCTTCATAAATTGGGTGCGCACCCCTTCTTTTCTATTACTAACCCTATCTTTTCTGTCTATCCTGAATTGTAATGTTGAGAAAGAATGAGAAGTTTCATAATGCCAAATGTATACCAACGATTTTTTTATGAACCATTCTTATGACCTATATTTTTGTAATGAAACCTGGAAGAGTCAGAAACGAAGAAGAAGTATAACTTCATAGCGATTTGCTATATGGGACAATAATAAGAGACAAGTGGAGAATTAGTAGAAGTGAAAGCAGTTACTTAAGATAGAGTTAGTTTGGGATGGCAGAATATTGGGGGTTAAGGTATTGATGGGGGAAAGAATGATTAGAATAGAGAGGTTAAGGGTTAAGACTTTTTAAGAAAAGTCTTTTTAAAGAAGGGGAGGTATAACAGAGTGAGTAACATCTCTGTTAATAGGTTTGATGTGCAAAGTTTAGGCACGGTTGAGCATCCAAGAAGAACGTTACTAAGGATGCTCAAGCCGTGACGTAGGGTTTTTGGTGAGGTTAGTTACAGCTAAGGTCGAGAGAAGTGAACATCATATCTTGTGGTCTCTGTATTATTCATCGGCCTATTATGATCAATAAAACCTTTTAGAGAATAACATCGGGACTTGTTTTATATCGTCCCTGTATCTGTACTGTTACACTGCGGCAGCCACGAGTTTTGACACGTGTCAACATCGGTACAACTGCGCCCACAGAAACAAAGAGACGCCAGGTGCACTTTGTTGCTGTTACACTCCCAGGTCAAACAGTCCACGCTGCGGCCAACAACAAAGACAGTCGGAAGGACAAAGAGAAAGGTAAAGGTTTGTCATGTAGACTGACGGACTTCCGATCAAATATGGCTGACAGGCCGGTGATAAGTTAAGGTCTGTGTGTGATTTTACTTCTAGAGACGGTTTTCTTAAGCGTATCTCCTTATTTTGGACATTATCATTTGATTTGGTCAACAAGATACTGGCCTGGCTGTTTGGTTCGGAAATAAAATGCTGATAAAATGTGAAATACTTCAATTTTCAATAGTAAACATTCTGTTGTTATGTTAAGGTCAAAGAGAGTCTGCCAGAGTCGCATGAAGAAATTCAAAAGTACTAAATAGCATATGTCCACAATATTTATGTTTTCGGGATACAAGAGCTTTGATTCAAAGTACAGAAGAACAGAATCGTAAAGGCAACTATTTCAGTCATGTGCCTCTTTGTTGAATATTTTGGATTGTTCATACCAACGGTTCTTGTAAATACGTCATTAAGTATAATTAACTTTTCTTCTGGGGTACTCTCAACGCAGTGACTAAAGCTGTTGTACACTGGCGGTGACGTCATTATTTTGGTTGTATCTATAAATAACAGACCGGAGGAACAGCATTATGTGCTCGTGTGTCGAGTAAGACCATAGTCTACTCTTGCACAGGATAGGTGCTGAAGACGGAGGCAGCCAGCCAGGAGGCGCACCACAGAAATCAAGCTGCCACGCAATAACGCCGTGAATTATGTCGACAACTGCTACATGTTATGGTGCTCGCCCTGCTCTGGTCCCACAGACAGGTGCAGTGCCGGGCCTTATGCCTCGTAAGGGTCTAACCACAAATAAGGGAGGTCCTTCTCAGATGTCCAGCGGAGCCAGAGGGCCTGACAATAGACCGTCTGGCCGTACCAAACAAAGACTTAAAATAATGCACTGGAATGCAGAGGGTATCACCAAAAAAAGAATAGAACTAGAAAACATCTTGGCCAATGAAAATGTAAGTGTATGTTGCTTGCAAGAAACTCACCTGAACGAAAATATAGCCTTCAAAATCAGAGGCTACCAGTGTTACCGATCTGACCGAAAGGACAGGCGAAAGGGTGGGATACTGACTCTTGTCAAAAACAACATTCCTGCTTCCCAAATTGAAGTTCACATGGAAGGGGCTGAGTATCAGGCACTTAAACTTAAGACAGACAATACAGACTTTCACCTGATCAATTACTACTGTCCAAATGACCGCCCACAGGCACTGGACACACTACCATTAAAAGGAAAAATGATTGTGTGTGGCGACTTCAACAGCCATTCGCAGAGCTGGGGCTATGATCACATGGACCAGAGAGGAGAGAGATTGGAAGATTGGCAGGATGAGAATAGATTCATCCTGATTAACAAGCCGTCTGACCCACATACCTTCTACTCGAGATCATGGCACTCTACAACTACACCTGACCTGGCGTTTCATTCACCAGACCTGGAGTGGAACATTACACGAATTGTTGGGAAACAACTTGGTGGCAGTGACCATCGGCCAGTCTTTCTAACTGTAGAAAATGAGCTTGTAAGTGAAAGCAGCACCATCTCGAGGTGGAACTACAAGAAAGCAGACTGGGCAATGTACAAGCATCGCACTAGCATACTGGTTAGAAACCTGAACACTGAGAAGGACATAAATAAAGTAGTTGAAGAGTTTGGGAAATGCATACTACAGGCAGCACGCGAAACAATACCAAGAGGAGCCCGTAAACATTATAAACCCTACTGGAATAGTGAACTGGAACAGTTGCATAATGATGTGGATAGTATGTAGAAAGCAAGCAGAGGCCAATCCCAGCCAAGAGCACCACAATAAATATCAGCACGCAAAAGCCAAATTTCAAAGGGCCCAACGGAAAAGCTGGCAGGAGAAAACAGAGTCACTGAACTTTGAAAAAGACACAAGGAAGTTAAGGAGGCTAATAAAACAGATTAACGATGAGGGCACAGGGAGAAACTCAAAAATTGCGCTACATAAAGACGGAAACATCTTAACAGGAAAGCAAGCAGCTGACCATTTTGCGGACTCATTCGCACAAGATAACAATATTGAAATTAGTCCAGAGAAACAACAAGAGATTCGAGAGAAATGGCAAACATACAGGACAGAAGGAAATTGTACATGAGGTTATGGAGACACCTATCACATTCAGTGAACTGGAGCTAGCCATTTCAAAACTGAAAATGAGAAAATCCCCAGGAGCTGATGGTATCTCCAATGAAATGATCAGGAACCTAGGAACAGAGGCCAAAGCAAAGCTGCTACAGATCTTTAATAATGCATGGACCTTAGGCAGTGTTCCACAAGTCTGGAGAGAAGCAATCATGATACCCCTCCTAAAATCTGGGAAAGACAGTTCCATTGCCTCCAGCTACAGACCCATTAGCCTCACCAGCTGTCTCTGCAAAACAATGGAACGCGTCATCAATCACAGACTACAGTGGTACATTGAAAGTGAAAACATCCTTGTGCCACAACAGGCTGCCTTTAGGCAGTGCTACTCTACGGAAGATCAGACAACCTACCTCTCTCAAGAAGTTGAGGATGCATTCCAAGAGAAGAAGCTGGTACTTGCGGCTTGGATAGATCTGAAGAAAGCCTTTGACAAAGTCTGGAAAGAAGGTCTGATGAAGAAACTGAGAAACTGTAAAGTCAATGGAAGAATGTACAAATGGGTGAAAGCATACTTGCACAACAGAAGAGCCCGAGTACAGATAGACGGTCTCAAGAGCAAGAAAGTACTATTGCGTCACGTTGTTCCCCAGGGCGGAGTCATGTCCCCAACACTTTTTCTAATCTTCATCAATGATCTTGTTGCTAATCTACCCAATGGAATTAAAGCGGCAATGTACGCTGATGACCTGGTTTTGTGGAGCGCAAATGAACATGCATCAGTGGCCACCATATTCGCTACAAAGAGCTGTAGATACATTTGTTGCATGGGCGGATAGATGGTGTATCAGCATAAACACTGACAAGTGCAGCACCACTCTATTTACCCTTTCTCCGAAACAAAAGGCAGGGAGCATTCAGATAAATGGAACACCCCTAAGAGAAGATAAGGAACCAACATACCTTGGTGTAACATTCGACGACAGGCTGACATGGAGAAAACACATCAAAAAAGCAGTAGCAAAAGCCAGAAGGAAAATATCCATCCTGAGAAAGCTAACTGGAACCACTTGGGGAGCCAGTGGGAAAATACTTAGCAAAGTTTATCAACAGAGCATACGACCACACTTGGAATACGGGTCAACTGCGTGGTGTTCAGCATCAAAAACTACATTAGCAGGAGCTGGACAAGGTGCAAAATCAAGCTCTTAGAGTCATCACAGGAGGGATGAGATCAACCCCTATAGTAGCAATGGAGAAAAAGGGGAGGACACAAGCTTTAAGAGAACGCAGAGATACAAAAACACTAATACAAGCAGAAAAGTTTCTCAGCTTGCCAGGCCACCCTATGAAGAACAGATTTGAAAACTTAGCTATGGGGCGGTTGAAAAGAAGTAGTTTCATCCACCAGGCCAAACAACTCTGCAGAGAAACCATCGATCTTCCCACAGTTGATATCCCCCTGACAACTATTCCAGAGCGAACCCCGTGGAAAGATGAACATAGAATATCGCTACAAATCCAGTCAAAAGTGAGAGGAATATTTGACAAGGAAGAACAGAACAGTGTACAGCGCAGAACAGCCACTCTCAGCTTCCTTGATGACGAATACCCACAGGACCTCTGGATCCGAGTCTACACAGATGGGTCAGCACAAAATGCTGTTCGAAATGGAGGAGCGGGAGTGTACATAGAATACCCAAATAATACTAGAGACACGGCCAGAATTCCAACAGGAAAGTACTGCCATAACTTATGATGCTGAAATTGAGGCAATCAAGATAGCCACAGAGAAATTACAAAATACCAGCCATGGTACACAACCTGTGGTGATATTGACAGATGCAAAATCCGTAATAGAGGCGCTCCTGTCTGGGAAATTGCCAGTTCTGAGGACACTACTTTCTGAACTTAGCAGTCAGCGTAAGGATCACCATACAGTGGATACCATCCCACTGTGGAGTCCCCGGAAACGACAGAGCTGATCGATTGGCTAAGGAAGGAGCACAAGAAGAACAACCTGATGTGCCTATTACATACCACCAAAAGAAAAGAATGATCAAATCAGTCAGAAGGCCACCAAACCTTACTCAAGACGACTACCACGTTATGGACAGACCAGAACAGGTCATTCTTCTGCGCCTCAGAACAGGACACAATAGATTACGCAACCACATGTATACAAAATTCAAGATTGGTGACTCAGCCATGTGCACATGTGGTTTGGCGTCGCAGACAGCATAGCACATACTCCAGGATTGCCCAAACTACAACATATCTAGGCGAACCTTCTGGCCTAGAGAGACAACAGTGGAAGATAAACTCTATGGACCGCTGAATGAACTAAAAAAGACTGTTAGATTCATACAAGAGACAACATTGAAGTTATAAACATATTTCAGGCGAACGAAAGAAGAAGAAGAAGAAGAAGAAGATGTAGACTGACAGGGTGAGTTACTGTCGCAACTGAAGAAATTCATTGAAATGATTGACGGAGATAAAGTGACGTGGGGCGAGATAAATTCAGCCAGAGAGGGAAATTCTGGGCGCCAGTCTATGAAAGCCGGTCTCCATGGTCTAGGATTTTACACGACTTTCTCCGTAATCCCGTATACTCTCGTGAGTAACGTGACGTTGCGCGAGAATTAGTAGCGGTTCTTTCCGCATAGGTAACTTACGGTGTATGTGAGTCGGTCGCTCAGAAAGCAATGGCAAACTACTGATCGTAATCTTGCTGAAAGATGCTGATGTTGACAACGATGTCCTGTAACGGATATGCGAACACACACACAAAAAGTCTATGAAAATGTGAGCGAGAGAGCAGACGTGTTTTCAGTGTGTGGATTAAATATATCCTGTATATTAAGGTTAGTGTTATTTATTAGTAATCTGCTTCTGTCCATGGAGAATGTTATAGGATGGATAGCGTCTAGAGAAATCTCTTGTTATTTGTGATAGGAAAAATAGAGATATAGATCTAGAAATAATCTAAGAATATAGATTTTTTTTTTTACTTAGAGAAAACACTTTGCATGAATCGTTTATTCGTTTAGTTCGGGTATTTGATGAGCGACACACTTTCTCATTCACTGTTTCTCAGAGGCTCTAGGGATGATCTGTACTTTTTAAAAGAATTACCATGATCCTTTTCGAGAGATAACCATTATATTCTGTGTCTGGAAAATTCTGTTCTGAAATATATCGTGTGTTCTGACTCGTGATGATTAGGTGCCGAAATAATCCGTATGTTTTGTTTGTGAATGATAATTTTCTAAATTCTACCATGGATGATTTTATATATGTGTATTGATGTTTATGTGAATTGCTTATGAGGAAGGGTTATGCGGGTATTTTCCTGGAAGAAAGAAAAAATTGTCAAGGCAGTGGGCTCATATCGTTCTACTGATAGCCACCCAGATAATGAGACGACTGGGGATAAGAGAATGACTTGCCCGCATTACGCCAGTCTGAAGAGGTCATATTTTGCCGGTATGTGAGGTGAACACCTCCAACATATGTTTATATTAAAAACATCAGGAAAACCATGGCCTGGATGGGCTAACCTGAGCACGGATAATGATCCCTTCTCCCTTCGTTTATTTTTCCCCTATTCCAGATCTTAGGTGAGATAGCTATATGGTTATTGGTCCATATTTCTCAAGAGTGGTGATTATGTTTGGTTGCCTAAACGGGGCAGAGACCTGTATGCTGATGGTGGTTATTCTGGAGGGACAGCATCATAGTACCTCAAATGCTTCTCCCATGCCACAACTCTACAGCCAAGGAACCAGCAGCTAAGTACCTGTCAGTATCGTCTTTGTTGTCCGGGACTATAGAGGTACTAGTGACCCCTTTATTTTCAACCGAAGTAGGATCTACAACGAGAGTATTTACATCGTTAGACTCACAACTTTAAGAAGTTGCTTGTGTACCGCTTGGAGTGCACCAGGACCAAGTAGAGTAGTCGTAGTGTGTGACATTCTAGACAATATATTTGCGTTGTGATGAACTCAGAGACACGTTTGGTTTACTGCCATCAAGGAATCAAATACTGTATACCTGAACATTAAGGTAGATTTTGGAATCTTAATTCCTCAAATGGTGGTGATGGTTATTTTGATTACATCGTTAATGGTGTCATCCTGATTTGTTTACCTGATATCATATGCCACTCTAACACACACACAGTTACCCTCACCCTGAATTATATCATTATAGTGTTTTGATGTTTAACTTGGTGTTGGTTTTTTTACTTGATGTGGTGTAATACTAATTAGAAGGGGAAAATATATATATATAGTTACAATATACGAGTGGAGTCAAGTATGGCTGGAAAGCTACAAGTATCTCGAATTTCCCAGAATGAGATTTCTCCTCTTTGAGAGCTGGGATCTTCCGGGGCTCTACTGGCCCTATGTGAGTAAACTTCAACTATTGATCATCCTCCACTCCTAGGGAGTCTTATCGAGCCATTTCAAGTTTTCTCTTAACAGCTGGCTATTAGAATTTGGGGATTCCCTCCTCATTTCTTTATAACATCCCACAACCTCCAAGAGGGTATAGCAATGGAATATACGATTTCGCTAATGGTTTCGTCATGGCCATGCAGATGGTTCCGGGTGTGATGTCCGGTTATACGACGGGCCGAAACTCTGTGAAGAATGCAGGATTTTGCCGAGGAGAATCATGCTCCTGTGACTTGATCAGCTCATCAGTTGACTGTTTGCGTGAATTGCTTAAGCTAAAGGAAGATTTCCTGAAGTAATCAGGAGATTTTAGAAACGCCCTTAATTTGTCATACACTTCCCACTTGCAGAGAAAGCCTGAGCTGACGGTGTGTACGTGTGTGTGTCCAGATTCACTTTGAATTATCTTGGGTCATGTGCCTAAGTGTGCCTCTTCGACAGATTAGTGAATACGATACCATTATATGTACATAGAGAACCGCGTTAGCCCAGTTGTTAGCACTCTTGCCTACCGACACGATGGTCATGTGTTCCACCTCCCATCAAGCCGGACGATTTCGAACACATTGACCTAAACCCTACATGGCAATCCAGTTTGGAATGTGGGACAGGAAATGTCCTCGGAAAGTAAAGGATGCCGGTGTGGTATTGACCACATTATCTGTCGGGTATCGGCTGGTCTGGACAAATAATATCTTGCATCATGTGCCCAATATACCTCACGGTGAGTTAAAAGTTAGTTGCATATCCTTCACAGGACGTCGCAGTCAATACAAGTATTTGTTATGCTGTTTGTACTTTCTTGACAAGTTTACTTTCAATAGTTTGCCATTGCTTTCTGAACAACCGGCACACATACCACTATATGAAAACCAACAAAATACGGTTTCGGTGAGCACAAGGCCCATTATTTTAAATCGCATGCCAACTACACCTCAAGCAGTAACAAGTAGTCATTTACTAACTTTAAATTGTAGAAATTCAAAACCATCACAAACTCATCATCACCAAGTGCTTTGTCAGCTGACGTAGGCTTTCATGTCTCTCCACAGATGTCGGTCTTTCGTATTCTGGATCAACTTTGCTGATGATACTCCTCCATTTCACCGTCGTAATCCATACAGGATCATTTCTCCTTGGTCTACGCCAGTGATTCCACATCGCTTTCCAGGATGAAAGACCTGGGAGTAAGAATCGGCACAGCCAGACGCGAGAGGTACATCGGGAAAACAAAGCGCCTCGTCAACCAACACAGAACTGGCATTATTAGCCACCGGACGCTGATGCATATGCTGCAACGAAGATACCCCAACTGATAACTAACTAACTAACTAACTTCTCCTTGGTCTTCCTCTGCCTCTCTTCCCTTTGATCTTTCCAGTTGTCACGATGTTATCCAATGCCTCTCTTCTAACAACATGACCAACGAAGGCTGTCTGTCTCATTCTTATTGTTGAATATATTGTTCTAGTTTCATTAGCCTCTTTCAGGCAGTTGTGGTTAGTTACTTTGGCAATTCAAAGAATCCGCAACATTCGTCTCAGGAACGACATTTCTCTTGCTTCCAGGTTCTTCCTAATTTGTTCATTTGCATTCCAAGATTCACTGCCAGCAAAAGATGCATTTCAGCATTATCTTTCTTACATTCAATGATAGTGACTTATTGCATTAGATACTTGTTATTACTAACTATGCTACTTCAAACAAACAAACATACCAGCATCCTGCAATAATTGTCGAGCGTACTGTGCCAAAAGCTTTAGCTCGCCGTCTAGTCTAATGGTAGCCTGGACAGCTGTGACTATAAATTGAACAAGCACATAGCAAAGATATTATTAAATACGAACATTGGTGTTGTTTATGCATTAATTACACTGTTTAGATTTCTCTATAGCAAGCTAAACAGCAGCTTAACTACGGCAACTACTAATACTTTGCCTACTACAAGTGTAGAGGACAGACAGACAGACAGACAGACAGACAGACAGACAGACAGACAGACAGACAGGCAGGCAGGCAGGCAGGCAGGCAGGCAGACAGACAGACAGACAGACAGACAGACAGCCTCTTTCCTTAACATCTCGCATACAATTTATGAATAATCTGTTATAGAATATGAATCTATCCTGAACTATTTAATGTATAAAACTACCACACCTCTGCACTCTTATTGTTTTTTTGTTTATTCAAACGGGATATTTTCATTTCAAAGCGTCTTTCACGTACGTCGTATCCCTACTGTGTTCCTTCATGCAAATGGAAAATACTCTCCAACAAACAGCTGTTCTACATACAAAGTGTAGTGAGACCTTTCAAACACCCGTAGATACTTTTCACATCGTTTTGAACTGTATGTGGTTCACGTGTTACTAATGCTTCATTTTATAGTTAAATAATCGCCACCCCTTAACCTCCTTCCCTAACAGTCGCGTAACCCTTGATCCATTTAGGGAGATACATCTAAACGCCACACTACGAGCAATTTACATTGCAAATGTAATAGAAGATACATTCACGATGATAAAATAAGAAAATTCAGAGGCAAGGATAATGAAATTGGTTTTGTTTCGGAACATTATCACTTGTATTCCACACAGTCTCAGTCTCCTCCCACAGATGACATAATAAGAATCACATCACAGCGCACAAACTTTCTACCACAGGCAAGAATGTGTGTATTTCAAAACCACACATGCAGTCCATATTTCAAGTCCAAGGATCAGTGAGAGTATCTACTCTTTTATAATTTTGTAAACATCCAGCCGAGAATCGAAGCAGGTATTGCCTAATAAGAGATGGACATTTAATCTCAGAGCCACTCCGCTTCTAATAATGATGCATTGATATGGAAGTAAGTATACAGGGGAAGCAATAACATTAAACAAATAAATTGAAAAAGAAAAGGTGTAGAATAACGACATTATCTCCCTTGAACAAATTTAAAAATCTGTCTCGAAGCAGTTTCCTGCATTGGGATACGTGATATGGTAGCACCATAACATTGTGTAGGCCTGGGAGCAAGGAGTAATGGGTAGCCAAGCTCGCCCTCACTTTTGGGGAGCGACCAGCCCAGGCGTCAATTCCCGCATCCGAACGTGCTCAGAGGGTTCAACCCCTACACCTAACAGTGGGGGTCAAATGTTGACTTCTCGTCTTTGAATCGGGGACGTAAATTACAAGTACCTCTGAAGTCTGAGTGGGTTCCGTCTGAAGGCTAAAGACACTGGTAATAGGGAAAGCTAATCCATACGTAACATTCAGTCAAGTGCTACTAGAAGTAGCGTGTATAAACTACGCTGGAGTTCAAAGCGAACGAGCGAAAACAAAGACATTACCAGAGCAGTTCTCTATCTAACCTCGCTAGTGCACCATTGAACTTACAAGAATCGATTATGTACTCACGGTTGGAGACTGCTTCGTCGCTGGTGGTCTTCGGAACTTGGTCGCCTGCGTTAGCCTCTGCAAAATTGTTATTTGCTGATGTCATAATATAAACACAATGTGAGAGATAAGCGGCTTACATATACCATCATCAACATAAAACGCCTTTTCCAACTTGCGCATCTGACGATCTCCAACAGCATGTGTGAGATTCGTGTGCTCGCAACCGCACATGCCTTGACCAAAGATTCTGAAGAATCCTTTCTTCGTTGTCTTCACCAATGCTTCTTGCTAGTTGTCACGTGTTCCGGCCTTTCTCGACTCACAATGCTACCAAAACACGACAACTGCCTCTTTCTAATATAAGTTAGACTGGCACCCTGCCGCCTTGATATTTTGTACATTGGAGTAATACATTTCCTATAGCACAAAGCTTGGGCTCAATATAGAGATCCTGTGTGCCCATACAGCATGATCCCTCTATCTCTGCCTGCCTAGTTTACTCCAGAGGAAAGGCAATACCAAGCTGCAGAACTTGCGTGATCAGAAAAGCAATGCTTTCAATGTCCGCTTGTTGGAGCTTCCATCCTAGACCAGTTTCCTACCAATGCTTAGGGCCTGATCTGCCATGCTATGACATTTAGTCTTTAGGTTGCATTTCCTCGCACTAAGATAAAGTTTGTACCCTCCGAGATGCGCTCCTACGCCCGAAGCCGTTGACACAATGTGAGGTTCGAGTTTGGTAAGCGGCGCCCAACATTCGGCGCTAACAGAAAGCAGGTAGTACAGTCTGTTGTGATACAATAGCCAAGTCATATCTTACTAAGACCTAACACCATAATATCCGTTACAAGTTGTCATTATTACGTAATATCTTTCAAAACAGTTAGATTACTCATTCTGTCTATCCAGTGAATTTTCAATTCTAGGTTGTTTGTAATCGGGTGGACACTGCAGCTAAAGACGGAGTATGTATATCTCAACAGATTAACCCAGAAGGGACTGAGAAGAGGGTTTGGGCGAAACTCAAAGCGCAGAGGCAAAACCATGTGGACTTTTAGTCATATTGCTAATTGAATAATCCAGCTCTGTGGCGAAGGGATCACTAATGCAATTTGTAAT
This sequence comes from Cepaea nemoralis, assembly GCA_014155875.1. Lineage (NCBI taxonomy): Eukaryota > Metazoa > Mollusca > Gastropoda > Stylommatophora > Helicidae > Cepaea > Cepaea nemoralis. Next base: position 242,481 of record JACEFZ010022973.1, on the reverse strand, counting down.
CGCGCACACTGCGTTCGAAACACGTCTGTGGTTGCTTTGGAAGCAGACCGCCGTGAGTTGGTTTCCATCCAATGGTATGAATATGAATGTCGGTCATTCAGAAAGCAAAGGAAAACTATTGAAAGTAAACTTGCCCATGAGTCATCATCATTATCATCATTACCATCATCCAGTACCTTGCCAGTTGACATGGGTGACCATGCCTCTCCACATATTGCCATCTCCGACGAAGGCATGGAACAATTCATGTGTTGCCTCCCTTCCATGCCATGACATAAGACTGTCAAGAGTTTTCTCACGCTGTCTTCCTCTTTCTCTCTTTCCACAAATAATTCCGGTCGTCACGTGTTCCAGATTTTGTCTTCACATAATGTGGCTCCAAAAACTGATGACTGCTTCTTTCTGATGTTTGTGATTGTGGCATTACAACAGAACTGTAACAGTCTAAAACAATTTGATTGTCAGCACATTCTAACTACGCCTAAGCGGAATGTGTAAAACAGACAGGGTAATTATAAACAACAGATCGCCCCACGCATTGTTTGTTCAACCCCATGGATGTTGGGCGGTGTCACCGCCTCACTTTCATATATAGTAGAGGGCTGCAACACACACAGATCAAGATTTGAAGGTGTACTTATTTAGCCAAGACTTCGGTCTTGTTAACCCTCTTTTATATAGGGGTTATTTGTCTGGGTACCATTTCGGGTACTATGAGAAGGGCGGGTTGTAAATACAACTACTAAAACGCCACGTAACTTCGGTCTGATAAGCATATTTAAGCACACGAGAGACAGGGATCTCTGCACCAAATCAGACAAGTGTTGTATGGTAGAATACATGAGTTTTTAGTACTAGTAGGTAGGTTACCAGGTTACTATCCACCAAACTACAAACACCAACTTTATGTGATTCGGTGACAGAATTAGAACGGATCTAATTACCCAACAACAAATCATGTCAGGGGGGAGGGGGGATCCTGTCACCGCCTCACTTTCGTATATAGTAGAGGGCTGCAACTCCAGCCCAAGGGATACCATTGAGTGGCGCAGGACCCGAGTAATCTAGAACCTTCTCGAAAGAGCTGGTCACCAAGTCCATGATTCCGTGGACACTGATGTGGCCCGCCTAATGCGGGGTCCACGAGGAACTCGGACAGAGTTACCGCCCGTGTCGAGTTAGGACACGCGGAGACCGGCAGAGGACAAACGGACTGGAGAGAGACAACAAGGCCTGCCTGAGAGGGACTCATAGATATTCATAGATATACTTAGGCTAGATAGTGTGCTAAATTGTTGTATGACAACTATATGTTTGATGTTTAACTATCTGTGATATGTAATATAAGAGAGCGCGGGTCTGTTTACACACTGCGCCAACTGTACACTTCATACAATAAATGTTCTATATCCTAGCGAACAGTGTATTGTTGCCTGTATGAACCCGAACCGTTATTTAGATCAGAGTAAGATGATGACAGGCGGAATACGATTTGTGATGTGGGAGAGAATATTTTAATTCGGTATAACTTAGGTACAGCATTCTAATTTATGTCAGTACATTGTAGCTCTGGGAGAGAAAGAGGTTTTGGTGTATTTCTGTTGGATTTAACATAGCAGATGTCTGGAAACCAGAGGTGGTGGTTGAGTGGCCTACTTGTTTGTACCTAAACGGGCTGCTCACCTTTGGCCTACCAAGGGGGTTAGCAGTGAAGCCTGACGGATCTCACCTTCTTAGTGCAGCGAAGAATCAGCCATTACTCACTCGGAGTTCAACTATACCACCCTTAACAGAAGATGAGTATAAAGCACCTAACCTCAACTCCCCAATCGCTAAGAATCTTTACCCTGGAAATAGAATAGCAAGAGAACTCTATCTTTAGTCAAAGAAACGAAGACGGTCAGCTATATTCGATTAGGCCCGAACTTTACATGTTGAACCGGAGTACTACCAAGACCAATCTTTATAGACAATCAATGTGATTTTATAGATATTGTGGTTTGGGAATTTTAACAATGTGCATATCATCACAATCATTTATTAGAATCGTTTAACTTTAATCAAGAGTTATTGTATTATTTGACATATTTACGTGTGTGTAACTCTGTTAAATATTAAAGTGATAGTGCGACATCGCTATATAGGGGGCCGAAGATCAGGAGAGCGGTGCGGCATGGATACTACTCGCTTTCAGTCTAAAAATAGTGAGCATTCTCCTCTCTGAAGGCAGTGCCTTTCCTGTGCTCTCTTGGCCTTCTACTAGAAAACCTTACCTGATACCTTAGTGGAGTCCTACCAGATGTGTCTGATCCAATACTAGGAAATTTTGCGATCCATTTCTGGTTTTCAATTAGTAGTCGGCAACAACGATTTGGGAATATATATATACCCCAGCTCAGTTTAGCATACCACAATGATAAGTTGTATTAGCGCCTTAGCCTCCCTCAAAATGTCAAGATTTCTTCGGCTGTCCAATTTATTTTCAGCATTCTTATATAAAACCACATCTCCAAGGCCTCTAGTGATTTTTTCGCCTGATTACTAATTATCCAAGAAATTGGCCGTAACGAAAGAACCAGTAATCGGAATGCCACAGAGAATAAACAAAGAAAGCAACCGAATTCCGTAGTACAATAGACTGAACAATACACCACAATGCATATTTCATTATGACAAAACAATGACATATCATCATCATTATCATCAAGCGCCCTGTCAGCTGGCGTAGGTGTTCATGACTCTCCACAGATCTCGGTCTTTGGTGTTCTGAATCAACTCTGCTGCTGATATTCCGCCATGCCACCATCTCAATCCATCCAGCATCATTTATCTTGGCCTGCCTCTGCCTCTCTTCCCTTGATCTTTCGGGTTGTCACGATGTTCTCCAATGCCTCTCTTCTTATCACAATGCCAAAGAAAGCTGTTTGTCTCATTCTTATTGTTGAATATAATGTTGTAGTTTTAGTAGCATCTTCAAGGCAGTCTTTGTTAGTTACTTTGGAAGTCCAATGAATTCGCAACATTCGTCTCTTGAACAAGATCTCTCTTGCTTCCAAGTTCTTCCTAATGTGTTCATTTACATTCCAAGATTCACTGCCATACAGCAAAACAGGTTCTATATAGCATTTCAGCACTCTCTTTCTTACATTTAATTATAGTAAGTTATTGCATAAGAAACTTTTTATTTTCTGAAATGCAGCTTTTGCTTGTCCTGTTTTGTTCTTAATCTCGGTTGTGCATCTTCCATCTGACTTATCCACAAGGCAAAAATGTATTCTCTCTTAGCAAGTGAAGAGAAGAGAATTTTAAAATGTGTGAAATATTTTCTGTGCAGCTGCTTTATTATTATCCTCAAGTGCCATACCGATAAGCGTGGGCGGTCATGGTTCGCCATTTTACACGTTCACTAGGGTCGTCTTTGTGTTCTTGTCTTGACCATGAAATGGTGTCAAGCCCTCCGTATATTTACTTCTATGCCTTCCCTTTATTCTGTTCCCCTCAATCTTGCCAGTTGTCACCAAATTCTCTAGTTTATTTTTTCTCATAACGTGCCCAAAGTATGTTGACTGCCTGTGTCTAATTTCTCCACTCAGTTCACGGTTTTCATGTGTTCCTCATAAACCACATTTACACTGCCATTAGATGATTATCTGCTCATTGTCCACGTTTCACATCCATACAAAGTACAGGTTCTATGATATATTTCAGCACTCTTTTTCTCGTTGCAATTGACATCATTTTATTGGTCGTATGTTTTCCATCTTTGCAAAGGCTACCATTGCCATATCGATTCTTGTTCTAATCTCTTCAAGACACCTCCCATCACTTGTTTAAGAATATTCCAATTTTCCCCTATATTACATTATGGTATTTCCTTCTTCCTAGTTATGACCATAATCTGTGTCTTCTTACAATTTAATTCTAACTCCAGTTTTACACTTTGTACAACAACCGCGTGTATTAAATGTTGCAGATCTTGTTCCTTGTCTGTGGTTTTTTTCGGCCCAGATTTTACACAAAACTTTAGTCGTGGCTTAGATGATACTCTAATTCCCCGACATCCTGTGTCGAAAGTTCAAAATCAGCAGCGAAGATTTGAAAGCTGACTGCTCTGGGTTGTTTTCAATAGCATGGGGCGTCGGTCGTTTAGAAAGCAATGGCAAAATCATTTCATCTCATCAGATTCCTCTTGTATCTTGCGGTGTCAAGGTGAAGTATAAACATCGGGAGAGTGCCTGTGTATGGGCGTCACATATCGAGGTTCCCATGGTCTCTGTAATTCCCCCTGTCCATCGTTTACGTGGCCAGCCTCTTCCTCTGCTTCGGTCTGGTCTGTACATCTGCTGCCAAATATCCCGCAGCTGTGTTTCAAACGCGGTATGCGGCATTACGAATTGCGTCCGTAACCCCTTCACCACAGAGTTGGCATACAGCCAATGAATGCTGGAATTGATTTCGACGTTCTACACAGAACATGCTCCTTTTTAACTGTTTTTCATGGTGCAACTTCTGAAGAATTTGAAATCAAGAGTGGAGTTAAGCAAGGTTGTGTACTAGCTCCCACCCTCTTTGGAATATACTTTTCACTTCTACTGAAATATGCATTTCGTGATCAGGATGGTGGTATATACATTCACTCACGCTCAGATGGCGGCCTCTACAATGCTCAGAGATTGAAGGCTAAGACCAAAATTAGGAGGGTACTGATCAGAGAGTTGCTTTTTGCAGATGATGCTGCAGTTACGACCCACTCTGAGGAAGAATTGCAATGTCTACTATCTGCATTCTCCAATGCTTGTTCTGAATTTGGTTTAACAATTAGCAAAAAGAAGACACAGATTATGTCACAAGGTGCACATGGGGTACCATCAATCTTATTGACGACGCTGAACTAGAGATAGTAGACCATTTTACATATCTAGGATCAGTGGTAAATAGCAAATTATCCCTAGATCAGGAAATCAACATCCGGATTGGTAAGGCAGCAACAACAATGAACAGGTTAAGAAAAAGAGTCTGGGAGAACAGGAAGCTTACTGCCAAAACAAAAGTCCTTGTCTATCAAGCCTGTGTCCTTAGTACTCTTCTCTATGGCAGTGAAACCTGGACAACTTACTCACACCAAGAGAACAACTTAAACAGCTTTCATATGCGGTGTCTGCGAAGAATTCTTGGTATTAAGTGGCAAGACAAAATCACAAATACTGAAGTATTGGAAAGATCAGGTTGTGTGACAGTTTATTCCATGCTCAGTCTTCGTAGACTTAGATGGATAGGACATCTTAGGAGGATGGATGATGGTAGAAATACCAAAGGATATCTTTTTTGGTGAATTACAGATGGGTAAGAGATCTCAGGGTCGTCCTCTACTACGATACAAAGATGTGTGTAAGCGGGACATGATTGATACAGGCATTGATAATGCACACTGGGAGCAAGTCGCCGCTGAACGTGTTGCATGGAGGGCAAATATCAGAAATGGAATAAAGTCAAAGGAGAAAATTATTGCAGAAAAGTCACACATCAAGCGTTTGAGACGTAAGATGGTTCATGATGGTGGAAATGACCACGTGTTCACATGCACCCACTGTGAACGGACATTTACAGCGCAAATTGGCCTTATCAGTCACACTCGCTACCGCCATAGTTAAAAGTTATTATGCCTTTTTAAAGCACAAACTATCGTCTGTCAAGACGGCAAGGTGCCAAGTTAACTGTTTTAATAACACTTACCGTCAAGCACGTTTGTGGCAAGCTGCACTATCTCTTGAAAAGCGGCCTTCGCCTCAGCTCCAGATTTTCCTGGTTAATAAACAAGAATATTTATTACTATAACTCTGTAAGATGGCCATTTAATATGGAAAGCTAAATCTGGACACTTACAACAAACAAACATGGCCAAACTCAAATGTAATAAACCCCAAGTCGTGCGAAATTCTGATGAGAAAGGTGAACACATAAGTTGTTTAAGCTCGTCTGTTAATTGCAGTTTCGTTCAATATAGAAATATTAACGTTGGGATATGTCTGTGAGGTTTGTTCAACATCATCATCATCCACTGCCTTGCCGGCTGGAGTGGGCGATCATGCTTCTCCACAAATTGTGATCTTCGATGCCATGGAGAAATTCGTGTTGACTCCTTCCGTGCCATGACACAAGACTGTCAAGAATTTTCACACTGTCTTCCTCTATTTCTTTTCCCGCGAGTTTTTCCGTTCGTCACAGCATATTCCAGTTGTTTTCTTCTTCTCACAATGTGGCCAAAAATGATGGCTGCTTCTTTCTGATGTTTGCGATAAGTTGTCTTTGCGACTTAGCTTCCCTCAAAATTGGCAGAATGATGATTTTTGGCTACCAAGTTCAATTTCAGCATTCTTCTATAAAACCACACCTCCAAGGCTTCTGGAGATTGTTTCGCTTGTTTACTAATTGTCCTGGATTCTCGGCTGTATGTTACAATTGGTTCTATGTAGCTTGCAATAACTCTTTTTTCTAATTAACAAGGACAATGACATATTCCACAAAATGTTCTTCATTTGGTCGAATGCTGTCTTTGCTTGTCATTTTCTGCTCTTTATCTCAGTGATGCATCCTCCATCTGATGTTATCCATGTACCTAGATATTTGAATTATTGCACTTGCCCCAAAATAACGTTGATTACTTTAATTGCACAATTAGGCACAATCTGTTTATTTGATATCACCATGACTTCTGTCTTACTATTATTCAAGCTAAGGCCCATTTTATGTTGTACTTTCGTCAAAAATCATAACCATCATTTCCTGTAGTTCCTTCTGTTAGTTAGTTAGTTAGTTAGTTAGTTAGTTAGTTAGTTAGTTAGTTAGTTAGTTAGTTAGTTAGTCGCGGTTCCAACTTCACAGCAACGGGTCGTCCCCATTATGCTCCGTTCCTGTGCCAGTGAATATCACACAAAACGCTCACCACTGCCCAATGTGAAAAGTGGAAAAGACAGGAGTCTCGACAAACAGCCCGCACAGATACACTGTGCATAATGCCGCAGCCAGAATGTCAACACAATAGTCCCCCACGAAACACCCAGTTCATCTCTGATGGACTCGGCAGTCATTTTCCTATCTGGATCTTTCCTAGATGTTCACCCACACAGTCCACGAAATTACAGTTCATCGTCGATGGTAGTGGCAGTCAACCAGAAGCCCAGCAGCCACGCATTTCTGCATAAGGCAAAATCCGGTCAACTCTGGGACATAGCCAGCTGCCATCGCTCCGAGCATGCAGTCACGTTCCAAAACACCTCGGGCAGATTCAAAAGCATTTCACACGAAACTCACAGCTCACAGTGTCACGCCACGCACTTACTCAGTAGCAGGGCGACGGAACCATCAAGCCTCCTTAGTCGCCTCTTACGACATGCGTGGTAGGCAACAGTGTTACTATTCTTTGCTTCCCTTATGGGCCCCGGCAACACACGGGAGAGTTCCTTCTGACTTGTTGCTATCAAGACGGTGCCATCAGCATAACGTAAGTTGTTCAATATATAGATATTAAACACAAAAGCCTACAAACAATATGTTGCACGATTTATTGCCTGGCATATTTCACTTGCATCTTGTCAGGTGCATACTGCAGAGTTATATATCATATGAGGTGAATAGATGAATCATGTTTTGGTTGAAAAATATGACACAGACAGTCACTGATACTGTTCAAATGTGGAGCAATGTTATCCCCCACGGTCAGAGAACACCAACCCCAATCTAATAATTTTTTATGATTTATAATTCTACTGTATTCACCGGACGAGATACAGCTAAATATGCCAGGCAATAAATCGTGCAACATATTGTTTATGACTTATATGTGTTTAAATTCAGTAAGGGAAAACATTGTTTTGAAAAGAGATAATAACCTAAGGATGTCGCTGTGGAGTTTACTCGTTTCCCTCTGCTTCTGTTGTCCTGCTTTTGTCGTGAAGAGCAACAGAAAGGATCTATATGTTATTTTCTGGTTTTCGCTTGTCTTGTTGCCAACCAATCAGTAGATAATAGACCTCTTGCTATCTAGAATTAAACATAATATTTTTCTAACCACCTAGTAGAAATACGAATAGCTCCCAAAGCATCGAGAATATCTCCCCACGCGTCAAGTAGAAATAACAATATCTCCTCAAGCATCTAGAATATCTCTCCAATCATCAAGTAGAAATAATAATATCTATCCAAGCATAAAGTAGAACTAAAAAATAGCTTTCCAAGCAGCAAGTAGACATAAGAATATTTCCTCAAACATCAAGTAGAAATAATAATATCTCCTCAAGCATCAAGAATATCTCTCCAAGCATCAAGTAAAAATAAGAATATATCCCCAAGCATCAGGCATAAATAAGAATATCTCCCCAAGTATTAAGTAGAAATAAGAATATTTCCCCAAGCATTAAGTAAAAATAAGAATATCTCTCCAAGCATCAAGTAGAAATAAGAATATCTCCCCAAGCATTACGTAGAAATAAGAATATCTCCCCAAGCATCAAGTAGAAATAAGAATATCTCCCCAAGTATCAAGTAGAAATAAGAATATCTCCCCAAGCATTACGTAGAAATAAGATTATCTCCCCAAGCATTACGTAGAAATAAGAATATCTCCCCAAGCATCAAGTAGAAATAAGAATATCTCCTAAAGCATTACGTAGAAATAAGAATATCTCTCCAAGAATCAAGTAGACATAAGAATATCTCCCCACGCATCAAGTGGAAATAATAATATCTGCCGAAGCATCAAGTAAAAATAAGAATATCTCCCCAAGCATCAGGCATAAATAAGAATATCTCCCCAAGCATTAAGTAGAAATAAGAATATCTCCTCAAGCATTACGTAGAAATAAGAATATCTCTCCAAGAATCAAGTAGACATAAGAATATCTCCCCAAGCATTACGTAGAAATAAGAATATCTTGCCCAAGCATCAAGTAGAAATAAGAATATCTCCCCAAGCATTAGGTAGAAATAAGAATATCTCCACAAGAATCAAGTAGAAATAAGAATATATCCCCAAGCATTACGTAGAAATAAGAATATATCCCCAAGCATTACGTAGAAATAAGAATATCTCCCCAAGCATCAGGTAGAAATAAGAATATCTCCCCAAGCATTACGTAGAAATAAGAATATCTCCCCAAACATTACGTAGAAATAAGAATATCTCCCCAAGCATTACGTAGAAATAAGAATATATCCCCAAGCATTACGTAGAAATAAGAATATATCCCCAAGCATTACGTAGAAATAAGAATATCTCCCCAAGCATCAAGTAGAAATAAGAATATCTCCCCAAGCATTAAGTAGAAATAAGAATATCTCCCCAAGCATCAAGTTTTTTTTTTTTTTAGTTTTTTTTCTCGCATATCCTTTACAGGACATCGCTGTCAACAGCAGCATCTTTCAGCTGTCTGTTGATTTCTTGGCAAGATTACGCTCAGTAGTTTGCCATTACTTTCTGAGCGGCCGGCTCAGTGTCCTGCAAGTCACCAGCGGGGGACGAACCGCTCCCAGCTCGCTCCCGCTACGAGACTCTGCGTGACTAAACGGGATTACGGAGAAAGTGTTGTAACCCCTCAGCCAGAGAGACCGGCAAGCATCAAGTAGAAATAAGAATATCTCCCACAGTCAACACCTGCGTATTTTTCTTTTTAAGCTGTCTGTGATTTCTTGGCAAGTAGTTTGCCAAATTAACCGTCGAACTTGCGTCCGACCGTGTTACTGACATTATCAGAGCAGTTATGTATCAAAGTTTGTTAACGCGCACGGCATTTGATCAGAATTACATGCGGAAGATTCTGTGATGATAGGGATTGAGAGAAAAAACAGACGTTGGGTTTTCGACAACTGCAGGTTGACTAGATCACACAACAAAACTATAACGAACAGACACATGGGATTATGTGACATAGTAATCAGAAGAGGTGGATTACTAAACAGTCTTGTGAGGGTGAGTGATGGCAATGGAAAGGGAAGAGAAAAAAGAAGAAGACGAAGAAGAAGAAGAAGAAGAAGAAGAAGAAGAAGAAGAAGAAGAAGAAGAAGAATAAGAAGGATAAGAAGAAGAAGAAGAAGAAGAAGAAGAAGAAGAAGAAGAAGAAGAAGAAGAAGAAGAAGAAGAAGAAGAAGAAGAAGAAGAAGAAGAAGAAGAAGAAGAAGAAGAAGAAGAAGAAGAAGAAGAAGAAGAAGAAGAAGAAGAAGAAGAAGAAGAAGAAGAAGAAGAAGAAGAAGAAGAAGAAGAGAAGAAGAAGAAGAAGAAGAAGAAGAAGAAGAAGAAGAAGAAGAAGAAGAAGAAGAAGAAGAAGAAGAGAAGAAGAAGAAGAAGAAGAAGAAGAAGAAGAAGAAGAAGAAGAAGAAGAAGAAGAAGAAGAAGAAGAAGAAGAAGAAGAAAGAAGAAGAAGAAGAAGAAGAAGAAGAAGAAGAAGAAGAAGAAGAAGGAGAAGGAGAAGAAAGAAGAAGAAGAAGAAGAAGAAGAAGAAGAAGAAGAAGAAGAAGAAGAAGAAGAAGAAGAAGAAGAAGAAGAAGAAGAAGAAGAAGAAGAAGAGGAAGAAGAAGAAGAAGAAGAAGAAGAAGAGACAGGTGTTTTTCTTAATACACAATTTGTATCACAACATCTGTGTACCTCTAGCAAGAGATCTGATTGTACTGATGACGGCATTAGCTAGCTTTAGAGGTCCGTTACTCTCATCGTGACTTGAGTCGTTCACAACTTGACGAATCTGTCGAAATATATGATGTATATTTAATAGCTGTGCAGTGTTTGGAAATATTTCCAGTCAAAGTTTTGTATTTACCCTCTGTAAAGTTCATGCAACATAATAGGTAAATACACAACTTGGACCGGCAATATTTTCAAACACTGCACAGTCATTAAAAATACACCCTGTTCAAACAGTTTGTGTACTTCACGTGCTTTCGAATAAATATATAGTGTGTTTGTAAAGTCTCACTACACTTTGTATGTAGAAAAGCTGTTTGTTGGAGAGTATGTTTTCCGTCTTACAAACAGAAAACATACTCTCTAACGCACAACTGTTTTACATACAAAGTGTATTTGCATCTTACTACTCACTGCCGGCTCTGTGACAAAGGTGTTACGAACCCAATTCGTAATCCCGCATACCGCGTTAAAACACAGCTGTGGGCGATTTGGAAGCAGGTCGTCTGTCGTTGGTTTTCATTCAATGGTATAGATGTCGGTCGTTCAGAAAGCAATGGCAAACTACTGAACTTAAACTTGCCAAGAAATCACAAACAGTCAAACAAAATGCTTGGCTTGACTGCGGCGTCCTAAAATGGATATGCAACTAACTTTTACCATTCACTGGCAGCTTACCGTCTTGACAGACGATAGTTTGTTACACTGCGCTTCAACAAAGGCACAAAAACTATAACTCATGGCGGGGGGGGAGGTATACCTCTTCATAGCACGAAGTCTAAGCTGAATTGTAGACCGCATGTGTTGCCTAACAGCATGATTGCTATCTCTGTCTACCTAGTTTACATCAAAGGAAACGCCAATGCATCTGGAACAAGAGAAGCTGCAGAAGCTGCTAGATCAGCAAAGCAATGCTCTAACTGCCCACCTGTCGGAGCGTCCATCTTAGACCAGCTGCCGACCAATTTTAGGGTCTGGTCTACCCCGCATGACATTTAGTCTTTAAGTTGCATATTCCTGCACTAGGTTAAGGATTGTACCTGCTCAATTGTAGTCCTCCGCCCAAAGCCGTTGATACAATGTGGGGTGTAGGATTTAGTGAGCGCCGCCCAACATTGGGATAACAAAAAGCAGGTAATACCGTCTACTGTCATGTGGTAATTCTGTCATGTCTAAATTAATTACGTTAGTTGCATATCCTTTACAGGACGTATCAGTCAAGTCCAGCATTTTTTGTTGTTGACTGTTTATCATTCCTGGACAAGTTTACGTTCAGTAGTTTGCTATTGTTTTCTGAACAACCGGTACTCATACCATTGTATAAAACCAAAGCAGGGCGGTCTGCTTACAAATCGCCCGCAGCTGTGTTTCGAACGCGGTATGCTGGGTTATGAATTGCATTTCTAGACCTTCGCCACAAAACCGGCTTCATGGTGTCAGGCTTCTGACTATGCCCTGTATACGGTTCCATATTGCTGTCATATAGAGTGAGGCGCAGAGTTGTGAGAGCGCTCGACCTTGCTAAACCCCATGGCTTGTCCATTCATCACCATTGGCAGCAAAAGTCCAACTCCTGGCCTTGACATGGCGGAACTGTTTTAACTAACAGCAGAAGGGACGGCGGCGAGTCTCGCTTGCCGTAAAGAAAAAAAATAAAACAGAATGCCCTAGATATGTATGTACGTGCATATCTAAACTCGAGTAAGACCACAGTCTACTCTAGTAAAGGAACGGTGCTGAAGACGGGGGCAACCAGCCAGGAGGCGCACCACGGAAAGGATGCCACGCAATTACGCGAAGAAATATTTCGATCACTGCAAAACATCATAGTGCTCGCCCTGCTATGGTTCCCCCAGGCTATCGGGCCCTATGCCTCGAAAGAACGAACCGAAGATCGAATGGGGCAGGGGTCCTCCTCAGATGTCCTTTGGAACCAGGGGACCGGAGAATAGAGTGTCTGGCTATACCAAAGAAATACTAAACATAATGCACTGGCATCCAGAGGCAGTCAGCAACCAAAATTTCTCATCTCATCATGTTCCTCTTGTACCTTGCGGTGTTGAGGTGAAGTATAAACAGCGGGAGTGTGCCCGCTTATGGGATTCATATATCGATATTCCCATGGACTCTGTTATTCCCTGCGTCCATTGTTTACATGGTCGGCCTCTTCCTCTGCTTCCCTCTGGTCTGTACATCATTGCTTGTTGTGGTATACTGTTAGCTGGTAACCTACTTGCATGGCCAAACCATTTGACTTGCTGCCTTCTAATAAAATCTAGTGCAGCTATAACCCCACTTTAGTCCTGATTTCTTCATTTCTGATCTTATCTCTTCTTGATGCATTGAGTATTCTTCTCAAGAATCTCATTTCTGTTGTTGTGATTTTCTTTTCTCTTTTTCTGTCATTGTCCAGGTTTGGCATTGGTAACATAGAATTGGTAGGAAGATTGTGCTGTATAGTGCTTTCTTAGTAGTTATTGATACATGTTTGTTCTTTAGTATTGGTACCATTTGTCCAATGAGTTGGTTTGCCTTATTGCATCTATTTTCGATCGCTTCTTCTGATTTGCTATTTGATGATATGATACTTCCTAGGTACTTGAAACTCTTTACTTGTTTCAAGGGATGTTCTATTAGGTGAATCGTTGTTGCTTTTTCTTCTTTAGTTATAGTCAATAACGCTGTTTTACTTGTGCTAATGTTCATGTCATGTTCCCTACACATTTCGTTTAGACTATTCATGTGGTCTTGTAATTCAGCTTCTGATTTTGCTATTGTTGTTTGTCCATCAACAATGATGATGACCATTCATTTCATCCAGTGGGGTTGAAAGTATGGAGCCGTGAGTTCTAAGATGGCTGATAAGGCCTATTTTGGCTCGAAATGTTTGACGTTTGCTTGACGTTTCTGGAGGAGGATTTTCTGCAGTGGTTTTTCTGTTCTGTCTTTTCTTCACAGCTCTTGCAGTCCTGGTTGCCTCACAAGTGACTGCACCCTTGCGTAATGATGTACGCCACGAATTTCGGTCTCTGGCTGCAGTCTCCCAGGTATCATGATTAATTCCAAAAGCATTCAGTGAGATTTTCAGAGTGTCTTTAAAGCGTTTCCTCTGGCCGCCTTGGGAGCGTTTACCACAACGCAACTCGCCGTAAAAAATTCGTTTAGGGAGCCTGTGATCTGGCATGCGAGTCAAGTGACCAGCCCAGCGAATCTGATTCTTCATTAGTAGAGTGTGGATACTGGGCATGGACGCTCTTTCTAGGACTTCAGTGTCTGGGATCTTGTCTTGCCATTTAATCTTCAGTAACTTCCTAAGGCAGACTGTGTGGAAGTGGTTTAATTTCCTAGCGTGTCGCTGATAAACAGTCCAGGTTTCACAAGCATATAGCAGTGTCGATAATACAACTGCTTTGTAGACTTTCAGCTTTGTTTGCAGGCTTATTCCATTTCTGTCCCATACATTCTTGTACAGTCTGCCAAAGGCCGCACTGGCCTTGGAGATTCTTGCATTCACTTTATCATCAATTGTGGCAGCTTGTGACACAGTGCTGCCAAGATAGGTGAATTTGTCCACAACACTTAGACTATGACCATTCTCTTTGATATTCGGCACAGTGTGATTATTCCCTGGAGCTGGCTGGTACATAACTACAGTTTTCTCCAAATTGATATTGAGCCAAAAGTTGGCACAGGCATGTGAGAAAGCTGAAACATTATGTTGCATGTCTGAGTTGGCGTATAGAGCGCAATCATCAGCAAACAGGAGCTCTCTGACAGTGTCGCTGCCAATTTTGGTTTTAGCTTTCAGCCTTCTGAGATTGAATAACTTTCCATCCATGCGGTAGTTGATGTCTATTCCAATGTCGTTGTTCTCGAAGGCATTCGTCAACATAGCTGAAAACATGAGGCTGAACAGTGTTGGTGCCAGGACACATCCTTGTTTCACTCCATTGGTGACAGGAAAGGGCTCAGACAGTTCACCATTTTCCTGTACTCTTGCCTGCATGCCATCATGAAATAGCCGCACTATTTGGACAAACTTTCGTGGACAGCCATAGTTTGCCATAATCTTCCACAGTCCTTCTCTGCTGACTGTATCAAAAGCCTTGGTAAGTTCAATGAAAGTGGAGAACATTTCGCAGTTCTGTTCCTGACATTTCTCTTGCAGCTGCTTTGCAGCGAAAATCATGTGAACAGTTCCACGTTCTTTTCTGAAGCCACATTGACTCTCAAGAAGACCTTGATCGAGATGGGCTGTGAGGCGATTGAGAAGAATTCTGGTGAGTATCTTCCCTGCAATTGAACGGAAGGAGATGCCTCGGTGGTTGTCACAGGATTGGCGGTTTCCTTTACGTTTGTAAAGGTGGACTATTGACGCGTCCTTGAAATCTTGTGGCATGGTCTCGTTCACCCATATGTTTGTAAAGACTTGGTGAAGCTGCTCTGTTAGGACCGGCCCACCTGCCTTGTATATCTCTGCCGGGATGGAGTCCGGACCAGGTGCCTTGCCGCTGGAGAGTTGCTGGATGGCTTTGTTTACTTCCACTATGGTTGGCAGGTCATCAAGTGTATCATTGATGGGAACTTGAGGAAGGCAGTTGATGGTTTCATCATCGAAGAAGGAGGTTGCATTTAAGATGTTGCTATTAGTGCTTGGTCGTCCGCAAACAGGAGTTCTCTAATGGTTAGATTTGCAGATGGTTCTTCTTCTGTGTTCTCGTCATGTGGTTTTCTTGCAGTCTCTGTTTGGTTGGTTTCTTTACATATGTTGTCTATATATGTTATAAACGAGAGAGGGGACAGGACACAACCTTATCGTACTCCGGATCTTTTGGTGAAGGGTTCTGAGTGTCCTCAAGTTGCTCTCACTATGCATTCACTGTTGTTGTATAAGCTTCTACATAGGTTTGTTAGATGTGTACCCACTCCATATTGTTTAAGGATTTCCCACAGCTTGTTTCTATCTACTCTATCAAACGCCTGTTCTTGGTCGACAAAGGCTAAGTAGAGTGTTTCATTGAATTCTATTGATTTTTCTATAAGTTATCTAAGAGTAAAAATGGCATCTGTGCATCCTTTGTTTTTCCTAAATCCAAGTTGTGTTTCGCTTAGTTGGGGGTTCTATAATAGTTCCTAATCTTTTCTCAAGAATTTTGCAATATATTTTCCCAGTATAACTCAACAGTGAAATGTATATGTATTGTGTGCAGTCTCTTTTGCTGCCTTTGTTTTTCCAAAGTGGGATAATTATGGCGTTTCCGCAGTCTCGTGATGTCTGTTGTTCAACCCAAACGTGGTTGAATAGTCTATGTAGCCATGCTGTTCCTACTTCTCTTGCTGCTTTAAATAGTTCATTTGGTATTTCATCTTGTCCTGGTGATTTGTTCAATGGGGCTAATCTGATGGCGTCTATAATTTCTTCTTTCAGTATGTCTGGTTCTAGTTCTTCGGTGGCATCTGTGTCGATTTCTTGAATTCCTGTGACATCTTATAGGATGTTGAGAAGTTTTTCGAAGTACTGTTTCCATCTTATTATGATTTGTTTTTTGTTCACTTATTGGTTCTCCATTTCCGTTGTTAATTATTTCAGTTGGGTCAAAGGGTTCGTCTCTGATTCTCATTGCGCTAATCTTTTTATAGAAGTTTCTAGTTGCCTCCTTGTAGTTTTTATTTAGTGTTGCTCCATACTCCTCCAAGTCTTTTTGTTTTTCTCTCTTTACTATTCTATTCAAATGTCTTCTCGCTATTCTATATTCTATGTAATCGCATTCCTGTTTGCTCTTCGCCCACTTTTTATATTTCTCCTTTTTGTCTCTTACAACTTTCTTTACTTCTGCGTTCCACCAACTTGTTATTTTCTTTATCCGTGTTTTGCGTTTTTCCTTGGTTCCACATGTTATCTTTGCAGTATTTAAAATGCTTGATTTGAACATCTCCCATTCTTCTTCCACTGTCTTTCTTTCTATAGGTAATTTTACAGAGATTTCAGTTAGCTCTTTTTCATAATTTTCTCTCACTACCTCGTCTTTGAGATTTTTTAAGATTACTGATTCGCATGGCATGTATTTTCCTGCTCTTTGTTTCCTTCTACTGATGATTCTTATTGTGGCAACGAATGCTTTGTGGTCTGTGTTTATACCTAAGTTGGGCACTGCCCTTGCATCTAATATATTTCTCTTTCTGTTATTTCTTGTTAATATAAAATCAATATGGCTTTTACTATCTAGATCGTTCCATTTATACCAGGTGTATACTAGTGAGTCTTTATGTTTATAGAATGTATTTGTTATATAGAGGTGGTGTTAGCTGCATAGCTCTATCAGTCTACTTCCGTTATCATTTCTTTCATTATGTTGGTCTCCAAATGCTCCTAGATGTTTTTCTATGCCCGCTCTGTTATGTTCTAGTCTTGCATTGAAGTCTCCCATAACTATGATGTTGTCCTGCTTATCTATTTTATTTAGGACGTCATGGATGTCTTCGTAGAAGTCCTCGCATTCTTGCTCATTATTGTTTGTATTACATGGTGCGTATATTTGTACATATGTTGTAATTATTTGTTCTTTTATTCTCACTGTTATGATTCTTTCTGATATATATTTTATTTCTAGTATTCCTCTTGCTAGCCGTGGTTCAATGACTATTCCCACACCGTGTCTTGCCCTTTCTTGCTGTTCCACTCCAGAGTAGACAAACGTGTAACTGTGGTGGATCTCCTTGCATCCTTCCCCCTTTATTCTGGTGTCCGCTATTCCCATCAGTCCAATTTTCCTCTCTTTCATTGTTTCTATAAGTTCTTCTTCTTTACTATTAAAACCGCAGACGTTCATTGTGCCTATTTTTTGAATCGCTGATCTATCTCGTAGTCCATTAACATTGCCGGGTCTATATCCATTAGGGTCAGTCCGTTTATACTTCTTAGTTTTTCTACGAGCAGTATGAAGATCCCCTGCCGGCTTGCTAGGCCAGTCGCAGGTTTAGGACAAAAATCTGACCATAGGGAGTCCATCCCCTATGGCGAGCCATATCCCCGTTAGCCCATGACCTCGCGGTCATGGTTTCCCAGTCTACACCACGTGGAGGTGGGGTTGACTTGTGTAGTCTGCGGGTCATCGGCAGGCTACTAATTTTCACTTTTCACCCCTCCTGGGAGAGGCTAGCCGATCCTAACCCTGCTGGCTGCAGGCCAGGCGCAGTCTACACTTTGTAGACCGAAATTTTAATTTTAAAAAAAAACAAACAGCTAGAAACGTCTTGAATAAAAAAAAAAAGTAAGTGTAAGGCCGCACGAGAAACAGCAGCAAGAGGAGCTCGTAAACAATACAAACCGTACTGGAGTAGTGAACTATAACAGTTGCATAATGATGTGGAAGTATGTAGAAAGCATGCAGAGACCAAACACAGCCAAGAGCACCACAATAAATACCAGCACGCAAAAGCTAAATTTCAAAGGGCACAGCTGCCGGAAAAGCTAGTAGGAGAAAACAGAATCACTGAACTTTGAAAGAGACACATGTGGAACCTAGTAAAACAACTTAACGATGAGGCCGCAGCGAGAACCTCAAAGATTGCACGGAAACATCTTAACAAGAAAGCAAGCAGCTAAACATTTTGAGGACTCATTTGCACAAGATAACAACATCAAAATTAGTCCAGAGAAATAACAAGAGATTCGAGAGAAGTTAAATATACAGGACAAAATAGTACTTGAGGTTCTGGAGGCACCTATCACAATCAGCGAACTGGAGCTAGCATTATCAAAACTTAAAATGAGAAAGTCACCAGGAGCTGATGGTGTCTCCAATGAAATAATCAAGAACCTAGGAACAATGGCCAAAACACAGCTGCTGCAGATCTTCAATAAGTGCTGGACCTTAGGCAGTGTTCCACAAGCCTGTAGCGAAGTAATCATGATACCCCTCCTAAAATCAGGGAAAGATAGATCCATTGCCTCTAGCTACAGACCAATTAGCCTCACCAGCTGTCTCTGCAAAACAATGGAGCGCATCATCAATCACAGACTGCAGTGGTACATTGAAAGTGAAAACATCCTTGTGCCACAGCAGTCAGGCTTTAGGCAGTGCTACTCTACGGAAGATCAGACAACCTACCTCTCTCAAGAAATTGAGGATGCATTCGAAGAGAAGAAACTGGTGTTTGCGGCATGGATAGATCCAAAGGAAGATTTTACAAAGTCAGGAAAGAAGGCCTGATGAAGAAACTAAGAAACTATAAAGTCAATGGAAGAATGCACAAATGGGTGAAAGTATGCCTGCACAACAGAAGAGCCCGAGTACAGATAGACAGACTCAAGAGTAAGAAAGTACTACTGCGTCACGGTGGGTGGAATCTTTCCCACACTTTTTCTAATCTTCATCAATGATCTTGTTGCTAATCTACCGCATGGAATTAAAGCGACAATGTACGCTGATGACCTGCTTCTATGGAGCACAAATGAACATGCATCTGTGGCCATCAGATCGCTACAAAGAGCCGTAGATACATTTGTTGCATGGACAAATAGATGGTGTGTCAGCATAAACACTGAAAGTGCAGTACATCCCCTATTTACCCTCTCTCCAAAACAAAAGGCAGGCATCATCCAGATAAATGGAATACCCTTAAGAGAAGATAAAGAACCAACATACCTTGGAGTAACATTTGAAGACAGACTGACATGGAGAACGCACATTAACAAAGCAATAGCAAATGCCAGAAGGAAAATAGCCATCCTGATAAGACTAAGTGGAACCACAAGGGATGGGGTGTCAGTGGGAAAATACTTAGCAAAGTTTATCAACAGAGCATACGACCACACCTGATATGCGGGTCAAGTGCATTGTGTTCAGCATTAAAACAAAACACACTACAAGAGCTGGGCAAGATGCAAAATCAAGTACTTAGAATCACCACTGGAGGGATGAGATTAAACCCTATGGTGGAGATGGAGAAGATGGGGAAGACACAAGCACTGAGAGAGCGCAGATATACCAAAACGCTAACACAAGCAGAAAAGTTCATTAGATTGCCAGGCATCCCCATAAAGACCAGATTGAAAACCTAGCTATGGGGCGGTTGAAGAAGAGCAGTTTTATCGACCAGCCAAACGACTCTGCAGAGAAACCACTGATCTGCTCATAGTTGGTATCCCTATTCCAGAAAACTATTCCAGAACGAACCCCATGGAGAGAGGTACATAGACTATCATTACAAATCCAGACAAAAGTGAGAGGAATATTTGACAAGGAAGAACAGAACAGTGTGCAGCTGCAGAACAGCCACTCTCAGCTTCCTTGATGAAGAAAACCCACAGGACCTCTGGATCCGAGTCTGCACAGATGAATCAGCACAATATTCTGTTCGAAATGGAGGAGCGGAGTTTACATAGAATACCCAAATAATACGGGGTACAGCCAGAGTTCCAACAGAAAAGTACTGCCAAAACTATGATGCTGAAATTGAGGCAATCAAGATAGCAACAGAGAAATTACTAAATACCAGCCATGGTACACAATCTGTGGTGCTATTGACAGATGCAAAATCAATACTTGAGACGTTCCTGTCTGGGAAATTGCCAGTACTAAGGACACTACTTTGTGAACTCGATAGCCAGCGAAATATCACCATACAGTGGATACCATCTCACTGTGGTGTAGCCGGAAACGAGAGAGCTGATCGATCGGCTAAGGAAGGAGCAATAGACAAACAACATGATGTACCCAGAATATATCAATAAAAGAAAAGAATGATCAAATCAGTCAGAAAACCACTAAAACCTGCTCAATACGTCTACCACCTAATGGACAGACCAGAACCAATTATTATTCTACGCCTCAGAACAAAACATAATTGATTGCGCAACCACATGTATATACAATTCAAGACTGGCGAATTAGCCATGTGCACACGTGGATTTTCGTCGCAGACAGCAGATCACAAACTCCATGACTGCCCAAAATACGACATATCTAGGCAAACCTTCTGGCCTAGAGAAACGACAGTGTAAGATAAAACTCTATGGACCGCTGAGTGAACTAAACAAGACTGTTAAATTCATACAAGAGACAACATTGCAGTTATATACAAATTGCAAGCGAACGAAAGAAGAAGAAAAGCATATACATAAGAAGAACATAAATAACATATTTACCTGGAAAGCAGTGATGCTTTCAAAAGCACACAGATATGCCAAGACCGTTATGTAACAAGCAAACAGCATGGCGACCAAATCAGAGACGACGTAGTCTATGGGATACAGGAAGAGCTAGAGAATTTCTACAAGAGGCGATCTGTAAATTCAGATAAACAGGAGAAGATCTATGTGTGACGTTCAGTTGTTGTCTGACTAGGTTCGGTTTTCTGATTGTAGTATTTATTTGGTAAATGTGAGGATTTTCTTGACAGGTTATAAATGTAGTCTCACTTTGGGTTTATTGCTAATTCACACGCATAAATCACTATTAATGAGTATGTTTTGTTTTATGTTGGCGAATATCACTTTCAAATACCTGTGCAATTATTAGTATCTACAGAATCGGTGTGTTGTATAATCCGGTACATGATTGTTACTTACATTTTATAATTGTAATCATGCTTTCTTGGTTATGCATTCGCTCTTGGTGTAACAATCTATCTGAACAAGCTGATATTGTAATTAATATGACAAAAAAGAAGCGTATGTCGCTGTCTCACTTCTATATTTGCTTAATTTAACGTCTCACGAAGTTATTTACGAACAACGTGTATTGTCACAGAAAATATCATATATGTTTTGACGTTTCCACCTCCCTCAGATGGCAGCAGGTGGCATCCGTTGGGATCAGGTAGCATCAGTTATTGGCGAAGCCATGAGGCTTTAGAAATAGCATGAGCAATACATTCACAAGTATTTTTCTTCTTCTTATTTGCGCTCGCTCTCTTTCAACTCAAACATAGTCCATAACCAATACTTCTAGTAGTACTGGACTGAATTTTTGCGTGTGGATTAGCTTTCCCTATTACCAATGTCAATCGCCATCATGCGAACCCACTCCGACTTCAGAGGTATTCTCAAGTATTGACTGGCACATACAGAAGTAGAGGACAACGGCAGATGTTAGAGGACGTACGAGAAATTATACAAATTGAAAGCTATGGTGTCCATATCGTTATTCGAACCTGTTCGTTGACTTCCCATGCTGTCGCGGTGATCTCTGGTGTTGTTAATCAATTGATTCGTGTGTTTATTACCCATCGGAGCTCCAATTATTTCTCCTCACGGCAGCAGTCGAAGATGATGATGATGATGATGATGATGATGATGATGATGATGATGATGATGATGATGATGATGATGATGATGATGATGATGATGATGATGATGATGATCCTATATTGGTGCAGTTCCAGGAAAGGGGTGTAACTCTGGAGAGTTTCACAGTTCGGGATTCTGAGATAAGTAGTACCATTTGTTTTCATTTTCTTTTCATTTGTTCATGTGTCCATACTTCTCATTTGGATATCATGCGTTAATGTAGTCACTGTAGCGTCTTCTCTGTGTTTATATGTTGTGTTTTCATGTATTTTTGGCTAATGAAGGCTAGTCCCCGCAACGTGGATTGTTTTCCGTAATTGTGTTCTGTAACGTTGCATTACTTCATGATCTTTTCGAATTGTTTCCATTCCATAGTAATTATAAATAAGTAATGATAAATATTTATTGTAATGATAAATAACTGCATAACACTATTCCGTATTATACATCATACAGTATTTACTCACACAGCTTAGGCGTAGTACCACGAATTTAATTCATACCTACACAAAATTCGACATCGTTGCAAGGAGGAACGTCAGTATTAGAAATGATTGGCAGTACATGAGACAGACGGCTACTGACAATCATGATGACCAACGCCACACGACGTTGACTGTACGAAAAGGATTTTACCAAGGCATGGAAGAAATGGATTGGATAATTAGTGACAACTGGCAATATCGTAGGGAACAGACCAAGAGGAAGACCGAGAGGAAAATACCTGGATGGCTTGGCCACATGGCATGGACGAGACAGGAAAACTGATCTGATCCACGACGCTGGTGATCGATTGAAATGGTGAGTCATGAGCGCCCACGCTTTCAGGCATTGCACATGATTGATTGATTGATATGATAATGCGAAATGTGATGATAAGATCCGCAGATCGAGTTGAGTTGAGTTGAGTCATGAACTGACATCACAGCGCTTCCGACATTTCTCATACGTGCTCCGTCCTCATCTGTAACAGCCAGCGAAGAGTTCCAATACTAAAAACACCTTGAGCAGTCTGACTACGTCTCCGTTTGGCCCTCCTCCGAAGTTTTGAGCGTCGGCCAGATCTTCCGGTCACTCCTACAACATGTGATGGCAATATTACATCACCACTCTCTCCACGCCGTGATGACTCATCCACTCCCCAGAACCACACACACGATTATACAGGGCCCCGACCACACCTGCTCCATCATGCATGAACACCCCAACAAATAGTTCAGACACAGCCAATGATGGATATTAAAATTGATGGGAAAGAGCTCAGAAATATTTGTAAAACGTATTTACTGAAAATGAATGTTATAGGCGGGTTCTAATAATATCTTGGATACAGAAAAGAACATATGCATACATACGAAAAAATCTAAATATTGAAGAAGGTTAGCTACTAAAGACATTAAAACTAAAATAAACATTGAAATATTTTGGTCACTTCAAGCGCCATGAAAGTTTGGAGAGAACAATAATGGAGAGGTATATGCTAGGTAAGCGTGGAAGAGGAAGGCCAAAGAGAAGATGGGTGCAGGATGTGGCGGAGGATCTCCATGATGGGTGTATCGGACGCGGGACATCTTGCTTATGACCAAGAAGTTTTCGGGACGGTTGTTTTGGAAGCGAAGCTTTGCAAAGGACGTGCTACTGAATGAATGAATGAGTGAGTGAGTGAGTGAGTGAGTGAGTGAGTGAATGAGTGAGTGAGTGAGTGAGGGAGGGAGTGAGTGAGTGAGTGAGTGAGTGAGTGACTGAGTGACTGAGTGAGTGGGTGGGTGGGTGGGTGAGTGAGTGAGTGAGTGAGTGAGTGTTTGAGTGAGTGAGTGGGTGAATGAGTGAGTGAGTGAGTGAGTGAGTGAGTGAGTGAGTGAGTGAGTGAAGTGAATTTACTGATAAGACAAGTCGATTTAGAAAGGATAAGGTAAAGGGTACGACAATGCTGTATTTTATCGCAGGTATTCTCGCTCTCTTTCTCTCTCTCTCTCTCTCTCTCTCTCTCTCTCTCTCTCTCTCTCTCTCTCTCTCTCTCTCAAACACTCTCTTCTCACACACACACACGCGCACACACACACACCTATTCTCCGTCCCCTTCACACATAGCATAACTTGACAGGCCTTTGTTCTGAAAACCCAAAGGCAAAAGAAACAGCGGCAGACCTAAAACACCCGGAGACAACAATTAAAGCAAAGCATTGAATAATACAAGTATAGGGACGACAATGAAGAAACTAGGTTACGCCGAGAATGGCGTCCGTGCGGTCGGACACGAGTTCAAATCCTGCGCTCGCTGTTTGCTAAAAAAGGGAAGACTGACCACATTTATCCGTGCATGGAGGCCAGAAAAGACTGTTGGTTCTAACTCTTCTAGCAGGTTTTCTGATTCGGAGCTGGTTTTTACGGACTTGAGGTTTTAAGATTGACCCAGGACCCTACGTCGACCAAGGTTAAAAAATTTACCGGGATACGTCTTGGGAAGAAAAGGCGTCCGGTGTAATACTTACCACATCGCCCAGCGAGTGTCGATTGGTGTTTACAAGTGTGGATATAGCACCATATAGCCAGTGTCTATTAAGGCGCGAACATGGATCCTGTATTTTATTTTTACTATTATCATCATTATCATGTGACATGCCCGTAAGCGTGGACGGTCATGTTTCGTCATCTTACACAATCACTAGAGTCGTAGATCAGCTCTGTGTTCTTCTCCCGACCATGACATGTAGTCTCTGCCTTCTCCTTGTTCGTTTTACCTCAATCTTACCAGCTGTCACCAAGTTCTCTAATTTATTTCTTCTCATAACGTGCCCAAAACAATATGACTGTCTAACTCTGTGTTTGTTTTCTTCTCAGTCAACGACATTCCCCATATTGTTGTCACAAGCCATATCACCACTGCCTCTATTCATCATAAGGTGACATTGTTATCTACACCGATGGGTCAGTGGTGAGAAACAGACGTAGTGGTTGCGGTTTCATTGCGAAGGCTAAAGGAAGATTCTTGAAAAGTACATTCTGCCATACGAGACTACGACCTCCAGCATGAGAATGGAGGTGGAAGCAGTAACAGCCGCATTCCGTTAGTTAGAGGAGACTACTGCAACACACACTGCATTCATTACAGATTCAAAGAGTATGCTTAGTAAGGGGGAGAGCGGAATTTTTCTTGTGGAATGGCTATCGTCGCTTTAGAAGTCACAGATTGTGAGAATTGTATGGATATTTTGCTCTGGCCATGCGGGGTGCGTAGGAATGAACAGGCTGACAGGGAATGAACCTCTTGGTGCTAGATTGCCTATGGACTAAGGGGGAGGTGGTCGTGCGCTTGTGGGACCAGGTGGAGAAGGCGGGGGAACAGATTGAGAACCCATATGTGGAAAGAATGAGATTGCGGGGGATCGGCAGGGGTTCTCGGAGAATCTCAAAACTGAGAGGGAAGACCAGGAGAACTTTAAATCAGATAACGGTGGGAACAATTAGTATTATGACTCTTCGCTGGCTGTTGAACGAGAGAACGGAGCACGTATGGGAATGTCCTGAGTGCAGTGATGTCAGTTCTTAACTCAGTTCAACTCAACTCAACTTAACTTAACTCAACTCAACTCAACTCAAATCTGGTAGAAGTTCACTATTTGTCTTATTCTTGGTCAACGATTTTCTAAGAATTTTTCTCTAACAATTGTCCTCAGAAGCTAGATTTGCCTTATTCTTGGTCAACGATTTTCTAAGAATTTTTCTCTAAGAATTGTCCTCAAAATCTAGATTTTTCTTCTTTAGGAGGAGCTGCTGGACGTGTGATTAGAATGCCTGGCTCGCCTTCGGGAGAACCCAGTATCGAATCCTCGGTAAGATGTGGATTTTTTTCTTCTTCTTCTTCTTCTTCAGCGTTCCGGGCCATTGAGGTTCTTTGCTGCAGATACAATCCGTCTCCTTTCGTCTCTCTGGTTGACCTTCTCTTGCCAGTCGTTGATTCCATGTGCTTGTAGGTCTGTATATATATTGTCTCTCCACCGCCTTCTTGGTCTATCTCGGGGTCTACGGTCATTTATTTCCTGAGTGTAAGCGAGTTTTGTTTCCCTATTATCTTCCATTCTTTCTATATGCCCCAGCCATTGTAGTCTATTAGCCTTCATGATACCAGTGATTAGCGGGGACTTAAACAGATCATAAATGTCTTTGTTACTTCTTCTTTTCCACTCTCCACTTTGTGTATCCCTAATGGGTCCAAAGATGCGTCTTAAAACTTTGTTCTCAAAGGTTTGTAGCAAGGCTTCGTCTCCTTTCGTTGTACTCCAGGTTTCAGAGCCATACAGCACAACTGGTCTGATCAGTGTTTTGTATATTGTGATCTTGGTGTTACGAGATAGCGCCTTTGATTTTAGTAGGTGTTGTAGTGCATAGTATATCTTATTTCCAGAATTGATTCTAGTTTGTATTTCTTCCCTTATGATGTTGGAGCAGTTGAAGATTGTACCCAGGTATATTTCCGTTCTTTTAATGGTCATATTATCTATTTGTATGTGGCCAGAGTTTTTAGCCATTCCTTCTCTTGAAATTACCATATATTCTGTCTTATCTTGGTTGATAACCAGCCCCATCTGTTGGGCTTTTTCCTTTAAGTGAGTCAATATTTCCAATGTCTTTTGTTCATTTTCCCCTATAATATCTATATCATCTGCATAACCAAGCAGCTTGGATGTTCCTCCAATATCACATTCCTCCTTTACCCTCCTTACAACTTTCTCTAGAGCCAGATTGAAGAGTAGCGGCGATAGTGCATCACCCTGTTTCAAGCCAGATGTTATTTGGAAAGGGTCTGATTTCCTGCCTTTATATGTTACTATATTATAAGTATCTTCCATGCATAGTCTGGTCATGTTGATTAACTTCCTTGGTATTCCAAATTCCCGCATAGCATTCCATAGACTATTCCTATGGACACTATCATAAGCCTTTTTAAAATCCACAAAAATGTTATGGAGATCTCTTTTATATTCCCAATTTTTCTCGGCTATTTGTCGTAAGATAAATGTTTGATCTATTGTTGATCTGTTTTGTCTAAAATCCGCCTGGTAGTCACCTAATATGTATTCTGAATATGGTTTTAGTCTATTTAGTAATACTGCGGATAGTATCTTATAGCTTATGGACAGTAGTGATATTCCTCTATAATTTTCACACTGGAACTTGTCTCCTTTCTTAAAGATAGGTATCAATAATGACTCTTTCCAGTCATGGGGTAATTCTTCAGTCCTCCAGATTTTTATTATTAGTTCATATAGCTTTAGATGCAACGCATGGCCACCAGCCTTTATAAATTCAGCAGCAATTCCATCAGCCCCAGTTGCCTTATTGTTTTTAAGTCGTGTGATTACATATAGGATTTCTTCAAATGCAGGTTCTTCAATTTGTGGTTCACACGTTAGAACCTCTTCCTGTGGGAAAGTGTTACTTGGAGCTTCACAATTTAGTAATTCAACAAAGTATTCTTTCCATGTGTTGCACATTTCCTCATTGGTATTTATCATATTCCCATTTTTGTCTTTTAAACCATATGTGTTGTGTTGGTGCCCTCGTTTCATTGACTTCAGTTCTTTAAAAAACTTTCTGGATTCGTTTTTCTGGTGATTAGTTTCCATATCTTTGATTATATTACTCATATATTCTCGCTTCTGCTGTCGAACTATTTTTGTAGCCTCTTTACATTCATTTCTATATTGCTCTTCCTTTTGGATGTTGTTGATGTCATTTAGCCATAGCTGTCTGGCATTCTTTTTCCTAATGACTGCTTCTTCACATTTTGGATTGAACCATCTGTTCTTTTTATGCGTGGTTAACACACCGAGACATTCTTCTGCGGTAGATTGAATTGTATTCTTGATGTTCAACCAAGTTTGGTCAACGCTTTCCTCCAACGGGTTTTGTAGAATTTCAAGTTTACATTTTATTTCATCTGCAAATTTCTCTTTGACTGTAATTTCTTGTAGTTTTTCTCCGTTATATGTTGGGTGTAACCTTTGTAGTTTAGCATAGAAAGCTCTCTTAAGTTTTATTTTAAATTTTGCCCCAACGAGGAAGTGGTCGCTGTGGCACTCAGCTCCTCTATAGCTTCTAACTTGTTGTATGTTTGATGCATTTTTGTTGTTAATTAAAATGTGATCTATTTGATTATAGGTTCTCTTGTCACATGATTTCCAAGTTTGTTTATGTATATCCTTTCTTTGCAGTCTGGTACTGCTGATCTGCAGTCCTTTGGCTTCTGCTAGGTTGATGACTCTCCATCCATTATCATTTGAAGTTGTATGTAGGCTTTCCATACCGGCAACTTTTTTATGAGTTTGCTCTCTACCTATTTTTGCGTTGAAGTCTCCCAGCACAATCAGGATGTCCTGTTTGGGGGTTTCTTCTATGACATCTTCCAGATCATTATAAAAGTCTTCTTTAATATCATCTTCTTTCTCTTCAGTAGGTGCATGTACATTAATCATCGTTATATTTTTCCATTTACCTTTTATTCGTAATTTACTAATCCTATCATTAACAGCTTTAAAGTTTAGAACGTTCCCCCATAACTCTTTTTTGATGACAAATCCTGTTCCTAATTCATGTTTATTTTGGGTGTTTCCTCCATATATTATAATCATTCCATTTTGCTCTAAAGTACCCTCTCCTGGCCACCTTATTTCTTGAATTGCTGTTATATCCATTTTATACTCAACCAGCTCCCGGGTTAATTCTTCGGCTGCTCCAGCTCGATATAGTGTCCGTACATTCCATGTTCCAAATCTCAAAAGTCCTTTAACGTTCCAAGGTCGATGTCCAAATAAGTCAGTCCGAATTCGAGGCTCATGTATCTGTTTCGTAACAAAATGGTTTTTACAAAGGTGGGGATGTTAACCCCACGCTTCAACCCCCAACCTGGAGGACCAGGGTGTTTCTCTTTGTCTGTTCTCTACCCTTTGACCTGTCCGGCTTGGGAGGCCCTGCTGGTAGCTACGCTACCGCCGGCATAGCTCTCAGGGTCATTGAGAAACTCAAGCTCCCCCACCACGACAAGGTGGAAACACCATCGGGGGAGACGTGGACTTCTAGTAATCAACATTGCCCCTGGTCTCTGGGTAGTGAGATCGGACGCTCGTGTGTATTGTTGTGCACGTTAAACATCCCTTGGCAGTTGGAAATCGAAAAAGAGTAGCCTAACGGCGCTTCTCGGGCAAAATTTCGAGTTAAAAAATCTACCCAAAGTATTTCAGGATCCTCGCCGGTGTTACGGAGTTCGTGCACTGAGCTGAGATTCTCCGAACTCAGGCTTGAGTTAGGAGTAGAACGGAGCACTTATTGGTTATACCCGTGTGCCGTGATGTTGATCTGTCGACTGAACTAAACTAAACTAATCTCTGCATTGCTTTGGCCAGACTGCGTGTAATGTCCTGTGCGCAATCCCCGTAGTAGGTATATAATGGGGCTTTTAGCCGTAGTCGAGGGGGTAGCACATTCGAGGGGGTGGTGGTAGCGGCGGGGAGCCAAAATGACTCCCCCAGGGACCACGACGAACCCCGGGGGCACCCCTTAGCCGTATACATGGGGGGTACCATACGCACGCACGCACGCACGCACACACAGCCCCGGGGCCCACCCCCCCCCCCAGGGCCCCGGGGCGAACACACACGCACACGCACCCACACACGCACACATATACATGCACATACATCCATACGCACGCACACATACACACATGAACCCATGCACCCACACGCACGCACATACATACGCACGCACACATACACACGCACACATACACACGCACGCACACATACACACGCACACACACACATACACATACATCCACATACACGTATAGCTTGAGAGAGTGGGGTGGCGCGCCGCCGATTTAGAATATATAATCTTTGGGTATACTGTGATGCGTACCGCGAAGAACAAGTGTAAGTGGCTTCGGCTATATTCCACAGAACTCTGTGAGTGTAGCTGTATGAGGGAGTACTGCAAGGTACACGCAGTTCAGGTGCGGAAAGGGACATGCACCAAGCCCTGTCAAGGCTGTGGGAGGGGAGTCACAAACTATCTAACACTATGTAGGGAGTGTGGTTATAACGCCGCCAATCGCCGAACGTGGTACCATGAAAAGGTGAAGCCCTTTAACGCAGAGTTTCGACGTCTGTCCAAGATCACAGTATTTTTGAATTTTAATTAGAGACATGGAACTATATGTTGTACCTATATACACTCACCTGCTAGACGGGCGAAGTTGTATATTTGACCATGCCTACACTCAGACAACTACAACAGCAAGCACGTGACTATGGGATGCCATACAGCCGGCGGAACAAAGCCACCCTCATCAGAGAACTCGCCCATGCGCGCGATTTTGTTCGTTCGGAACTGCTCAAGCGAGCGGCCGAGCGGTACCCAGCGCTGCAAGGGCAGGTCCAAGACGAGGCCCAACGCACTCGGGAGTGGGAACGGCTTGAAGCCGAGACCACCGCAGCCCTACAGCTCGCACGCAGGCCCCCACGAGGGCTAGCCGCTGAGCCACCGCGCCGCGAGCCAGTCATCGAGCGCCCCATCCTGCGCCGCGAGCCAGCCGCCGAGCGCCCCATCCCAAAGCCACGCACATCCATCCTGCGCCGCGAGCCAGCCGCCGAGCGCCCCATCCCAAAGCCACGCACAATCTTCCTGCGCCGCGAGCCAGTCGCCGAGCGCCCCATCCCAAAGCCACGCACATCCATCCTGCGCCGCGAGCCAGCCACCGAGCCAGCCGCCGAGCGCCCCATCCCACACCGTGAGCCAGCCGCCGAGCCAGGACCGCTTGACTTGGGTTATGTAGGCCCGAACGAGCCGCTGGAATATAGGGTCCGGCGAGAGGAAGCTTGGGGTTTGATAGACTACCGGGCAACTGTGCCCGAAGGGGGCATATATCCAGACGCTACAACATTCCTCAACCTTATGTTCCCACCCACCAAGGCACTAATAGAGAAAGCGTTGGAGAGGTATGGCAGCGTCAAAATGTATATATGTCTATATGCAAAGTATTGGAACAAAGACAGTAAAACAGGCCAGATTACCTATGCGGAAGCCTACCACGGCAGCAGGAACTATGAGGTATTACATGCCGATGATATTGATGAGGGGCTGGAGCTGGCCAAAGCTAAGATACTCCACGACATTGACCTATTCTTAGCAAGCGGGTCAGGGTGGAAGTTTAAGAATTGCCTACAGCTAGACCTCCGCCTCTCACGATATCAACCATTCCGCGGCAATAGTTACTTTGCAACACCCAAGGTAATCCCACCACGAAGTGTTGTGAATGTGAAGAACAAAGACAACCGCTGCTTCGAGTGGGCCATTATCTCAGCCCTCTATCCAGCGCCCAACCACGTAGACGAAGTGTATCATTATAGAAGCCACCTAGGTGAGCTAAACTTCGAAGGAATCGAGTTCCAAGTACAGCTGACCAGCATCGGTAGATTTGAGAACCAAAATCCCACCATAGCCATCAACGTCTTCGGGTGGGAGGAGGGGCCAGTGTTACTCCGGAAATCTGCCCACAGGCGGAACCAGATCAACCTCCTACTCCTGAGTGAGGGCGACACCAATCACTACGTCTGGATCAAGGACGCGGGGCGGCTGCTGTACAGAGACAGCAAACACAAGGGTAAGAAGTATCCATGTCTCAACTGCCTCCACGTATACTCCACCCAGAGCCTCTTGGACCAGCATGAGCCGCTCTGCCAAGGTATCAACACAGCATGCCAACTGAGCGTCACGCCAGAAGAAGGGGAAAACACCATGAAATTCAAATCCTACCAGAGGCAGATGCGGGCGCCATACATCATATACGCAGACTTCGAGACGTTGAACGTCCCTGTACAGGGCGGGCGATGGACCCAAGCCAGAGCAACACACGACTGCTAGCCGAGCAGCCAGCATGCGGCTTCGGCTACACCATCGTGCGCTCTGACGGTCTCACCACAAACCCCGTCATATATCGGGGGGAGGACGCCGCCGGCAAATTCCTCCAGTACCTGGGGCGAGAGGTGGCCACCATCCGCCAGCGCCTACAACGACCAGCCCCAATGAAGATGACTGAGAAAGACCTCGAAGACTTCGCCACAACCACCATCTGCCACATCTGTGAAGAGCCGCTGGGGGTGGACAAGGTGAGAGACCACTGCCACATTACCGGTAAATACCGACGGGCAGCTCACAACACCTGCAATCTATCATGGCGCATCTCCAAAGACAAGCTGAAGGTGCCAGTAGTCTTCCACAATCTAAGAGGGTACGACTCTCACCTCATCATGCAGGCGGCGGGCAAGATGGATTGGAAGAGAACCGTATACAAGAAGAAGAATGGCAAGTGGTTGACGGAGCAGGTGAACGATGCAAAGATCACCTGCATACCAAACAACATGGAGAAGTACGCCTCCTTCACAATCGGGCCGCTACGGTTTATTGATAGTCTCCAGTTCCTGAACAGTTCTCTAGACACCCTGGTTGGGAATCTAAGCGAGCTGACACCATTCTGTTGCGGCAAGCCAGCTGCCCTAGAGCATCTCGAACGTGATGGTGATGTAATATCTATTGGCAGATGTGGGACATGCAAGGCCAATGTAGAGAAACACACCTCCTGGAATGTGTTGGAGGGTAAGTTCAGGGCCACGTTAAGTCATGGCGGCTCACATCTTCTGCTCCGCAAGGGTGTATACTCCCTACGAATACATGGACAGCGCCGAGCGATTCAATGAAGACTGCCTACCACCCAAAGAGGCCTTCTACAGCAAGCTCACCAGAGAAAAAAATCAGTGATGCCGACTACGCCCACGCCCAGAAAGTGTGGCAGGAGCTCGGCTGCAAAACACTCGGAGACTACCACGACCTATACCTGAAAACAGGCGTCCTCTTACTGGCCGATGTCTTCGAGGCGTTCCGAGACACCTGTATGAGAGAGTATAGGCTTGACCCAGCCCACTACATCAGTGTGCCAGGCCTAGCATGGGACGCACTCCTAAAAAAGTCGAAGGTCCAACTCGAGCTCCTGACCGACCAGGACATGCACCTCTTCGTTGAGAATGGCCTCCGAGGGGGTGTGGCCATGGTCTCGAAGCGATATGCGAAGGCCAACAATCCCATGTCTCCAGACTACACCCCCGAAGCACCGAAAACATGGATCATGTATCTCGATGCGAATAATCTGTACGGTTGGGCGATGATGCAATACCTCCCCGCCAGCGGATTCCAATGGGCCAGCCCAACCCTCGAGGAGGTACTGAGCACACCAGATGATGCGCCTGAGGGCTGGCTCGTTGAGGCGGATATGAAATACCCGGAGCACCTGCATGAAGCCCACAGCGATTATCCACTAGCGCCAGAAACGATGTCCACCCCAAAGTGGTGGTTGAGTGACTATTAGCATAAGCTCCTGAACGAACTGGGGGGTAAGTTCACGGAGCTAATAAAGCTAGTCCCCAACCTCCGCAACAAGGAGCGGTACATCGTTCACTACCGCAACCTCAAGCTCTATCACACCCTAGGCCTACAGGTCACCAAGATCCACAGAGCCATCAAGTTCAATCAATCTCCGTGGATGAAGCCATACATAGAAATGAACACAGCCCTGCGTGCCAAGGCCAAGTCAGAATTCGAGAAGGACTTCTTCAATCTGATGAACAACGCAGTCTTTGGGAAGAGCAGGGAGAACGTCCGCAAACATATCAGAGTCGACCTTGTCCGGGCCTCAGAGACCGACCGACTCAGACGATTGATAGCCAGCCCCAACTTCGAATCACGCACCCTCTTCGGGGGTGGACTGATTGCTGTGCACAGCATCAAGACCAGAGTCCTGCTGAACAAACCAGTCTATTGCGGGCAGGCCATCCTAGACCTGTCCAAGCACCTCATGTATAGTTCTGGTACAACAAGCTCAAACCACAATACGGTGATAGACTCTTTGTTATACAGACACCGACTCTCTACTGTTCCAGGTGGAGACTGACGATGTGTACGCCGGCATGAAAGCCCACCTGACTGGTACGACTTCTCAGACTACCCACGAGACCACCCCAACTATTCGACAGCAAACAAAAAGGTGGTCGGCAAATTCAAAGACGAATGCTGCAGCCGGCCCATAGCTGAGTTCATAGGCCTTAAACCAAAGAT
Source organism: Cepaea nemoralis (assembly GCA_014155875.1). Lineage (NCBI taxonomy): Eukaryota > Metazoa > Mollusca > Gastropoda > Stylommatophora > Helicidae > Cepaea > Cepaea nemoralis. The sequence goes on along the minus strand of JACEFZ010022973.1, from coordinate 208,351 downwards.
GTACTCAATCCTAGAAGCCACCAACATCAGGAAAGCCAAAGGCGTCTCCAGAGTAGTCGTGAAAAAGGACCTCAGGCATGAACTGTATAAGAACAGCTTGTTTGGCCTGCGAGAATACAAGCACACACAGATTGCCATACGGAGCAAGGGTCACCAGATAGGGGTCTATGAGATGAACAAAACATCCCTGAGCCCCATGGACACGAAAAAATTGATTTGCGCTGATGGTGTTACCACAAGAGCCTATGGACATAACACCACGGAGCGTGAAATAGAGCGCATATTCATCAAGCTCTTTGGTCTAGAATCCGGCTAGGGGGTAGCTGTGCGTCAGGAGGCACAACAAGCAGTTCCTCGAGCACAAATCCACGAGCTGGCCCATCCAGCAGGTAGTAAAGAGTGGGCTGACCCTCTTGCTGGGTGATATGGTGAATCCCGTGCAAAGTCAGTGACCACGAAGGATCAGTCCCCGGCGCCGGCCACCTTCAAGCTCATGCTCCCCAGGGGAGCTTGCATACAGATACCGAACTAGTGCAGCAGACGGAATCACAGGTTCCTTGAAGCCGATAGTACGGTGAGCTGGAGCGGCCGGCGCATGGGATACAGATGTGTCCTTAATGGCATCAACCGGCTTCCGACCCGTCAAACGAGTCACCTCACCGTTAAGCGCCGCGACCACCTGAGGAAGGGCCTGAACCCATTTAGCGGAACATTCAGAGGACCCTCGAGCTGCCAGTAGTAACTCTTGGGCGTACTGGGCACGGAACAGTCTCTCTGCCAGAGCGCGATTGAACCTCTCAACGATCGCCTGCTGCCGGTGATTCCCAGCTTCTCCACGCCTGTGTCTTATGCGTCGCTGCCAGCTGGCTCACAGTACCCATAAACTCACGCCCCGGGTCAATCTGCAGAAGTTGTGGCCATTTGAGTGGCCCGCGTTTGTAAATTCGCTCACGGGCTAAAGCCACCCCTTCACTGCTCTTGTCTGTCAAAGCCTCTGCTTCCTTAAACCGTGAGGCAACATCCACAACCGTCAAGGCATACTTAAATGTCTTACGACCAACCCGGTCGTGTGGTAGGTAGAGCAAGCCAGCCTGATGGACGGCATTCGGTCTATCTTCATCAATAGATGACCGCGGAATGTAACGAGGAGCGGGTAAATAGATCTGAAAAATAGCTTGCTTCTTGAGCCAGTCTCGGGCAACATCCTCCGAAACATTAGCTGCAGCAGCTAGCTTCTTAATGGCGGCCAAGCCTTTCCAATAGCCCTGAGGGCTGTAGTAGATATCCTCCAGACCTCTCATTTGTTACTGGGTAGCAGCGGTCAATCTCTAATGCAACTTATAAGCAACAATACTCGTCGCTGCCAGCCCAAGAACGATGAAAGTGATCTCATGGTCTTTCTGCTGCTCGGATGGCACATAGAAATCCGACAGGCGAGGTTCAGGCTCGAGGGGCTCTACACGTTTTCCGGAGATCAGGCTGTATTCCCGCATGACCTGGTCGACATCCTGGAAAGAGTGAACGGCGTGGCCTTCGCGCTGTAGATCATCGTTGAGCCAGTCCAGCCGCGCGGTTCTCTTTCTTGTCCACTCAGCCTGGGCCGCCTGTAGCCGCTCGACAGTCTCATCGTGCCGCCTCATTTCTTCATGGGCGTCTGCATGCCCTAGCTTGGAAAAGAGGTAGCTGCCCCCCGTAAACGCGAGGGCATTGACAACAGCGCCCCCTATCATCATTGCGACAGAGGCCATAGCTAGCGGGGCTGATACTGTAAGGGCTTATGTATATATCAGCGGGGATCAAGCCCTCTTTGATAAGCAAATCTCGGAGTGCTAAGGCGATGGACGTATCTAAAACCATCATCCCAATGTCATACATATCAGCGTCTAGCTTGGGCAAGGTTGCACCTTTGAAAATCACCTTGGTCAGTTTTGCGGTGCCTACCGTAAGCGCTGCCACCACAGCGCCGTGGTAAACGGCGTTAACAATAGCTTTCCCGTCAACGCCTGCCATTATCTTATATATAAAAGGCAATCTCCGTCCATCTGTATGTATGTATGTATGTATGTCCTTTATTTGTTCGCGAACGGCCAATCCGATTGAGATGAAATTTTCTACACGTCTTCCTTTCATTCCAGAGCTGCCAACTGTGATATTTTGTTAGTGTGAAATCGCCTGCTTACTCAGTATTATTTCATTTTTCATTTTTCATTATAATTTCATATATCTCAGGGGACCTAACTCTGTAAAAGTTATTTCAAGGGGCATAACTTTTCTGTATAACTTATAGTCATATTGTGGCATCGTTTTCAAAGATTTATAAACTCTTTGTCCATAGTTATGTACCGGCATATGAGTTATAATAAATAATGATACAATCTGTAAGGCATTTTCAAAGTTTTCATAAAAATAATGCACAATGCATAACATTGTAACTCATCTTTTTTTGCTTAAGAAGTTACTGTAGTCATGCAGGTGATTAGAAAGAGTTTTCATTAAAAATAATGGATGGTGTGTGGAAGGACATTCTTTTAAGTTACTTTTTTTGTTGTATGAATTTAATGAGACGCTACCCGCCAGGAGCTGGGCGAAGCCACGCCGGGTCAGATAGATAGACAGACCCACCTTTTCGCTGCAGTTGTCTACTCCTCCTTTTCCTTCTTCTGCTGATGCTGCTGCCGCCGCTCCATTTACCCAAGTTAATTGTTGGGGAAGATGTAAAGATCTTTCAAGTGCTCTTTCTAATGCTTTTTGTAAGTTGGTCTTCGTTTATCTAAGGTTGTTCTAACTGCAACCAATAAATGATTAGACAGACAGGCAGACAGACAGACAGACAGAGAGGGAGGGACGGACAGACAGACAGACAGACAGACAGACAGACAGACAGACAGACAGACAGACAGACAGACAGACAGACAGTCGGGAACGGGAACTTATATGACTACTTATATGAATTAAATGAGATGCTCGCCATCAGGGGCTGGGCGAAGCCGGGCCGGATCAGACAGACAGACAGACAGACAGACAGACAGACAGACAGATAGATAGTCGGGAACGGGAACGGGAGCTTATATGACTACTTATATGAATTAAATGAGATGCTCCACACCAGGAGTTGGGCGATGCCGGGCCGGGTCAGACAGACAGAAAGACAGACAGAAAGACAGACAGACATACATACAGACAGACAGACAGACAGACAGACAGACAGACAGACAGACAGACAGACAGACAGTCCGTAACGGGAACGAGAACTTATATGACTACTTATATGAATTAAATGAGATGCTCCCCACCAGGGACTGGGCGAAGCCGGGCCGGGTCAGCTAGTTCCATATAAAATGGATCTCTATTCTTTAATACGTTAATCTCCGGTCGCTTGGAGGGCGCAGGCGGGGCAGGTGCTTTAGTCTGCCGCAATTTCTACCTAATTACACCGACGACAACGACAACGCAAGCCACTCCGATAATCCATAGAGTCCAGCCGCGGTATTCAACTGGCACCATTGGAAACAGCGGTGGTGGGGCCTGCTCATGCTCGGGGGCTAACTTTCGTTTCTTCTCGAACAGCCTGCTGCAGAGCTAGAGACAACCTCTCTGCTTCACGACTCTTTCGAGCAGCAGCTCCTCTCTTCCCAGCCGCAACTTTCCTGGGGTCCTTCGTCACTAGTTTCTCCTGTGGAGCAATTTCGGTGGTCTCCTCCTCCATCTTGTTCTTGCTTAGGACAGATATGTCCAAAATGGCAGTGCCTAAAAGTTGCAAGCGCGACAGTTGCAGGTGCTAAGCACATACCGAACTTATGGTAGAGTTCACATGTAACTGTGTTTAGCGCATGCCCTAGAAAAGGGTCGGCCTCCAGGTCTGTCACCAAAGCTTGATTATCAGCAATGGGGAAGAACATACTTGCCACTTGTGCGTACATCTGTAGCATAGCCGTGCCCAGGGTCTTTGTTATTGCAGCTCCAAGCCTCGCCTCGTGCCTCGCATATAGCTTCTCAATTTCTTGATCAGGCAAGGCCTCAACCTGTTCCACTGTAAGTTTGGAGTACTTACCTCCTATATACTGCCCGGCACGTCCCCCAGCCGCAAGTGCTGCCAGCCTTTCACGATGCAACGCATGTCCGGACTGTGGCGTTTTGGCAGGTGGTGTTGCATGTCCGGACTGTGGTGTTGTTGCAGGTGGTGTTGCATCCGGAGCAGACTCTGCTGGCTTTGCCTCTTCACGTAACAGCTGGTCGAGTATGGTGTCACAATCCATCACAGCGTTTGTAAATACCCAACGTCTAACTCTAATATAGGAATGCACAGCCCATCTAAGCACACAACATGTGCATATCATTTGTAATACAACTAAGGCTGTTACGGAGTAACAAAGCACTGCTTCATACATGCTTAAGTGGTGCTTAGCTGATGCTTATCATATGCTTAGCTGATGCTTAACATATGCTTAGTATCTAACAAACTTCACCAGCTTTGAGCACTTTATAAGAAAATGGGAACTTGGTCCTCAGTACCAGCTTTGAGAACTCATTAGCTTCGAGTTGCTTTCGCACCCCATCACGTTCCTCCAGAGAATGGATGACGTAGTTCTCGTCCAGGCAGTCTTCAAAGCTATCCTTATCCTTGGAATGGAAGAGCGCCACCCACTGTGTCTGCGCCCTGAGGCTTTTCGCAACGGCGTTGTACTTCTGGGTTTAAACCCACAAACTTTGCTGGGCATGTCGCCCGCTAAAAGCTAGATAAGTCAACATAGTCCGCTTCTGCGCAATAGCGTCCTCTGCGCTGCAGTCATCAATGATGTATAACGTCGGTGTCCCCTGAAACATTTTATAGAAGGCCTCTAGCCATTTGAGCAGCCGATCACCGGGGTCAAATATGAAGACCTCGGGATCTGACCACACCCACGGCCGGGCCCGGTATGTTTCATTGTATCGTACCGAAGGGCAAGCAATGACAATATGCTCGAAAACACCCCTGTACGGGCCTTCCAGGAGGTCGAGAATGAATTCTGTTTTACCACACGATGTGGGGCCTGTGATGATGGCCGAGTGTGGCTTAAGTGGGAACTCCATTAATAAACAGCACTAACGAATCTCCCGGTGTCGATGTTCAGCTGTCCGTCCATAACCAAATAAACGTAGTAGTACAGTGGCCCCGCCGGTTCAGCCTCTTTCATGATCTGGAGAGTGATGCCCTCAGAGCAGTTCTCTACACGCGGGCCGCTGCCTTGAAGATGGTCATCGTCGGAGGTCCGGAAGTCCAGCCACAAGCAGAATTTTGTCGTCAAGTACTCGCCTAGACTGACATCGAACAATCCTAGCTCTTTGGCGATTGCGCTTGACTCAGGGTGCCTTTTGAGACCACCGGCGAAGAATTTCCCTGCTTCGTCCCAGAGCTGGTGTGGTGCTAAGCCGTGCGCAAATAGCTGATTGGCTTGTCCTTCTATGATGACTTAAACTTTGGTGATCTGCGGGTTATAAAACAACTCTGTTTGACGTGCAAAATCTTTGTGGTGGGCGGGATCATCCTATAATAGGAGAATGCCTTTCAAAGACTCACAGGGCGTGTTCAGATTGATGTTCCATATCGAGTCCTCCTTTTTCTGAGGGATCCGTCTATGCCGTAGGACCCGCTCGTATAACACTACCATACGGCTCTCATACATGCTCCGAATTAGCCGGGTCAACGCGGGTTCAGTGACTACTTCGTACTCGAGACAGATGTTTTCTAGGGAATATGAGGAGTCGCCGGCATCTTTACCAGTTGCGCGAATCACGCGGGAAGCGTCATTAAAGGTCAACTCAATCTCCAGCCGATCACTAAGAGCAGATTGGTAGAAGGGCGAATGCGTTTCAAGCAGCTCAAAGTCTAGTGGTATGTAGTACCTGTTTTTGAAGGCCTTCGCGATGGCCACGTCTTTCGCATTGGCGGAGGGCAGAACAATAGCATCCGCTGCGCCAACACGCGCCTTGGTCACATTCATACGGGTACTTGTATCGATGCCTTGATACACAGCGCTCGCCCGCTCCGATCGGCTCTTCCAAAAATCCAGTTAGATGTTGTAGACGTCACTGTCCACAAGAGAGAAGACTTCATTGCCCGAGAGCCTGACGGTCAGCTTTTGAACCAGCGCTCGGTCGAGGTTCTGGACCATCAACCGGTTGACATCAGGGGAGCTGAGGTCGACATTGAATGCTAGCCACACTGACCCAGGCATGATAACATCGTGTGCACCGAGATTGGGAAAACGAACTAGTAACTGCTGCTTAGGACCGATAGTAGAAGGATTGTTGGTCACGATTATCGTTTGCCGCAATCCTTTCACACCGAGCGGCTCCCGGAGACGGCGGTAAGGGTTAAGCTTACGACCATATGCACTTGAAGACATGGCTAGTTGTTTATTGTTGTTGCTTTGTAGCAATATCTAATATGGATAGAGTTGAGTTGACCGATTTTGGTGGCGAAGAGGGGCCGCCTTAAACAGGCGAGGAAGATACAAGCTTCATCGACGACTTTGATATCGACAAGCCCCACACTGTTAATGTCGAGTGGCCGTCACAGGGGGAGCCGTCACAGGGGGAGACATCACAGTGGGAGCCGTCACAGGGGAAGCCCAACTTACAAGTGGAGCTAGAAAACAGCGCCATTGATGACTATTTTAACAAGGTGAAGGAGCTGTGGGGTATCACATCTATATCAGGCAAAGATTATACAAAAATTAGGTTGGGTAGCAAGAATGCGCTCTATGTTGGGCACGAAAGGATTACAAAGTTGGATGGCATGCCTTTAGCTTTGAGTGGCCTCAGAGCGAGTACCAGAGAGGCATTGGGGTTTTGGGAGAAAAATACCGCCAAAGGCTGTCACCATCCTAAAGCAGACTGATAGTGATCTGGCTCAGGAAGAAGCTGCTCTAGGTGGTGCAGATATTCAGGATGTCCCATAAATAGCTTCAAATATTGGCAATATCTTAGAACGGGCCATGTTGAGTCCAGAAGTGCAGCGTGTTTTAGAAACCTCACACGTAGACCAGTACCTGGGAGAGAAAGGCCTACCTCCAGTGAGAGAACTCCGGGGGCTCATGGCGCTTGACAAAGCGGTGACGACGATTAAAGGTAAGCTCACAAACTACCTCGTTATTCTCGACCAGCAAGATAAAGAGATCGCCATACGGCGGCGGAAAATGTTGATAGCACCCAATGAGGAGAGTGGCGATTTTCAAGAGCAAAAGATTGCAGATATTGAAGAAGCTAAGAAGAGGCTTTTAATAGAAGTCGCTGAGTTACACGAAGACTTGCGCACCTCATTCAGCCGGATCCGTGAAACGATTCATCGGGTGGTCAATAAAGACACCACACTGGGTGAGAGGCTGCGGACTCTGTTCCGAGAGCAAGGCATCAACATAGCGAGCATTCTCACAGCGATCGGCCTCTTAATTTCCACTATCACCCTAGCCATTACTGGCGGCGGGGTGGTGCACCCGCTACCCCACCGCCTGGCCCGCCTCCTGGCCCTGAGGCTAAGGAATGGATTCGACAGAAGCTGAAAGACCTAGCGAGTCTTCTGGCCAGGCTAGCTGGTAAGGCTGCTGCGGCAATCCCGGGAATCATGGGCGGCATTATCTCCTTGCTCCTTAACTTCTTGAGTAAGGGTGTGAGATGGCTGGCTGGAAATCTCTGGGCATTAGTGGTTGAACTCGGTGGCTTGCTGCTGCTGGCTATTAGAGAGCGGCTATTTGCGAAGTAAATGAACTAACCATAGGGCCACTAGACCTGCTGCGACACCCCCAGCAATAAGTGCTATCTTTTCGTTTTGATGCTGCAGCCCGGCTGCCTTATCAGCTATGCTGGTAGCCGGCTGCGCTGGCTGAGCAATGCTGGGCAGCTCTACCATCGGTGCCGGCTGTGCAATGCTGGGCAGCTCTACCATACGGTCTGGGGCATTAATAGCAGTATTCACGCCACGCTTTAGGCCTGGCTCTGCGATGACGATCATGTTGCTATATCCAGCTATCTGGCCAATGCGGAGCAGCATGTCGCTGGGGGACATATACAACCCCGTTCTAAAGATATAATTAACTTTTGAGCTCGCGTTTTGTAGCACGTCCTGATACCTTTTGATGGCCGCTGCGATATCGACGGGCGCAGAGATGGCGTCTTCTACTAATGCCAGGAATTGCTTCTGGGCATCAAACGCCGTTCCTGTTCCCAGAATGCGTGTTCTAGTCTGCGCCTGGGCCCCTAAGATGGCCCACACATAGGTTCGAATGCTGTCATTTATTCGCTCAACACCAGGGTGAGTGAAGCCCTGTGAATTGTTAAGAACGAAACTCCGCCAGGCGGAGTCAGCTTGAGGATCATCTTGTGAATATCGTTTGTGGTCTTTTATGTGAATGATAGTCCGCTTTGGGTCATATACACCAACTTGGCCGTCATTCAGGACGTGATAACCACTATTCGTCCAGTAAATGTATACACTCCCAACCCGTTATTCCTCCCGTGCCGTCTCCAGTTATCATTCTGGGAAATCCCAAACTCCGTGCATATACGCTCTTAGGCTCTTACATCGTAGGGATTTTCAAAGGCGGTCCAACCCTGGTCTTGTGGTAGAGCCACACGGATTTCTTTGAGGATTCGACGAATCTGGTAGTAGGCATGGAATATAAAGACGGCTCGCGTTAGTGGGTCAGGGTCGGACAGATGCTCCTACGCGGACACCCCACACCCCGCCGTGGCACACCATACAGCGAAGTTGGGTTGGTTTTGTCAGAATTGCATCGGATTGCTGTACCAGGCTTGTACGATCTGGTCTGACTCCACGTATGGCAACCGGTAGTTTTCAAACACGTTGGGGAACTGTGCCTGAAAGAATCCTTGGAGGTTGACCTGTATGTCTACCTTCGTGAGATCCATTGTTTGCGCAAACGGGTATACCCCACCCGCCGGGTATTTGGCGTCCTTATTGAACTCGTAAGCAGTCATTATTATTAGCTGTGCTAATATATATCTCACACTTAGAAATGTCAAACATGGGGAGCCCATCCCCCTCAACCCTGTCCTAGACAATCGCGATGGTGACCTAGAGGTGGCTATCGTGGAATTGTTGTTCTACCCCGCGTGGGTTAATATTTCCGAGAAGCTGAAAAACAATTGGTTCAAATATGGTAAGGATGTTTTTACTATCCCCGACGGGTATTATGATGTCTGTGCTCTCAACAAGCAATTCTTTGAGCCACTGAAGCTCTCTCTTTCTCTTAACCCCGCAACTGGCCTTGTAAGTCTCGGTGGTATAAAATCGGGGGTTGGTATAAGGTGGGGAGGGGTAGGCAGGGTTCTTGGGTTTGACTCAGGCGGTACAAGTAGAAATCTCGCTGATGAAACGATTATATTCCATGCGTGGAAGTTTCCTAATCTTATCATATATAAGGAGTTGTACATTCATCTGGAGGGGCTGTCGTCATATGAGAACAGTCATAATTCACTTCCCTCCACACTCCTACGGGCTGTACCCGTTAAAAAAGAGGAATGTAATCAATGGAGACACGAGATGTTCTCTGTGCCTCATTATAAAAAGTTGGAAACTGGAACGGTAGGTGCTATAAGACTTTCGGTACGAGATGAAAAGGGTGACTACGTGCCACTGGCTTATCTAAGCTGTGTGCTCCACATCAGACATGGCCGCTCCGCCGGGTATTTTGCGTCCTTGTTGAACTCGTAAGCGGTCATTATTAGCCGTGCTAATATGTATCTCACACTTAATAACGTCAAACATGGGGAACCCATCCCCCTCAACCCAGTCCTAGACAATCGCGATGGTGACTTAGAGGTGGCTATCATGGAATTGTTGTTCTACCCTGCGTGGGTTAATATTGCCCATAAGCTGCAAAATAATAGGTTCATATATCTTGACGGGACGCAGAGGTGTTTCCAAGGCACCAGGGCCGGGTTATATACTGGCCAAGACCTATTGACGCGTCCTCGTCGAGCGTCATAGGCAACAGGTCCCTTCGGGGTCCTGGCTAAAGTCAGTAGGATCGCCGATTCCTCCGAAGTCGGAGAGTGTCTGCCTGTACGGCGAGGAACCACCAGTCTGCACACCAATAAGCCAGACATGGGACAACGGATACTCACGCAAAACTCAGGTCCTGTATGACATCACACTGATGTTGGACAACAGGATGCCTTCATCCGACATACAGGACTTCGCGTTGGAGCTCAAGCCAACGAACACAAGCAAGCAAGCAAGCATATATCTTGACGAGGATGTTATTATCCCCGATGGGTATTATGATGTCTGCACCCTCAACAAGCAATTCTTTGAGCCACGGAGGCTCTCTCTTTCTCTTAACCCCGCAACTGGCCTTATAAGTCTCGACGGTATGAAAGATAGGGAGGACATACGGTGGGAAGGGCTAGGTAGGGTTCTTGGGTTCAGTTTAGGCGAGAGATCTAGTAGGTACAATGAGGTGTTTACATTATCTGCGTGGTGGTTTCCTAACCTTATCATGTATAAGGAGTTGTACATTCATCTCGAGGGTCTATCATTATATGAGAACCGCCATAATTCACTTCCCTCCACAGTCCTCAGGACTGTGCCCGTTAAAAATGTGGAATGTAATCATGGGGTACACGAGATTTTCTCTGTGCCTCGCTATAAGAAGTTGGAGACTGGAACTCTAAGCGATATTAGACTTTCGGTCCGTGATGAACAAGGCAAAGCTGTGCCGCTGGCATATCTAAGTTGTGAACTCCACATCAAACATGGCTGATTCAGAAGGTCCAGGAAGGCATCGCCCAAGAGCATGCTCTACCCTAACCTTTGCTGATTTGGCCGAAACTATCGGGTGGCGGGAGCCGGGTCATAACTACAAGATCTATGGCCTCCAGCTCGTGCCGCCATAGACCATCCCGACGACGATGACTGAGATCTGCAGCTTGAGCTTCGCACGGGATATACTCACCTCGAGCCTAATTGGATACTTATCAGGTTAACCAACATGGGCAAGGCGTTTGTGAGTTATCAGGCTTGCAAGACGGTCATACGCCCCAACAAGTCTCCTGTTGTGACCTACCAGTCATTTCTGAAAATGCAGTGCGCCAAGCCTCTCTTCTATGCCGTATCGGTGACTGAGGCTAAAGTCTAGGGGACTAAATATTGCTTGAAGGCCGTTACAGAGTGTAAAGCCGACCTTGATATGCTAGGTAAGCCTCCCAAGGAGTCAACCATCTATCTCGAGTTAGCTATTGGGGCTGCGGCGCAGACAGAGGTTGTCCCAGTCCTTCCTAGGGTCTCTATTAAATGGAGTGCGTCAACACTCCCCAGGCATGTTGATCTCGTCATTACTTCTGCGGCCGACGGGACGTGGGCGGCCCGGGCAACAGAGACGGACATTATAGTAGAGCTCGGTGAGGTTGCTGTGGATGAAATCATCTTTAATACCGTTACTGCTTTTGTCCGGCTTCTGTTCACTACAGGGCCGATTAGCACCGTTCGCATTGAACATTTAATATCTCAGTTGAAGAAGTAGGTGTGACCCGCAAAGAATAATGTCGCTCTATCCGTCATTTGATACTAGTGACGGCGGTACCTAGATTAGCCGTCTTCGGAAGTCTCTGGAAGATGAAAGGGACAAACGGGCTGCACTGTATAATAAAAATATCGGCGTGCCGTTAATGCATTAGACGCTGTGGTATGGGGGTGGGGGTGTTGGGCTTCTCACCACCATTATCGCTGCCCCTGTAGTTGTCGGGCTAGAGATAGCTGCCCTAGCTTGTGGAATCATGTCCGCTGGGAGCAAGCTAGCGTTCAGCAAACTAACGTAGAAAGCTAAGAAACACGATGAAATTTGCACTCTGGCGACTGTTAAGCTTTCCAGTATAGCCGATCTTGTTTCAAAGGCTTTGGATGATGGGAGAATTACAGACGTGGAGTATAAAATAATTACAGCTGAAGAAAATAAATTTCACCAGTTGAAAAAAGATATTCGGAGCAAGGCGCCGGCAGATCTGGACGAAGAGACAAAAAAAATCTCTCATTCTGAAAGGGAGAGACCAGGCGCGGGCAGAGTTCGTAAAAGCTATAGGGTCGAAATAACCTGTATACGCGATCAGGACAATCTGGGGCCGCCCCCCCCCCTTACTCGACTGAATGACCTGCCACTGGATTTCAGTAATGTGTGGAAGTGGTGATATACTACTCAGAGCAGTAACTTCTGGGGTAAGTATGAACATTTTTTCCATTCGTTACTTTTCCATTTTTTATCATCCTATTGTCACATGTGAATGAAGAGATCTCCTGTTCTATATGTTGTGTTTTGTTTGTTGATGAAGGCTAATCACCGCAACAACATGTATCAACACCATGCGCAATACTCCATGTGGTGTAATTCTGTTTGGTAAAACTGTACTACTTTGTATGGAAGTAATGAATATGAAAGAATACTAAGAGCGGTGGATTCCACTAATGCCCGCTACACAGAAGTAATACACTTGACATCTCAAGTGTTGTTCTGTCAATGCGCTAACTGTGGGAGTGTAATGAGCATGAAATGTGTTTCAGTTAGTGCCGTCTCCACAATGAAGGTTGGCTACAGGAAGCTAACTGGCGCGATGCCGCGTGGGATTTTTTCGTGAGAACACAAATCACCGTGCGGCACGCGTTCCATAAAAACTAGTCACGCAATAACAAATTGATCACGTTTATTTTATTCGGTCACGGCACTTCCGGCGTGATCATTTTTACCGGAAGTGGCAGTTGACTGGCACACACATTTGATTATCGGGGCGTTCCTCTGCAATAGTCTCCAAACAGTCTGGTGGTGTTGCGGTGCACTAAAAAAGGAACTTTCTGACTTCACCCTACCAGTCACCCCACGGCTATGGGTTGCTCCCACTGGGGGTAGCCCCAACGAAATTTGCGCTACGCTCAGTGCGTGTGTATGTGTGCGTGTGTATGTGTGCGTGTGTGTGGGTGCATGTGTGTGTGCGTGCGTATGCTCCATTATACACCTACTACACCTATTCATCGTTGGTATGGTGGGCGGCCCTCTGGTTCATATTGAGGACTTAGCTTCATCCCTTTATAGAGTAGTAGCTTGATGCCGGTCGTCTTTTCATACTTCCGAAACATCTTATGAAGCGCGTCTAGTGTGCAACGCTCACACATCTCATATGATTTCCTAACACCCCTCTCACAGAATATGCACTCTTCTATCACCTCGCCCCGCTTTGCCTGCTCATCGTGCCGAGAACAATAAAGGTCGATGCATGACCGGCCGCAATGAAGTTCTGTGTCGAGCTTCGGCCACTCACATCCATAGGTCTCCATCTGTATGTGCCCAATAAGTCAACCTCTAATTCGACGCGCTGCCCGGCGCCCCCTAATATTTCTGAGAGGGGGTCCTGGCTGTTGCAATTTGTGTTGTTGGTGCTCGGCGAGAGAGCGTGCCCGCTCGCCGAGTGCTCCCGTTCACAAGGGAGGGTGTGTGTCTAATTCGTCGGTAGGTTGTTTCGCGCCCTCTCTAGGCTCTGTCGGATATGCGGCGGGGATCGTTCCAACCCTTGGACATAGATCACCTTAACGTCTGTTTCTTCTTCAAGAAGCTGGAACATTTTTTCCGCAACCTCTTTGACGCAGCGCGGGCACCCCTTTTCACAGCACTCATCAACACAGGTGGAATGCAGATTAAAATCGGACGATACAACTGGTAACTAATAAATATATGTAAGTGGGGAATCGTGCGTAAGCAGAGAGAATTGGGACTGGTTGAAAGGTTCAGAGGATACTCCTCATACCAGGTATCTGATGTGTGGTGACTTCAATGCCCGCGCCAAAGAGTGGGACAGGTCGGGAGAGAACAGACAGGGTATTGCTCTTGCTGGGGCCCTGCTTGAGACAGATGTAATCAGTATAAATGACGGGACTAAATCAAGGCTAGCAATGAGGCAGGGGGACCATGACACGGCCATTGACCTGGCACTTGTATCCAAGAGGCGGCATCAGGCATACAATGGAGTGTCACTGGGGATCATGAAAGCGACCACGTCCCCTGTTCTGTGCTGATACTTAAGTCCAGCACAGTCAGGGCTATAAGAGCCCACAGAGCATTCAGTTATGATGGTGACCACTCTTCTCTCTTGGGGCGCCTTCGATCACCGAGACGGTATAAACCAATAAGAAGACTCTTAACCCAACCACCATGGTGGACACCGGAGGTGGAACATCATGGAAAGAAAAGAGGTGGCCATAAGGAATTGGCAGAGCGTGGTGAGGAGAGCAACAAATTCACTTGCCACAGAATTGGAGAAGTTGGTATAAAAAGGTACAGGATTTTAAACTCCAGGCAGCAGAGGCAAAAAGTATGAAGTGGGAACAGTTTTTAAGTGAAGTCGTCGGGGATGTGACATTGGGTAAATTCTGGAAGCTGCACCGGCAGATGAAGAGACAGGCGATGCCTGGTACACATGGTACTGTTTATGATGCTTACAGCCGACCTATGACAAATGACCAGGACAAAGGAGAAGCTTTTCTTGCACGTTTTTAACACAGCAAGATAAAGGTATTAGTGATATGGTCAGCGAAGCCTTGTCATCGCTCACTGGGAAGAAGGACTGTGAAGTTTAGGTGGAGGATATTAGACGGGTACTGAAGAGGGCTAAAGACACAGCGCCAGGCCCGGACGGGGTGAGGTATTCCCATATGAGTAACATTAAGGATGGTGACTTGGAGGAGATGGCTCTATATTTCAACCTAAGCATGAACACAGCGGAAATACCTCAGGATTGGCTGCACAGCTACTTGGTCTTACTCCCATAGCCAAGTAAGGATCACTCCAGACTTAACTGATACCGAATCATAACCCTGCAAAACATATTTGGCAAAGTACTCGAAAAGATAGTATCCCGCAGGCTCCAGCAATATTTGGAAAGTCGTAATCTGCTTCCCAAAGGGCTCGGGAGTTACCGGCCTGGGAAGGACACCTGGGCCAATGCGAAAACTTTTGCATTTGATGTCTATGGAGTATTCCAGGATAAACAAGAGACAGTGGCGGTAGCTCTTGACCTGGAGGATGCGTATAACATTGTTAGGTATGATTGGTTGATATACACTCTGTTAGATATGGAGGTCTGCCCTTGCCTTGTCAGATGGGTTCCGGCAGTCCTTTATGGGCGTAAGGTTGCACTGTGCATGGGTTCCTGGAATTCTGACACCTGTACTATTAACCTGGGTTGCCACAGGGATCTGCATTGTCCCCAGTGCTCTTTAATGTCTACACCAGCGAAGTTGCAGCTGTTGAGACACCAGATGTTGGCAGAATCTTGACGTTTGCAGATGATGTGCTGATGTACAGACAGGACATAGATAGGGATAGTTTGGCTGCAGATTTACACGTGGCAGTAAACAGGGTGACAGTGTGGTGCAGGAACGCAGGTGCCAGTTATAACCCAGAAAAGGCATCAGTTGTGTGGTAATCAATGGATAACCAGATTGTGAATGCAGATGTTCCATGCATTATAATGAATGGATGTCCTCTTAGTCGAGAGAGTAAATTGGAGTACTCACTTTTGACAGGTGTTTGTCTTTTAAAGATCATGTGACGGCTTTGGTGGTGAAGGCTGGTAGGGGACTTAATGCTTTGAGCGCGATGGCAGCAACCGGGGTAGAGCAGAGGATGCTTTACAGGCTCTTTCAGCAGTTACTAATTTATGACATTAAGTGTGGTATGGGGCTCCCGACAGTATCAAAGAACCAGTTTGAAAGGTTGGAGCCATACAAAATGCGGCCATGCGGGTGATTCTGGGGTGCACAAAGGACACACCAATTATATGCATGATGCATACCCTGACGCTATCAACAATGGCGGAAAGGCATAGGGTCCTTCAGGCCAAATGGTACCTGAGAGTTTCTGCAGACAAGGATCACCCGCTGCATGAATCAATGGATATGGTCAAGGGTCATAGACTAAGACAAGGCAGGTCCTGGATGGCACAGGCAGAAATATCTATACATCAGGTTTGTGATCTAGAGACCATCAATTGTGAAAAAGAGTGGGTTGAAGTACCGGAAGACAGGACGGACTGGTACAATGTAATAGCAACACTGGGTCTTAAGTGCAGCGGGCAGCACAGAGTTTGAGGTACAGCAACTGATCGATCCAGAGTAATACATATCAATGTGACACAGTGATCTATACTGATGGGTCAGTGGTGAGAAACAGACGGAGTGGTTGGGGTTTCATTGCGAAGACTTATGGACGATTCTTGAAAAAGGAGAGTATGGCATATGAGGCTACGACCTCCAGCATGAGAATGGAGGTGGAAGCAGTCACATCGGCATTCCGTTGGTTAGAGGAGACCACTGCAACACACATTGTCTTCATCACGGACTCAAGGAGTATGCTAGTAAGGTGGAGAAAGGAATGTTTCATGTGGAATGGCTCACCTCGCTTCAGAGGTCACAGATTGTAAGAATTGAATGTATTTTTTGCCCTGGTCCTGCGGGAGTGTGGGGGAATAAACAGACTGCTAGGCTGGCAGGGACTGCACCTCTTGGTGGTATTACCTATGTACCAGGGAGAGGTGGTCGTGCGCCTGTGGGACCAGGTGGAGAAAGGGGGGGGGGGGAGACTGAGAACTCGTATGTGGAAAAAATGAGATTGCTTGTGATCGTCAGGAGTTCTGGAGGAATAACAAAACCGAGATTAAAGACCAGCAGAACTTTCAATCAGACAATGGTGGGAACGATTAGTAGTGTGACTCTTCGCTGGCTGTTTAACGAGGGGACCGAGTGCGTATGGGAATGTCCAGCGTTCAGTAATGTCGGGCCTTAGCTCAACGCATCTCAACATATGTGTCCATCCATCGACTAGTAAACATAATGATTGAGTAGTAAGAATACTATTTCAGCATCTACCATATGAAAAAGAGAATATCTCCCCAACAATCAACGCGAAAACATAATATTTAATCAAACAACGTATAGAAAAATCGAATATCTCCCCAACCTTCAAGTAAAAGCTCAAATATCCCACTTCCCCTTCTCCCTCTCTGACGTGTCTCCATCTTGCCGTGGTAGAGTGGCTTGCGTGTTCCATTGACCCCAAGAGCTATGACAGTAACACAGCTACTGGTAGGGTCTCCCATGTCGGACAGGTCAAGGGTTAGGAACCAGACTAAGAGAGACACACACCTGCTGCATTGCAGGTAGACTGGGGACAGTCAAAGGCTAGGAATAAGCAAATCCATTGAACGCAAAGTCCAAATCAGGCGTACGATGTCACTACATGCTTGGTCCAGAAACATATTCTACGGCTCTCAGCTGAGGGATATTGCTGAACGCCTCAAAGTCAATATCCCCCGGATGTGAGGGCCGGGTCCATACTCACCCAATGCAAAAGGGAGGTGAGATGCTGAGCCTGCTGCATGCTTTGTCCAGACACTTATTCTACGGCTCTCTGCTGAGGGATATGATGGATACCCAGGATGTGAGGGTCTGGCCGTTACTCGCTCTCTGCTACATGGTGGTAAGATGCTGAGCCGGTAGCACATGCAGCCCACCTTATGAGCATTACTAGAGGTGGAAAAAGTGTCCCAATCGCACTCAATGGTCACGATGCATGTCTGTATTTAAACTTATTGAGCGAGCGTAGTCAAAGGTGGGGATACGTCTCATTTACACGAAATGGAACACTTGGCTAGCGAATCCATTACGTGCAAATCCGAAGCGAAAGCTTGCTGGGTGGATGTCGTCTCATTAACACGAAATGGAACGATTGGCTAGCGAATTCATTATGTGGAAGTCCGAAGCGACAGCTTGCCGAATGGATGTCGTCTCATTAACATCAAATGGAACGCTTGGCTAGCGAATTATTTACGAGGAAGTATGAAGCGAAAGCTTGCCGAATGGAAGTCGTCTCATTAACACCAAATGGAACGCTTGTCTAGCGAATCCATTACGTGGAAGTTCGAAGTGAAAGCTTGCTGAGAGGATGTCGTCTGCAGACTGACCGTTCCTGGTTTGCATGGAGAGCGGACAGTGGCGAACGAAATACCCAATACATGGAAGTGAGGAATTAAAGCAGCCATGACCATGATGTGGCGATTGATTCCTTGGATGAGCCCAGTCCCAGAGCGCTATGTGCCGGCAATTATGGAAGCAATTATAGAAACCTCCTTGGATGGCGGGGAATGCCCATAATCTGCCCCTGTCTTCCCTTGAGGGTCGACCGTGATGTCTTTGGTCGTTCTAACTTAGCCAGCTGAAATGCGGACGACAACACAACAGTCAATTGTTCCTCGAAACCCCCAGGAAGGCTAACCTGAACAAAAACGTCCGCAGAAGTCGAATGTGCCGTCCTAAGGGTGCAATTAAAGTTGGCACATCGCAAAACCGTCCAAGTGAGAGTGAAATGTCCTTCGTGTCCGGAACAGCTCTGACTATTTTGTCTTCCGGACACCACGTCCAGCACATGTTCGAACCAAAAGCTCGCTGAATGGACGCCGTCTGCAGACCGACCGTTCCTGGTTTGTGCGGGGAGCGGCCTGTGGCGAACGAAATGCTCAATACATGGAACCAACTTCATGTACTTTTGTCTTAGATGACTTCTATTTATATTTATAATTAGTCAGTTGACTAATTAGATTCCAGACAAGCAGCCCAATATGTCAGAAGTCACTGTTTTCCACACTAGTATTTTGCGTTGGGTGCAGGTTCAGTTCCCTTACACACCAGATCCCAGAGAGAAAACTCGAGACCAAAGTCTTGTATAGGCTGAAAAAAACTAAGTCCCTGGATATTCAAGATCACAGATGAAAATTGGCTCGTTAAAAGCTGGTCTTGGTATCCCCAAGGATTGGGAAGGAGAAGGTTAGATTCCAAGATTTATGTCTCTGCATGGACTACTATGCAGGGCAGGTTCTTCTCCCTGACAACCTCACCTCTTTGGCAATAAAGATACCATTCCCCCCCCCCCCAAGGTACGCAACACAACCAGGTACACTTGGAGGAACAATTAGATAGAGCTGAGTTAAATCAGTTACTACCACATTTATTAACTACTCATGAGGTTACTAGGATGATAGATGGCATGTCCATGTAGAAAGTATTTACTACCCTTTCAAGGCTCTATTAACGAAGACTTTTATGACAGCAGGATCCACAGTGAGACGCATTGCACATTTAGTCTGCAGGTTTCCCAATGGGTCCATACACGAGGATAAACCGCTCCGTTATGTAAGTGTATTTCTGACTGTCTGTGGCTTATTTGAGAGTTGTAATGAAACAACGGAGATGAATAGTTTCTAGTGTCTACATATCAGGAAGAATTACAACGTTTACTATTTGCATTCTCCAATGCTTGTTCTGAATTTGGTTTAACAATTAGCAAAAGAGGACACACGTTATGTCACAATGTGCACATGGGGTACCATCCATCTTTATTGTCGACGCCGAACTGGAGATAGTAGACCATTTTACCTATATAGGACCAGATGTAAATATAGCAAATTATTCCTAGATCAGGAAATCAACATCAGGACTGGTAAGGCAGCAAAAATAATGAACAGGTTAACAAAAAGAGTCCGGGTTAAAAGGAAGCTCAATGCGGGAGAACAGGAAGCTCAATGCCAAAACAGAAATCCTTGTCTATCAAACCTGTGTCCTTAGTACTCTTCTTATGGCAGTGAAGCCTGGTAAACTTACTCGCACCAAGAGAAACATTTAAACAGCTTTCATGTGCGGTGTCTGCGTAGAATACTTGGTATTAAGTGGCAAGACAAAATCACAGATACTGAAGTATTGGAAAGATCAGGCTGTGAGGTGGTTTGTTGGATGCTCAGTCTTCGTAGACTTAGATGGATAGAACACGTTAGGAGGATGAATGATGGTAGAATACCAATGGACATTTTTTTGGGGGATGAATTACAGATGGGTAAGAGATCTCAGGGTCCTTCCCCTACTACGATACAAAGAAGTGTATAAGCGGGATATGATTGATACAGGTATTGATAATGCACACTGGGAGCAAGTCGCCGCTGATCGTGTTGCATAGAGGGAAAATATCAGAAATGGAATAAAGACAAAGGAGAAAATTATTGCAGATATATCGCACACCGAGCGTGCGAGACGTAAGATGGTGCATGATGGTGGAAATGACCATGTGTTCACATGCATCTACTGTGAACGAACATTTACAGCGCGAATTGGCCTGATTAGTCAGATTCGCTACCGCCATGGGGTGTAGTTATTATGTCTTTTTGAAGCACAATATACCAAACTATCGTCTGTCAAGACGGCAAGGTATAATTGAAAGATATTGTGTACAAATAAACAATGTTATTTTGGACGCTATCAATAGACATCGCACCCGCTGGAATTTTTCCTGAGTTGTCAGTCTAAAATGTGTATTGGCTTCATGTAGGATGAATATTCTTGTGTAACCTGTACATGAGTAAGCCAAGCACTCACGTAGCTTGAATATTGTTGGATTTCTCCAAATTATTACATACCACAACGAGAACACAAGTTTCACAGTGAAACAGTAAAGATTAGAACAGGAACAATAAGTAAAAAAGAAACTCCACACGCTTAAAGTTTGGGAGAGTAACAGAAACAGAAAATTAATGTGGCCCTCAGAACAGTAGGCAAAATGAGAAAACAAATATTTTGGGATTACCTGAGTTAATAGCTAGGAAATTATGTCACTGGACGTCTTACATAAATCGGACAAAATGAGATGATAATATCCCAGATAGTATCCTTCCTATTGTGCTTGCGTCTGAGGGTTGTCGGCACTGGCGTAGTATACTGCCTCTCATTTTCGTCTTCTATCCTCCACTTTTTCTTTAGTGAGTTACCTGATTGATGTCCAGTATTATTTAACTCCTCTACTTTCACTATTGATGCCAACGTTCTTGTAAAGGCTCGTTGAAGAAGCATTGACACATTATCACGCAAGAACAAGGAGACTGAAGAATAAGTACAAACACTGACGTCTTCGAATCAAACACCTATTTAATGTGGACATGTGTAACAGGGTGCAGTCGATCACGAACGCCTCATGCTCCAGTCTGTAGGAGGGTAGATAAACGTCCTATTAATTTATGTGATGACTGTCTTAAATATTCGTTTAGTCCCAGGTGTGGGCTACGGTCGTTTCCAGCGCCGCACTTTACCCAGCGACATACAAAGTCAATCTTAACAACTCTCCCAACTTACGTGGAGGACTAGCCACCTTGGGCACACTGAGCCACCAACTTTACTGCCACAAATTAGCCCAATTTGACTTGCATTCATCTTGATACTCGATCAATAGCTCTAGTTTGATGCACTACATCGGGACAGACTTGTTAGCATTATTCTTCAAACTTCGTTGCTGTTCCCTCACGGCTGAAAACAATTTTACGTCCGTTCAACTGGAACCTCTGGTCTGACTCCCGCCCCGATGTTTCTCCGACGTGACGTCACCTTCCGCCCTGTTACGTGATATTTTCGAGGTCACAACCTCGGGTACTTTCGTTTTCACTTTACTTGATTTTCAGCGTTCTACCGCTGAGTTCTCTTCATCATTTTGCGTGTCTTAGTTAGTTAGTCGACAGATCATCCTCATTGCACATTGAACCATTTAGTCCATAAGTGCTCGGATCCCCTCCTCAGCAAATCCCGCAGCGTGTAGCGGCTAACGACACCAGTTCTGTGTTGGTTTATCAATCTTCTTTGGCTTCCTGCGTAGTGTTCTTGTTTGGCCACACCTCTTTTAATTTGCTGTTCTCGCAGTCTGGCCATGGTTGTAGATTCACAGTCATCACTTGGTTCACGCAAAAGTCTTACTTCTCGTAGAGCATTCAGAATGTCAGCCTGGTCCATGGCGCGTCCGCCCTCCACCGTAGCCTCACCTGCGAGCTTGTCAGCCCGCTCATTTCCTTGTACTCCCGCATGCCCTGGCACAAAGATGAAACTAATCTTTCCCAGCCGAGACCGCTCCAGCGACAGCAACCATTCTCTTCGGATGCACCCCACCTCTATCCTCTTGATCATGTTCATTGAGTCGCTAAGGAAACATGCCCCAGTAAATGTCTGTGTCTCGAGCCATGTTATTGCTTTACTTACTGCCATGACTTCCATAGTCAGTCTACTTGTGGCTTCAGTGAAAGCACCAGAGTCCTCCTTCACAATTCTCCCTCCGGCCCGAGCCGTAAAGGCCCATGAGCTTCTCACATGTCGGACGACCGACCCATCTGTGTAGATGACAGCATCACCGTCTAGCGAATTCTCGAAAATCAACGCTTGTACTTCAGCCTCCACAGCAGCCGGATTTTCTTGTCTGCATTTTCTATCTAGTTGGATGCAAACTGAAAAGGATGTGCAGAAATCTGTTGGCACTTGTACCCACTCCTCGCCAGGTTCTAAGTCCTCAAGTGAACACACCTGTTGAAGAATGTCTTCGGCTTGACCCATCCACGACCGTCCTCTTTTTAACCTGCTGCCCTTCACCTTCATAATTTCACTATGCAGTGGATGTTGTGTGTTTGCGTTAACTCTGAGGTAGGCGCGTGCTCTGCAAACTTGTATTCTGTCTTCAATGGTTGGAAAATCAAGAAGGTAGCGCATCGCCCTGAATGCTGCATCTTTTATACATCCAAGAATAATGCGCATAGCTTCATTCTGTACCCTTTCCATCCTTTCTATCTGCTTACGGCTGAGAGTCAGGATTGCCATTGCATACTCAAAAACAGACATGACCAGCCCCTCGTACAGAAGACATAGATGGCGCTGCTCACAGTTTGCTGCCGCCATCACCCGCATCGCAGCCAAACCCCGCTTGGCCTTTGTTATCACCTGGTCTATGTGCTCATTATAAGCAAGGCTTCGATCAAACCGTATCCCCAGGTAATTCATTGCCTGCGTTCTTTCCACCGTCTCTGAACACAGCTTTACAGTTGGTGTTGGAGTGTTGACAATATGATTATTCAACGAGAACCAAGTCACTGTTGCCTTTGTTGGGTTGACCATTGCCCCAGCTTCATCACACCAAGTACTTATGCGATTGAGTTCGGTTTGTAGTTCCACAGCAACCTGCTCTCTATCCTTACCCTGACGATACACTAAAACATCATCGGCATATGACAATGTCCTACCAGGTCCAGTGA
This sequence comes from Cepaea nemoralis, assembly GCA_014155875.1. Lineage (NCBI taxonomy): Eukaryota > Metazoa > Mollusca > Gastropoda > Stylommatophora > Helicidae > Cepaea > Cepaea nemoralis. Next base: position 185,212 of record JACEFZ010022973.1, on the reverse strand, counting down.
TCTGCTCACTGGTGATTCTCACTGTGTAGGCGTTGAACAGTACCGGAGATAATGGTGATCCCTGTGGTAGGCCAGGATATATTGTTGTTGGTTCCGAAGTCCAACTGCCACATCTAAAAACTACTTTCCGTTGGAAGAGGGCTGCAGCGATCCAACTAAGGAGGAATGGACTTATTTTGAGTTCAAGAAGCTGAAGCATTAAAAAATCCAATGGTACTCTGTTGTACGCGTCCTCAAGATCAATCGCTGCAGCAAAGGTTTCAATGCCTGAGTGGAAACCTTCATAGACATCATGGGCAAAAACTGCTGCATTCGTCCAGGTTTCTCTTTTTGGACGGTACCCACCCAGGGTAGGTGGGAAAACACCTTGCCTCTCTAGCTGGCTTGATATTTTCCTGGCAATTAGCCTCTCCAGCCGCTTGCCAATTGTATTCTGCATGGTTATAATTCGATATCCCTGAATTTTTGTGTGGTCTTTGCCAGGCTTCGGCAAGGGAATCAGATAGCTGTGTAACCACTCCTTGATGCCAGCACTCTCTATACTGTTGTTGTACATGTCTGCTAGTTTCTCTAGCTCGTTGTCGGTACACCTATTGATGTCGCCGTATCTTATGTCATGTGGCCTTGGAGCGCTGTTTTTTTATCGTCGAAGCACAGCCTTGATCTCTTTCACTGTCACTGTGTCTTTTTCCGAAGTGTTCTGGGCCTTGCACCTGTATCTTTGCGTGTCTTATTCTATACCACGCTTTCGTTGCGAATATAACTGTTCTTTGGTTAATTCTAATCTAGCCTGTTCTTGTCGACAGTTGATACATGGCAAGTGACTAGTTTCACCAGTCAATGAATTTTGACTGACTTTACGCTATGCGTCTCAAACATGCTCCGGCCGCTGTTCGGAATGTGATTACCGTTATACCATGCATACATTTCAATCTGCTGTTACGTCCTTGCTTTCGGTGTTTTCCGAGATTTTAACTCGCTTTACCTCCTTGTTGCGAAGAGGTATCAGGCATATGTTCTATTCTGACCGCTGTTGGCCATTTCACGCGGTTTTCTGGCTGACAATCGTATCTCTCAGTCTGAGCGTAGGTGTTAACCTGTGGGTCTCGGCATTTTCTCAAGCTGGAAGGCAACACCTCTCCGGTCCCTTTTTCTCTCTGCTGTAGTGGTGGACACAGATTTTCCCACCATTTCTAGAAAGCAGACGGTTGGCTGGCGTATGATTGCGTCATAGTGTTGATAACGCAAAGCAGCGCGGTGAAATTTTATTTTTCACTCTTCTCGTTCTTTATTGGGTTTTTTTATCTTCTAGTGGACTTTTATTCTTTCTTGTTTGTCCATCTGGAGTGTAGAATGAGAAACTACATTCTGATATGAAACGAGGGGTTCCATGACAACTATAAGAAGAAGAAGTTTGTTTTTGCTTTCTCAAAGAGAAACGTTTACTGGTATAGGGAGTGAACGCCCTTCATAGCCATCAGCGTACCGGAAGTTTAAGGACTAGCGCTCTTATCCTTTCGACCACTTTGACTGCTCTTAAAAAAGCAAACTAAATATTTTATCAAGGATATAATTTGTAAATTGACAATATTTCCAACTTGTAAACTGTAAAATTTCTAGAACTCGTCGGTTGATTGATTGGTTGGTTGATTGGCTTGATGATTGGTTGATTGATTGGTTGGTTAATTGGAATGTAGATTGGTTGGTTGATTGGTTGATGATTAGTTAGTTAGTAGGTTGGTTTGTTGGAAGATTGGAAGGTATTTGGTTCGTTGATTCGTTACTTGGATTGGTGGGTTGATTGGTTGGTAGATGGTTCGTTGGTTAGTTTGTTAGTTGGTTAGTTGGTTTGTTGGTCATTAGTTGGTTAGTTGATTGGTTGTTGGTTTGTTGATCATTCGTTGGTTAGTTAGTTGATTGATTGGTTGTTGCTTAGTTGGATGGTTCATTGGTTAGTTGGTTTGTTGATGGGTTTTTAACGCTTGATGGTTGTTTGGTTAATTCGTTGTTTGGTTTGTTGGTTGGTAGGTTGGTTGATTGGATAGTTGGTTAATTCGTTAGTCGGATGGTTGATAAATAGGTTCGTTTGGTTGTTTAGTAAATGTTTTTTTTTTCTTTTTCGTTTCTTTTTTTTGTTTTTGTTGATTGATTATGTGGTTGGTTGGTAGATGGTTAACTGGTTAGTTAGCCTGATGGTTGCATACTGTTTGGTTAGTTGGTTGGTTAATGGTGGTTGATTAGTTAGTTGTCTGGTTGGTTGAATGACTGTTTGTTTGGATGATGGGGGGGGGGGGGGGGGGGGGGTTGTTAGTTGGATGACTGGTAGGTAACTTGACGGAAAGTTTGGTTGTTGGTTTTGTTGACAGGATGATTGGTTTATTAGTTGGATAGTTGTTTGGATGGTTGGTTGGATCGTTAGTTGGATAACTGGTTGGATGGTTGGTTGTTTTGATGTTTGGGTTGGTTAGTTTGTTTGTTCGTTGACTGAATTGCATGTTTGTTTGTCTTTTTTTTCTTTTTTGCGCTCGCTTACTTTGAATTCAAGCGTATTCCATACACACTACTTCTAATAAAACTGGACTGCCTTTTGCGTATGGATTAACTTTCCCCATTATTAGTGTCCCTCACCATCAGGAGAGCCCACTCCAATTTCAAAGGTACTTGTAATTTGCGTCTCCAAGTCAAGGACGAGAAGTCAACATTTTAGTCCTACCGGCATGGTGTGTTTGTTGCTTGGTTGGATTTGTTGGTTAGTTGGATAGTTGCTTGATTTATTTGGGTTAACTGATTGGTTGGTTAGTTGGTTTGATGGTTGGTTTATTGTTGATTGGTGTTGTCGATTGGTTGCTCACACACACACACACACACACACACACACACACACACACACACACACAAATACAGGCAGACAGACAGACAGGCAGGCAGGCAGACAGACAGACAGACAGACAGACAGACAGACAGACAGACGGACGGACGGACGGACGGACGGACGGACGGGCGGGCGGCAAGCTGGCAAGCGGTCAGGCGGGCAGGCAGGCGGGCAAACATAGCATAACTATTAAAACTGAAATTGTGTGTAATGGTTGGATTTTAACTTGAGGCTTTCAAAATTAACATCAACCTGTTCTATCTCTTCCACTGATATCACATCAACAGGACAAGTTCGTATTTACTATGCTGATAATTGTCAATGTTTATTTTTATTGTTTCCAAAATCAACTTCTGGTTTTAAATTAGTTGATCTTCTATATGTCTAATCATTACCAAAAGTTATGAATGTTATTTCCATGTTTTCCTTCATTGATTGAGCAGTGTGTTTGCTTGGATTTCTTTGGAGGGTGCGCGATCCTGTAATTTGAAGAGATGGTCGAAATTAATTAATGTAATAATTTAATATACAATGTATAAAGACAAAACTGAAATGTTAAATAAAACATGTATTGCTGTATGACAGCGAATTAACAACGTTAATATATAAATAAGGAAAATATGTTATGCAACGGAGATGTGGTTCCTGAGACGAATGTTAGCAAATATCAATTTCCTTGAAGAGACTAATGAAACTAGAACGTTATATACGAGTATAAGAAAGAGATAAACGGCATTCTTTGGTCATGTGATGAGAAGAGAGGCATTGGAGTATATCGTGATAACTAGAAAGATCAGTGGGGGGAAAGACAGAGGCCGACGAAGGGACATGATGCTGGATGGATTGAGACGGTGGCATGGAGGAATAGCATCAGCAGAGTTGATCTAGCACATCAAGGACTGAGATCTGGGAGAGACATGAACATCTACGCCAGCTGGCGGGGCACACAATGATGACTGATTATATTAAAGGCTACATAGTGTAGTAAGTGTGAGGCCGTGTATTTATACAGCGTGGCCGAATGGATAAGAGCGCTTGATCTTAAACATCCGGTGTGATGATGCCGAGGTAGCGGCAACCTTACACCGGTCGGCTGGACTAAAATGTTAAATTGTTGTTATTTGACTTGGGGTAAATTACAAGTAGCTCAGAAGTCGGAGTGGGTTCGCCTGATGGCGAGGGACACTAGTAATAAGGAAAGTTAATCCACACGCAAAACATCAGTCCTGTGCATTAGAAGTAGTAGCAAATGTATGGGTTATGCTTGGGTTCAAAGCGAGCCAACGATAACAGACAGACATAGAGACAGGCAGGTAGGCAGACATAGAGACAGGCAGGTAGGCAGGTAGGCAGACATAGAGACAGGCAGGTAGGCAGGCAGACAGACATAGAGACAGGCAGGCAGGCAGACATAGAGACAGGCAGGTAGGCAGACATAGAGACAGGCAGGTAGGCAGGCAGGCAGACATAGAGACAGGCAGGTAGGCAGGCAGACAGACATAGAGACAGGCAGGCAGGCAGACATAGAGACAGGCAGGTAGGCAGACATAGAGACAGGCAGGTAGGCAGGCAGGCAGACATAGAGACAGGCAGGTAGGCAGGCAGGCAGATATAGAGACAGGCAGGTAGGCAGACATAGAGACAGGCAGGTAGGCAGGTAGGCAGACATAGAGACAGGCAGGTAGGCAGGCAGACAGACATAGAGACAGGCAGGCAGGCAGACATAGAGACAGGCAGGTAGGCAGACATAGAGACAGGCAGGTAGGCAGGCAGGCAGACATAGAGACAGGCAGGTAGGCAGGCAGGCAGACATAGAGACAGGCAGGTAGGCAGACATAGAGACAGGCAGGTAAGCAGGCAGGCAGACATAGAGACAGGCAGGTAGGCAGGCAGGCAGACAGGCAGGCAGACATAGAGACAGGCAGGTAGGCAGGCAGGCAGACATAGAGACAGGCAGGTAGGCAGGCAGGCAGACAGGCAGACATAGAGACACGCAGGTAGGTAGGCAGGCAGACATAGAGACAGGCAGGTAGGCAGGCAGGCAGACATAGAGACAGGCAGGTAGGCAGGCAGGCAGACATAGAGACAGGCAGGTAGGCAGGCAGGCAGACATAGAGACAGGCAGGTAGGCAGGCAGGCAGACATAGAGACAGGCAGGTAGGCAGGCAGGCAGACATAGAGACAGGCAGGTAGGCAGGCAGGCAGACATAGAGACAGGCAGGTAGGCAGGCAGGCAGACAGGCAGGCAGACATAGAGACAGGCAGGTAGGCAGGCAGGCAGACATAGAGACAGGCAGGTAGGCAGGCAGGCAGACAGGCAGACATAGAGACAGGCAGGCAGGCAGGCAGGCAGACATAGAGACAGGCAGTTAGGTAGGCAGGCAGGCAGGCAGACATAGAGACAGGCAGGTAGGTAGGCAGGCAGACAGGCAGGCAGACATAGAGACAGGCAGGTAGGCAGGCAGGCAGACATAGAGACAGGCAGGTAGGCAGGCAGGCAGACAGGCAGGCAGACATAGAGACAGGCAGGTAGGCAGGCAGGCAGACATAGAGACAGGCAGGTAGGCAGGCAGGCAGACAGGCAGGCAGACATAGAGACAGGCAGGTAGGCAGGCAGGCAGACATAGAGACAGGCAGGTAGGCAGGCAGGCAGACAGGCAGGCAGACATAGAGACAGGCAGGTAGGTAGGCAGGCAGGCAGGCAGGCAGACATAGAGACAGGTAGGTAGGTAGGCAGGCAGGCAGGCAGACATAGAGACAGGTAGGTAGGTAGGCAGGCAGGCAGGCAGGCAGGCAGACATAGAGACAGGTAGGTAGGTAGGCAGGCAGGCAGGCAGGCAGGCAGACATAGAGACAGGTAGGTAGGTAGGCAGGCAGGCAGGCAGGCAGACATAGAGACAGGTAGGTAGGCAGGCAGGCAGGCAGGCAGGCAGACATAGAGACAGGTAGGTAGGCAGGCAGGCAGGCAGGCAGACATAGAGACAGGTAGGTAGAACAAACGAACGAACGAAAATCTTTATATCCAAAGGGTTAAGAATTGGGTACGCAGGCCCGTCTGACATTCTGCACTTCTTCTCTATTTCCTCTCATACATTCTTTCATTCAACATCACTTATGAAGCAAATTTTTGACAACAAAAGTACAATAAGCATTAAAACGCATGAACAATAATCAATAACAAATGACTCACTGAGGCAATGTTTAACATGGGCATTATAAAAACCTAAGGAAGGTGTAACGTGCCATACATATGGGAATGTTTTTTGGCTAGTTGTCGTTTGAGATCATTTACCATTATTATTGTCTTTTTTGTTTTTGTTTATGGGGAATGTAGTCTGTACTGAGGTAGTGTTCAAACAGGTTGCGAATGTATGTATAATGATTGGTGGTGTCTTTGATTTCTTGTGGAAGATTGTTCCACAACTGAGCGGCAGGGTATGCTAAGCTTGTTTTATATAAGTCTATCCTAGGTTAAGGAACATGATGTATATTAGTCGTTCGCTATGTCTTGCGTTATATTTAAACAATGGCCAAAGGTAGCTTGGAGCATTTTGAAATAGGATTTTGTGAATTAGTTTAGCCTTATTAAAAAGTAGGCGTTTGTGGAGTGGCAGTAACCGAAGACGTTCATGTAGGTTAGAATTATCGGTAAGCTTTACACCATTAATTAAATGTACTGCCCTTTTCTGGAGTGAATAAAGGCGTTTTGGTATTGATTTGGAGTATCCATCCCAGATTGTGGAGCAATAATCAATATGTGTTTGTATATAGGAAGTATAGAATATCTCTCTTTTGTTATTGACAAAGAAAAATATTTTTTTTAAATTTTGGCAAGTTAGTATACTTTTTTGGCTATTTGTTTAACGAGAGCATGAACATGGGAGTTAAAGGTTAGATGTTGATCTATGATAAGACTCAGTGCCTTGTGCTCAGCTACACTTTCTATAGGCATGCCACCAATGTGCAGCTGTAGAGTTCTCTGCGAGTTTAGCGTGTGAAGTCTTTGCCTGGTTCCTATTTACATAGATTTTGTATTAGAAATGTTAATTTGCATGCGGTTTGCATGACTCACGTTAACTACACTATTTATTTAATGTTGCAAGGATAATACTAGCACATTACGATCAACAGCGTTTCTATATACTGTGCAGTCATCTGCAAATAGATCGCAGGACGACGACAGATATAAGGGAATATCATTTATATACATGGCAAATAACAGAGGTCTGGTGGTTACACACCCGCTTCACACGCCAGTGATCCGGGGTTTGTTTCCGGGTTCGGTCAAGGATATGCACCACTGACGAGCTCAAACGAGAGTAAAACTCAAGTCTACTGCTTCCACGTTGACGTGGATAGGCCTTAGGTTCATACCAGAATACGATCAGCGTTGCCAGTAGTGGGTTGTGCTCAATATTTAAATCTTAAATCCCGAAACAACCAAATCTTTTTCTTTCTTTTTTTCGTCGTGATTCGCACTGCGAGCGCTAACAAGTCAAGTCGCATTATTTTGTCAAGAAGCCTGATACGCGGGAAAATGTCACGTGGAAAGTCCAACAACAAGAAACACGCTGCTGCCAAAATGTGCAGCGTGGGAGCCGGCAACAAGAAGAGCAACGTGGAGAGCCTACCTGCTAGCTGCATCAAAGAGCCTGATACCACAGCTATTACTGAAGCTACCACGAGGGAGAAGATTGACAGCCCAACACAGTCAAGAACCAAGACAGCAGAAAAGAAGGAGGAGAAAGACACAGAGTCGGAAACACCGACTCAAAAACAGTCCGATGGGTCGTCAAGCGGATACCAGTGGAGCTGACAGACGAAGAAATCCTGAAGCAGCTACGAGAAGAGAATCTTCACATCCGATTCTTGAAGGCGGAGCGGCTCCTCACCTACTCCAAGATACCTACAACCTTGGCAGTGGTGACATCGGAGGGCAGCGAGATGCCGACCACAGTATCATTCAACAAGAGAATGCAGCAACCAGAGAGATTCATCCCAAGAATCACTCAATGTTCCAGATGTCAGAAGGCCGGCCACAGCAGAGCTACGTGTCGCAGTAAGACGGAAATCTGCCGATACTGCGCCGATCACCACGCCTTCAAGGAGTGTCCGCTGGCCAAGCTGGACACGGACTTCCGAGCTCCTAACAACAGAAGAAAGTGCGCCAACTGCCTGGGCAAGCATGGAGCAAGATACTTGGGCTGTCCGTACCTGCAACGACACAGAGACGTCTTGAAGACTGCCATCACCACAAGGACACCATACAACGAAGCAATGCGGAGGTGCGAGACAGCCATGGGTTGCTCACAAGCGGAAAGAGCCCAACTGCAAAGCCAAATAGACGAGATAAAGAAGAAAATCAAGCTACTCCTAGCACCGCCACAAACCAGTGACAATGAAAAACTGCTTGTTGAAATGAAGGAGATACAGAAAAACATCAAACAAGAGATGGAGCGCATGACCGAGATGAAGAAGGAGAACGAAGAAATCCTACAAATGATCAAGACAGAAAGAGAATTGCATAGAGCTGAAATGGAACTCTTTCAAAACAAACCAACAGAAGCCATACAAGAACTCACAGAGAAACCGCAAGATGAAAACCAAGAGACTGAGCCTGAACCGCAAGCTAAAGCCAGCAGCCCAACTACAACGCCCAAGAGGGAAATAATAACCCGTCGGATCTCTGAAGGAGGCACAGAATACCCAGTTAGCATGGAGGAACTCAAGCGCGAGGAATTCAGAAGGCGCTGGGAAGAAAAAGAAAAGAAGAAGCCTAAGAAACTCCGGGGGAAACAAGCAAACCCAGTCTTACACTACGACTGTGAGAACGACTTCGAGTACTATATAGATGACGTTGAAATCGTCCCATGGCTGACCACGGAGGAAGAAAACTTTAGGCAGCAGATACTCAAACGCGACAGTGAAAACAGGCGCAAGGAGGAAAATGAAAACGTCGAAAAGCTCCTACAGAAAATACACAAAAAAGGAGACAAAAAGACCAAATAAAAAGTCTTTATAAGGACTGCAGCCAGTCAAGCCAGACGAGCCAGGAACCTACAAACAAAGAAAACCACAAGAACAGACGAGCACAAAGGATAGCCGCCAACCGATCCCCCAGCTGACGTCACAGACACAAACGCTACATAACCAGTCCGAGATAGGACTCACAAGACAAGAATCAGGGTGAATAAACCCACAAAAACCACGGCTCTCAACAATAACCGACGCTGACGAAGCAGGTTAGACGAGACCGAATTTAGAATTTTTGTTTTTGAACCAACCAACAACCAAATCAATCAATTTGATTATTGCTCGCTGATCTTTAGGCGGCCTCGTGTGCCTTGCCAATGAGAAGACCTGATCGTTCGGGTCCAAATCGATTGACGGACGTCAGTCGCGGCGATCGGGCAAATCTTGAGCTACAGCCTACGATGGGTAATGTTGTAATATTCTGTGTTCTGTTGTGATAATTTGGCCGTGTCCTGCGTGTGCCGCGTGGTCTAGTGGTTACACACCCGCTTCACACGCCAGAGATCCGGAGTTTGTTTCTGGGTCCGGTCAAGGATATGCACTACTGAGAGCTCAAACGAGAGCGAAACTCGAGTCTAGTGCTTCCATATTGACGTGGAAAGGCCTTAAGTTCATACCAGAATACGATCAGCGTTGCCAGTAGTGGGTTGTGCTCAATATTTAAATAACAGAGGGCCAAGAATAGACCCCTGAGGTACTCCAATATTAATGGTAATGGCTTGAGATAAAAATTTATTGTGTGATACTACTTGTTTTCTGTCTAGTAAGAATGATTTTATTAATGTCACTATATTAACGCTTACTTTCATTGTTTCTAGATTTTTAATTAGAATAGTAAGATCTATCATATCGAATGCTTTTCTAAAGTCTATAGACACCTCTCCACATGGAGTATTCATCATCATCATCATCATCATCATCATCATCATCATCATCATCATCTTCGACTTCTGCCGTCAAGCGTCGTGGGGAGGAATAATTTGCTTTCCAGCTCCAGGTGGGCGGCACTGGAGAGTGTCATTCCATGAGGTTGTACAATGTCTTTGATGTCGTCAATCCATTTTTTTCTTGGACGCCCTCGTGGTCTCGTCGCAGATGATCTTTGATGTAAGGAGCATTGTTGTTAATATGTTGATGCCAGTTTTCTATCATATTTGTTACGGGCCGTATGACAAGAATATTTTGGCCGAAACCCTGACTGACTGTCAACTATTAGTTTGTGGCGAACTAAGTGTTCTAGTGATGTTTTGTGGATGTGCTTTTCTAGCGGTTTGGATAGTGAGGATAATATGGAAATTGGCTTATAATTACTCATAAGAGATCGTCTAGAGAACCAGCTTTCGCGATTTTAAAGGCTGATGAGAAGTGACCTTTGGTGAGACATTGATTATATATAAAAGTTAGTGACTCGCAGATCTCCGGTGCAGCATAGCGAAGGATTCGATTACTGATTCCATCTATTCCTTATGAGTTATTGTTTTTTTTTAGGTTACTGGGATGTGTAAATACTTCAGTGGTCGTCACTAGCGGTATGTTGGAGGTAAACTATCTCCGTAGCATTTGTTCTCACAGAATGATGATAATAAAGATATGTCATGAGGCACATCTGGTATTGCAGCCTTCATTTGGTTTATGTTGGACAGAAAGAAATTACTGAATTGATCACATGTAACCTGATTTGATGGTAATGATTGTGATGATTTGTGTTTGTTTGTCAAGGTATTAATTGCTTTCCATATATCGTTAGTGTTGGTGTTATCTATTATTAAGTTCTTAAAATAGTTTTTCTTTTCCTTTCGAATGACGTATTGAACTTTGTTTCTCAGACTACGGTACATAGTTATATCTCTATTTGTATGTGCCCTGTCCTGGCTCTCATAAGTTCAACTACCTCCTATATGATCCAAGGGGGCTTAGTGTAATTTTTAACACGAACTTCCTTAAATGGAACATGCTTATCAAATACGCTTAGAAAGGTCTACAGCCAGTGGTCAAGAGCATCGTCTGGGTCAGGAAGCTGGTAAACATAGTCCAGAGATGAGTTGAGCAAGTCTTGTAAAAAGACATCTCGATTGAAATTTGTATATTTTTTATATTTTATACTTATATATTTGTGTTTTAGAGTTTTGGTACCTCTTTTCGACCACGTGTAACATACTGGGTAGTGATCGCTCATTGCATTAATAGGTACAGTATATTCTGTGATGTTGTCAGCACACATAGTACAAATATGATCTATAAGTGTTGCAGATGATTTTGTTATTTTAGAGGATTGTTTGACTGAATGTTGGAAGTTCTATGACTCTATTATGTTTTCCCATATTTTGTTTGATTTTTTAGTGTCTATGTTGAAGTCACCTAGCAGTATTATTTCTCTCACATTACAAAAGACTACATCCATCATAGTGGTGAATTTTTCATACCAGATATTTTATGCACTGGGGTTTCGATAAAGATAGCCAACTACTAGGTGTATGTGATTTCGAAGTTTAACCTCAAGCCATACACACTCAGTTTCACAGGTTTCAAAATCTAGCCTACGGTTGGCGTTAAGCGAGTTAGAAATATAAACTGCAATACCCGTCTCTTGTTTCTAATAGGCATCTCTTCTAATGGTTTTAAAACCTCTGATAGCGATGTCATCATCTGAGATGTTACCATTTAATCGACTTTCGCTAACGCCGAAGATCTGAAAATTTTGATTAAGTGTAAGTGACAGATCGGGCAGCTTCCCTAAAAGATGGCAGGTGTTTAATGCCCGATGCTGAGACCATTATTACTGAGCCAGTGTTCGTACTTATTAGACATTTTAACAATGCGTAATCGAATTTACAACACACACACACACACACACACACACACACAAAATGAATAGAACTTACGTCCCCTATAACAATACACACTCTAAAGTACAGAGAAACAATAATATCTCTGTCAATTACAAAAGTTAAAATACATATACAGATCAGTAAGGATGTGCAGTGAAGACCCCATGTGACTTCAATACGAGCAAATATGTATAGTCACTTACAATCTAATACGTTACTATATAAAACAATAACCAAATATCCACATAAACGTTCTAGGAGAGGGTCATTTCTTTTTTTACTGAGACCCGGTGTTGCTTTGTGTTAAGTTGCTAGTAAATACCAGGTTGTGTTGTTTGTTGGTACAGCGACATCATAAGTACTTGATGAAGTGTAGCGGGGTTATAACGTGTGAGGTACAACCATTCTGGGTTACAATGAAACGGGTATTGTTGATGTCTCATGGGTATGTAATGACTACTAACTACAGCCTCTGGTTGGTGGCTAACAGGAGGTTGTAGTGGCATGTCGTTGTTTCTGAAAGTTGGTTCCTTTCTGGGGAGAACAGGAAACATATATTCATAATTATTACCCTCCTGTGTGAAAGACGACGTATTGTACGGACTTGGTGTGGTGGAAGTGTCCCGTCTGGCTTGGATTTCAAGTGCAGTGGTTATGAGTGGTCTGCTCACTTCTGGCCTATTGGTACTTGATGTGACGGGAGTATGTCGTCTGGCTTGAGTTTCAGATTTAGTATCTAAAAGTGTCCAACGCGATCCTGTATTGGATGTATGGTGTGTCCGTTCTTGTTATTTTTGGCGAGCAAGCTGGTGCCCAATGTAGACAAATGTAATTGATCCTTATAAAGACTCTTTTTTGGTGCACCAGTCTGTGAAGTGAATGACGGTGTGTTGTTGATGAACTGTATCTTATTTTGAGTACAGAACTTCTGCAAAATGTTGTTATTTATGTCAGCTAGACGGCGCTGGAGTCCATAACTCGGTTATATGAAGGAGGAGAAGAAGATGGACGAGTTAGGAAAAGTGTGACGTAATCCGTTCAAGAGTACCAGCAGTTGAGACCCTGTGATTGGTTGGTTGTTCATGCTGTAGTTAATATCAATGTGTATGCTTGAATTTCTAACGTTGTGATTTACAGCCAACCTGCTGATCTTGTCTGTTAGCCGGTCAACACCAGCCCCAGGCAGTGGGATTATGGAAACAATGTCTTTGTCTGAAGTGGCCATCCGGTCGCTGTATAAACCTTTCATTAAAGAATCGCCTAGTATAATGTGTGTAAAGTCAGGTCGTGCTCTCTGTACATGTTGGTTGTCAGTACGTCTCCCCCGTTGTTTCATCCATTTCCGATTATCAGCAGTCGTTATGTCTCCATGAGGTCCTCCCGATGTATCTTGTAGGCATGTGTTGCCCGTTGGCAGCATGTTAAAGCACTACGTTTTCTGGTGATTTTTCTTGAAGCACTTCGAACCTATTGCTTATTTTGACGTCAATGGGGTAGACTGCTTGTTGTTGTTTATCTTCCTCTGCGCATTGAGGTGTTTGTTGTTGTTTATCTTCCTCTGCGCGTTGAGGTGTTTTCATAGTAGTTATCTGTTCTGTGTGGGACTGAGCTTCCCCAAGATTTCCCAAGGATGAAGCAGTTGCTTGGGAATTAAATGCTTCTTCGGTTTGGTCGGTAGATGACACATTCTGTAAAGTTTCAACTATTTTTCTCAGCAGCAAATTTTCATCTCGCAGGAGCGCGACTTCTATCTTGAGAGCATTGTAATCACTTCTTATCTTGCTGTTTGCTTCAATGTTAGTTGAAACAGTGACAATGAGAGCCTTTAGTGATTGTTCTAGTTCCTCAATGCGCTGTTTACAGTCACACGAATGTCCAGTGATAATTAAGATGCTATTGTTATCTGAGGCAGGTACTTCTTCAACAATGTCCACGTTGGGTTCTATGTTGTTTTGGATGCGCTCCATTGGGTATTCAAAGGCCAAGAGCACTGGTGGGTTGGCAGGCCACGTGTTGATGTTGTCATATACACTCGTCGTATGCGTTAATTGACGAACATTATTAGCTGTGTGCTGTCTAAAGCTGTAGTTGTGGGCTGTGTAGATTCGATGAATGTCTGTATCGAGATTTCAAGCTCAACAAAATCGCCTTTTAGCCAAGAATTCATGTTTTCAATACTGCCTTGTGTCATTAGTTTATTTTTCGTTTGGTACAAATGTATCGTAATCACTGGCGTCGTAATCAGGTCTTCAACATGGGTCCCGCGCTTATCTTGTTTGGGTTCATTTAGTTCAAGCCTTTAGTAGTTAAGTAGACAAATTCGGAAAGCCTCATAATGCAGTGTGTTGTTTAAGGAAACAGTAACACACCGTCCTGAGTTGGTGTGTTTGACGATCTAGGCCTGGTGGGATTTCAACTACTTGGATAGCTTTGTTCTTCACAGGCCCTCTTTTTGTTAGTGTGTAAGTTTTATTGGCAGCCGATCGTAAACCGGAGCGAGTCCTTTCACCATTCATTTCCAGTACAGAGCCCTCTCCTTCCCCTGACATTATTGCATAATGTTACGAATAACTAAACTGAAGAAATGGCGCAATCGCATTGTTATCTAGCCACGCCGCGGGCAATTTGAGGTCCCGTGTAGTGAGTTGGTTGTTTCTGACACACCTCGTGCCCTGGTTGGTTAAAATTAATAGTGTTCAACTATCACTTGAAATGAATATTATATATAAACATGCATTTTTGCGATAATCAACACTTGTATTAATCTAAACACTATTTAATCACATCCACAGAATCACAAAGAGCACACTGATATAAAAAAAAACCTTTGATAGGTGATTTCAGCTGGCAGTAATAATAATCCGAGAAGTAGAGATATGAAAACAGGTTCTCACACTGGGAAAACTAAGGTAGGTAGATAGATAGGTAGGTAGGTAGGCAGGCAGGCAGGCAGGCAGGCGGGCAGGCAGGTAGGTAGGTAGGTAGGTAGGTAGGTGGGTAGGTAGGTAGGTGGGTAGGTAGGTAGGTAAGCAGATAAATAGACAGATATATTTATTGATTGTCTGATTAATTTGTAGGTATGCAATAGGCAAAATAAATAGACGACAGACCAATAAACAGACAACAAATAGACGAGTGTCATCATATCAGCTCCATTCCAGGCTTTAAAACATAAGTTATTATAATGTAGTTTATCATTTGCAGCAACAACGATTCGCTATTCTTAGCAATGTTACTTACAGTGGTTCTCGAGTCATCAATCCAATGTGCACATTTGGTCTGTTACCCTTCAAGACCAAGGCAGATACCAAAGAATGAAAAACCCAAACAAGAATCACGTTCTGACACACCTGTTGAACACAAAAACGGATATACATAAGAGCAATTGATATAGATATATAAATGAAAGGGGATTAAATTCAATTATACCTGGTTTGACGTTATGTCCTACCTGGGCCGGTTGTTTTCAGTTTAATGGCAAGACGTCTGCCAATAAAAAAATCGTACTAAAAACGATATCCATAGCTCCAAAATGTGAAAGGAAAACACGTGCACTCCTTCCTGTACACAAATAATCAATAAATACATACTTTGACACACGGAAATACACATATACTCAGTCTCAAACCCACACAGTCACACACCCAGACACACATTTTTACATACATATATACCCACTCCCAATAACAATCACTAAATCATTCACGTAATCATGCTCTTCCTCTCTCTCTTTCTCTCTCTCTCTCTATATATATATATCTCTCTCTCCTCTCTCTCTCTCTCTCTCTCTCTCTCTCTCTCTCTCTCTCTTCCCACCCTCTCTCTCTCTCTCTCTCTCTCTCTCTCTCTCTCTGAAGCCCATATTTATTAAATCGTACATAAAATCACTCTATCACTCTCTCCCTCACTCTCTTTCCTTCACTCACTCACACACAGACACACTCACTTACTCTATAACTCAATATCTAACTCACTCACAATGACTCAGTGGCTCTCACTCACTCACTCTCTCACTCAGTCACTCTCACTCACTCACTTGCTCATTCATTCATGCTCACTCACTCTTTTACTCTCTCTCTCTCTCTCTCTCTCTCTCTCTCTCATACAAACACACACACTCACTCAGTCTGTCACTCACTCTCTATCTCTCATGCCCACCCAAACAACCACATAGTCGCACACACACACATACACACACACACACACGCACACACACCTACTTATCCACACACCAGCACATACATCCACCCTTACCTACCCACACGCAGATAGACAGGTAGGCAGGCAGGCAGGCAAACATAGCATAACTAGATTAGTATTAAAACTGTCTGTATTTGATACATTTTAACTTTGAGTCTTTCACATTTAACATCAACATTTTCTGTCTATCCATTCATATCACATCAACAAGACAAGTTCGTATTTGGTATGCTGATAATTTTCAATCTTTATTTTTATTTTACAATGGTTTTCCCAAATCAACTTCTGTTTTTAAATTAGTTAATTTTCTAATAGCGCCAATCATGACTAACGCTTGTGAATGTATTTCCATGGTTTCCTGCATTTATTTATCAGTGTGTTTACTTGGATGTCTTTGGAGGGTGAGCGATCCTGTAATTTGAAGAGACAGCGGAAATTAATTATTGTCATGATTTTATATTACATTTATAAAGGCAGTACTCAAATGTTAATTAGAACCTGTATTTTTGTATGACAGCAAATCAGCATCGTTAGTGTACAAATAATGAACAGATGTGACGCAACGGAGATGTGGTTCCTGAGACGAATGTTGCGAAAATCAATTGCCTTGAAGAGACTAATGAAACAAAAACGTTATATACGAGTATAAGAAAGATATAATCGGCATTCTTTGGTTGTGTGATGAGAAGAGAGGCGCTGAGGAATATCTTGACAACTGGAAAGATCAGTGGGGAAAAAAGACAGAGGCAGACCAAGAGACATGATGCTGGATGGATTGAGACGGTGACATGAAAGAATATCATCAGTAGAGTTGATCCAGAACATCAAGGACTGAGATCTGGGAGAGACATGAACGTCTACGCCAGCTGGTGGGGCACGCAATGATGACTGATTATATTAAAGGCTACAAAGTGTAGTATGTGTGAGGCCGTGTATTGATACAGTCTGGACAATGGATATGAGCGCTCGATCTTAAACATCCGGTGTGCTGATGCCGAGGTAGCGTGTTCAACTTCTACACCGGTTAGTTTGACTAAAATGTTGGCTTTTCGTCATTGACTTGGGGATGTAAATTACAAGTAGCTCAGAAGTCGGAGTGGGTACCCCTGATTGCGAGGGACACTGGTAATAAGGAAAGTTAATCCACACGCAATAATCAGTCCAATGCATGAGAAGTATTAGCAAATGTATGGACTACGCTTGCGTTCAAAGCAAGCGAACGATAACAGGCAGGCAGACAGACATAGAGACAGGTAGGTAGGTAGGTAGGTAGGTAGGTATTAGGTAGGTAAGTAGTTAGGCAGACAAATAAATAGATATAATTATTGATTGAGTGATTGATTTGTAGATATGCAATAGGCAATACAAATACATGACAGACCGACAAATAGACACACGGTCAGACAATTGGAGAGTGTCATCATATCAGCTCCATTTCTGGCTTTATAAAAAAAAAAAACTTACTATAATGTAGTTTATCATTTGCAGCAACAAAAATTCACTGTTCATATCAATGTTACTTACATGGTTCTCGAGTTATCAATCCAATATGCTCATTTGGTCTGTTACCATCAAAAACCCCAACCAACGCAGATACCAAAGAAAGAAAAACCCAAACAAAAATCACGTTCTGACACACCTGTTTAAAAGAAACACGGGTATGCGTAAGGGCTATTGATATAGATATACAAATGAAAGGGGATCAAATTCAATTATACTGGAAGGCCCCTGTTAAAGTCGGGGATACATTCTTGGAAAACGTGACTTTAAGTGAAACGACGAATAGCGAAACACTATTTCCAATAAATTAAATGACATACAGTGTATTGTGTAATGCTTATTTTGATGATTGATGATATTTATTGGCTAAACTGAGGTGCGTTGGAGGGCGAGTGGTAGAGTTATTGGGACGTTGAGGCATTAAAACCACGACTCGCTCCAAAACTATTATCAGCATTACTAGTACTGCTCTCACCCGCTTTTTTAGCTAGATCTTCATAGAGAGACTTTGCTTTTTCTTGGATAGCCATCTTGCTCACAGGCATATTTCGTTGGATCTGGTCTTCAATCCAGACGGCCAATAGTGCTTCCATGTTCTCCATAAAAGTACTTCTGGTACGAGTGATCTGGGAACCACTCAAAGGGGGTTGCATTTTTAGCACCCTTTTTGATTTGGTCACCATCTGCACGAATTGTCCTTACCATGGTTGAAGGTAAACCATGGACTGTATCGATATCAACAGCCCGATCGCCAGCCTCAAAATGATGTAACATATCTGACTTGACCTCAAGAGTAACACTTTTCCTAGTTCAATTATAACCAGACACAATCAGCAGGTACTGTGTGCTTTGAACTCATAATTATTGGCGATTACACGATACAATCCTGGAAAAACGCACTGCACAAAATGTAAAATGGTGACGTTAACGCAGCATAGCAACACAAGTGACGGCGTTAAAGCGGAACATAGCGACGTAAAGTTAAGTTATGTCCCATTGTGACAGTGACGTTATAGCGACACGACTCAAACCGAAGCGACGTATAGCGGGGCTTTCCTTAACCTGGTTTTACATTATATACTACCAGGTCCGGTCTTTCTAAATTTAATGGCAAGAATTTCTGCAAAGAGAATCGCACTAAAAACGAAATAAATAGCTCCAAATATGATCTCCGCGGATCTCCGGATAAACAGCAATGGGTCTCTAAAGATCACAATCTCATTAATGAACCCACGACAATTAGAGCACCAGGCAAGCGGCTTGATCATGTCACCCGGTAGTGCTCCCCATACATATATACATACACACAAACACACATACACACACACCTACCTACCAACCTGTCTACACACACACCTACCTACCAACCTGTCTACTCACAGACAGACAGACAGACAGACAGACAGACAGACAGGAAGGCATCCACCCACCTACGCGCGCATAGACAGACAGGCAGGCACCCACCCACGCATTTTTATCTATCCATACCTTCCAAAGCTCCTTGTTCTTTAAATGAAAAGCGACAACCAAAATAACGGTCACTAACAAACCTTCACCAAAACGATGTGGGTTTTCATACTCCACTTTAATCTGACGACTCCTGTCACATGTCGACCAAACTCAATCGCTCCACATGAAAACACTTGAGAAAACACACTCTACACTAACAGTAAGCGGCATAACATAATATGTTAGCCATGCTGCAAAGACATGCCGCGTCCGAACTGGACGGCAGCCCAAGTCTAACTCACTCTCTCAGTGACGTTTTTGTGATGCCTTCGCGCTTGCACCAAAACGTCTTGCACATTTTCCCAATCTTCTTTAACTCATGTTGTGCAAATTGTGTCTCTCAATTCATAGCCTGATCTAGGTCTATGGCACAAACATACATACATACATACATACATACATACATACATACATACATACATACATACATACATACATACATACATACATACATACATACATACATACACATACATACATACATACATACATACATACATACATACATACATATATACATACATACATACATGCATGCATGCATGCATGCATGCATGCATGCATCCATCCATCCTTCCATACATACATACATACATACATACATACATACATACATACATACATACATACATACATACATACATACATACATACATACATACATACATACATACATACATACATACATACATACGTACGTACGTACGTACAGTACATACATACATACATACATACATACATACATACATACATACATACATACATACATACATACATACATACATACATACATACATACATACATACATACATACATACATACATACATACATACATACATACATACATACATACATACATACATACATACATACATACATAACAATAAAGATAAGACTGAAGGTGATAATAAAGGAAGAATGAAGATAGCAATAAATATACAAAGGCAATGAAGATACAACTGGAGATACTATGAAATATAAGAATGGATAAAACAATAAAGATTAAACTGTAGACGATAATACAGATAAGACTGAAGATATCAGTAATGATAATAATGAAGATAATAATACAAATTACTTTACAGGCATCAAATAACATAGACAGAAGATAACAATTGATATAAAACTGAAAAATGAAAATATATATAGGAGTAACGAAGACACAAACAATAGATTGCACGATTTATTGCCTGGCATATTTCGCTGCATCTCGTCAGGTACATACTGCAGAAATCACACAACTTACGTGAAATTAACTAGATAAATCCTTCAAGTTGAAATATACACAATTTCGCACAGTAATGTCGATTGTCTACCACGGTAATTTTAAGCTGACTAACATGTCTTTCTGTTTACACAATTCTGGCTTGCGTTGATAGATCATAATCAGCGAATATGCCAGGCAATAAATCGTGCAATCTATTGTTTGTGTCTTCGTTATTCAAATTCACTACGGGAAAACATTGTTTTGAATATATAGGAGTGAACATAACAACAATGATAAAACTGAAGAAAAGTTAAAGATAAGATTCAAAATAAGGAAGATCAGACTTAAGATGACAATAAAGATAGGAATGAAGATAAAAATAAAAATACGAATGAAGTATTTAATAAAGATAACAATAATTTTAAGAATGAAGAAGTAATAAAGATAAGACTGAAGACGTCAATAAGGTAAGACTGATAATGACAGTAAAGATAAGAATGAAGTTAGTAATACACATTAGATCCAACGAACGATAACAGTAAAGATAAGACTGAAGATAACAATGAAGACAGAACAAAAATAACAATAATAATAAAACCTAAAATGACAATAAAGAAAGACCAAAGATAACAATAAAGATAGACCAAAGATAATAATAAAGATAGACCAAAGATAACAATCAAGATAAACCTGTGGATAACAATAAAGATAAGAACAAAGATAACAATAAAGGTAAGACCAAAGATGACAACTCAAAGCATGTTAGTAGCAAAGACAGCATAACAGGATCACAGATGGCAGAGCAGAATAAACAAATGAAAGCCGCGCATAACGCTCGAGATATAAATACAATATTTACCTGAGCTTTCCTCATTTGGGTCCTTGTACGAGATGTAGTTAACAACTACAATCAAATAACAATAATAAATAGTTAAACAGATTATACCAACGTATCAATGGGTATGCAAGTGACTTCATTACCCTACTGACAAATGCAAGAGTGTTTCTTCTTCTTCTTCTTCTTCTTCTTCTTCTTCTTCTTCTTCTTCTTCTTCTTCTTCTTCTTCTTCTGCTACTGTTGCTGCTTCTTCCTCATCCTTTTCTTCTTCGCCTTCTTCTCCTTTTGTTCATCTTTTTCCTTCGTCTTCGTCTGCTCCTTCATCTTCCTCTTCTTCTTCGCCTTCGCTTTCTAAGGCAGAAGAAGAAACAGGGGGAAAAAAGGATAAGAAGGAGAATATGATGTAATGATGATAGTAACAGTCACTGTTTTGTTGTTGCTGTTGTTGTTGTTTTTTTTTTACTATGTTGCTGTTGTTACTGTCACATAGCAGTTCCAAATTAAAATAGTAGTGATATTAGCAACAACAACGTTTCCCTGACCGCCAAATTTTAAAAATTGCCTTCGTCTCCTAATTCGATTAAGTATACAGTATGTGTCTGGAAATGTTCTTGAAAGTATAGGCGTCAGTTGATATAATGAGCACGCCAAGTGTGGAGTGATAATTGGTCTATGAAAGCCAGGAATAGCACCACATACCCAATACACCTCCTGGCGTGGAAGAGGCTCTTTTGATTTCCTTCACCACCAACAATTAATACAACACAGCATAATATATACAGATAGACAAAACGACGGACCGACAGACAGACGGACGGACCGACAGACAAACGGACCGACAGACAGACAGACAGACAGACAGACGGGCAGGCAGGCAGGCAGGCAGGCAGGCAGACAGACAGACAGACAGACAGACAGACATACAGACAGACAGATGGGTGGGTGAGTGGGTAGGTAGGTAGGTAAGTAGACAGACAGACAGACAGACAGACACAGACAGACAGGCAGGCAGGCAGGCAGGCAGCCAGGCAGGCAGGCAGGCAGACAGACAGACAGACAGACAGACAGATGGGTGGGTGAGTGGGTAGGTAGGTAAGTAGACAGACAGACAGACAGACTGACAGACAGACAGACGGGTGGGTGGGTAGGTAGGTAGGTAGGTAGGTAAGTAGACAGACAGACAGACAGACAGGCAGACAGACAGACAGACAGACAGAGATTAACATCACAAAACGTGCCTGAATCGTCAATTAAATCTACAATGGACTTGGCTCTCTGCAGGATTGCAATCACGAGACTCACAGTATTTCCCTCACTGCTTTCGCCTAGTATGGATTAAAAACAAAAATAAACAAATACCATGTATGTAATGGATCCGCGTCACAAACCCCGCCAGCTGAGAAATCAAATGCAGGTTATTTCAATTGCATTGTTTTTGTTGCAACAAATGTAGACATGTTAAGTCGGCGTGTCAATGGGTATGCTCTGAGACATCGAGTTGTACAGGGCTCGAAGACACTGGGTTTGGTCTCTGAGGAGGTCAAAGCTGACAGAAATTAACTTCATATATGTGCCAGGCCATACGGATGTAGGAGGAAATGACCAAACTGACGGGCTAGCGGGCGGAGCTACTGTGGAAGGCAAACGAGCAATGAACCTGTCTGATATAGTGAATGCATATTGGAATGCCCCGAGTGCGATGATGTCGATTCTTAACTCAACTCATCATCTGGTGTAGGCAATTTATGCCGATTTTGAAGCTCCTGTGACCCCTGTTCGTTTACGAAATAAGGTACAGGAGATAGAAAAGACGACCAGCCACAAGAACCTGGCCAGGAGCCCCATCAGGCCTGTTTCATCTAGCGTTGTGCTGCAAGAAGTCAAATCTCGTGGTCCCGTTCATAGTGGGATTTTTTTTTTTCGCATATCCTTTACGGGACATTGCAGTCAACACCAGCATTTTTAAGCTGCTTTTGATAACTTGGCAAGATTACTCTCAGTAGTTCGCCATTGCTTTCTGAGCGACCGGCTCACGTGCCCCCGTAAGTAACCAACGAGACGCGATCCGCTACCGAATTTCGCGCAGCTGCGTTACTCATAGTGAGATACAAAGTCGAAAAAGTCAGACTCGCGATGATGTTACTTGAGTCTCCAGACGAAACCGTTCGTAACTCCCAAAACATTTGAAATGTTGGCAGCACCGTTGATTCTTTACAGGAATTGTTTAAGCTAAAGGAAGTCATGGCACACAGACAGCCCAACAGACAAGGCTTTGGTCGCTAAATCAACGTCCAGTCGAGGTTCATGGGAATGCAGAGACAAGGTGGTTCAGGAGACCAGTGACAGAGTGAACGATAAAGAGTACCGGCTGTGCAGCGGTCGCAGCTAGACTAGTAGTTGACATGGCAAAAGACACTACAGAGGTTCTTGCCGTGGAACGATATATGGTACATGGCATCATTACGACAAAGTTTCCTTATTATGGTACTTTAGGATGTTGTCACAAGACAGTCGTCGGTTTTGCCGCGCGGCTGATTCGGACACGGGAAAACCCCGAGCTATTTTTAGCTGACGTTGGCCCGAAGGGAATTCCCCTGTCTGGACCGTTCTCCAACATTCTCGAAGCGCTTTTCTGGGGGTTTTCTCTTGACCCCGGAGAGAGCTAAACTTCCCGAAACTGCGTCTCATGCAATTGGGGCATGCTTCTCCCGAGAAACATATTGAACTCGCAATAAGCGAACTTCTCTGTCTGCCGAGATGTACCACGAGACGAAGGTCGGCCGTCAACATTCGCCAGTTGTGTGTTAAATTCTCTAGAAGGACGACGTTTTGTGAGCTGCTAGAAGTGTCTTCATAAAAATTAAAGTTTCTCGACATGTACTAGAACCCAGTTAGACAAGAGGTGTTCAATTATGAAGGTAAATTGATTTACTATTACATTATAACGGTGTCGAAACCCGTACGCGATCACTGTGGCCAGTGAAGCTTGCTAGCCGTGTGTGGCAAAAAGTTACGTCATACATATTAAGTAGGCATTATCGATCGGTGGCCTCGGAATTGGGGCGTGTAATAGATTGCTTTAAAATTCATTACTACAGAGCGTCATTCGCATGCACCTGATGCACTTTTAGAAGAGTCTATGCATGACCTATCTTCTCGGAATCGCTAGTTTGAAGAGCTTTTCCTAGTTCATCGGCGCAAGTGAGCGATGGGTCGTGTTTGCAGCCGGCGAAAGGAGTCGAGCGCGGGTCGATCGATCTAGCGAAAGGAGACGGGGAGAAGCAGTTTGACCGTGGTAACATGGTAGTTAGCAACCGGTGATACCGAGATATGTTGAAATAGAGCGTCGGCCGAGTCGCATATCTGCGTTATACGATCGACTTATAGCGAGGATGCGTCACTGCAATTTCGGACGGAATATTGATCTTTCTATCTCTACTTTCATCTGCTGGTCCTTAAGTAATCATTCCCTACTGGGAGAAACAAGGGGGATCTTTTAGTCTCAACAATGGAGAGAGAGGGGACTAGAGAAGATGGGGCAGACTGCCTTCTACAAAGGAACACGCTGATTACAGCTGGTTAGCTCTAGGGGTCACGCCACCAAACCGGGGTGACCGAATGAGACTGCGTTAAGCACCTTCTCCTGGGGAACGACCCCAGGTAGTGATTCGGCAGTTCACATTCGAAACAAAAGGCGCAAGGACTGCAGTATGTGCACCCCACTCGATCACTACTACAGGAAGGGGAGGGGTGCATTAAATTGTTTCTCGGCTCTCTGGGGGTGAGAACCCAGAGAGACACAGACTCTGGAGTAAGCCTGAAGAGGAATCATCAGAGAAGACGAATACCCCATTCCAGGGCTCCACTACGCCTTACGCAAATACCTAACTTCTGCTGTGATGAATGAAAGGAGTCAGAAAGACTGAGTGTTTTACACGTGAGTTCCAGTGGACACCTGTGAGTGAACGACCGACCTGTCCGAGCTGCCACCTAGGTCTTCGCTGACGAAGCTGTTCCAGGGGCTGCCTGACAGATGAAAGTTAGCGGTTACTGCAGTCTACACTCCAGCAGATGAGGAAGGTCAAGTGCCCTGCCAGCTGGCGTAGGCGTTCATGGCTCTCCACAGATCTCGGTCCTTGGTTTTCTCGATCAACTCTGCTGCTGATATTCCTCCGTGCCACCATCTCAATCCATCGAGCATCATTTCTCTTGGTCTGCCTCTGCCTCTCTTCCCCTCGATCTTTCCAGTTGTCACGATGTTCTCCAATGCCTCTCTTCTCATTACATGACCAAAGAAAGCTGTTTGTCTCTTTCTTATTGTTGTATATAGTGTTCGTTTCATTACCCTCTTTCAGACAATGATTGTTAGTTATTCTGGCAGTCCAAGGAATTTGCAACATTCGTATTATGAACCTCTGTTGCCTCCAAGTTCATCTTAATTTTTTTATTTACATTCCAAGATTCACTACCGTACAGCAAAACAGGTTCTATATAGCATTTCAGCACTCTCTTGTTTGCATTCAATGATAGTGACATATTGCATAAGGTACTTTTTATCACTAACTATGTTACTTCAAACAAACAACCGATAAAACATACCAACATCCGCCAACAAATGCCGAGCGTACTGTGAGAGAAGCCTCAGCTCGCCTTCCAATTTAATGGCAGCATGAACGGCTGTGACTATAAATTGAACAAGCACAAGGCAACGAAATTATTAAATGCGAACTTTGGTGTTGTTTATGCGTTAATTACATCGTTTATATTTCTCTAAAGCACACTAACCAGCAACTGAACTACTACAAAACAACAACACCTACTACTACTATTCATCATCATAATGTGCCATGCTGAAAAGCGTGGGCGGCTATGTTTCGCTATCTTACATGATCACCAGGTATTTACTTATCTGCCTTCCCCCTGTTCTCTTCCCCTCGATCTTGCCAGTTGTCACCAAGTTCAATTTCTTTCTTCTCATAACATGCCCAAAACATTTGGACCGTCTACGTCTGATGTCTCTAATCAGTTTAGGATTTTCATTTGTTTCTTGTACGACTCGGTCAAATATATGAACAATATAATATGGAATATAAATCTCTCCGGAACTATTTAATCTATAATACTACAACACCTCCACAATCTTATGATAGTTATGCTTATTCAAACGGGATATTTTCATTGCAAAACATCTTTCACGACGTCTGATCATGAATGCTATTGTTTGTTTCTACTTCCCATGTAGATACCATTAACATTCGTTTTGAACGTTATATGATTCACGTGTTATTCATGCTTTACGCTGTAGTTAGATCGTCGCCATCCCTTAACCCTCTCCCCTAACAGACACGTACATCATAATCAATAGACACTTAAATGGGAATATTCTTAAATAAGTAAATCGGTACAACTATCTCGGAACAGTCGTAAAATCTGATTGGAGATGCCTTTAAGAGATTAGAACAAGAATCGCCATGGCGAAGGTAGCCTTGAGCAAGATGAAAAACATTCTGACCAATAAAATGATGTCAATGGAAACGAGAAAAATAGTGTTGAGGTGCTACATAGAACCTGTACTTTTGTATGGATGTGAAGCGTGGACAATGAGTAGACAAGCTGAAAAACATCTGATGGCAGTGTAAATGTGGTTTCTGATTGAAATGCAAAGGATACCATGGACATGCAGAAAAACCAATGAGAAAGTTCTACATGAAACAAATAAGATCCGTAAACTAATTAGAGAAATAAGATGCAGGCTGTCAACATATTTTGGAGACGTTATGAGAAGAAATAAATTGGAGAACTTGGTGGCAACTAGCAAGATTGAGGGGGGAAAGGACAAGGGGAAGGTAGAGAAGTAAATACCTAGATGGCCTGGCCACGTGGCATGGTCAAGACAAGAACACAGAACTGATCCACGATGCTGGTGATCGTGTGAGATGATATATGACTGCCCACGCTTATCGGCATGGCACATGATGATGATAAAATAATGATCAATATATGGGAGATAAATCTCAACAGCAACAATTTGTGAGTGTAGTACATTGCAATTATAAAGGAAGATAAATTCACGATGATAAAATAAGTAAAGTCAGAGGCAACGATAAAGAAATTGGTATTGATTTGGGTAAATTATCACTTTTATTACATATAGATATCTCCAGAAGCGTCCCAGTCTCCCCCCCCCCCACAGATGGCACAAGGAGAATCTCAAAACAGCGCACGAACTTCCTACCACAGGCAAGGATGTGAGTATATAATAACTACTTGTTCTGTTCTGTTGTTCATGTTCTGTTGGTAGTTTTCTAACTTTGGTCATTTGCCAGGGCGGTGGTTTATGGACCTGCTCTTTTCGATTTCCAGATTTCGAAGGGCTGTTAACGTGCACACGGATTCTTTGATTTGCCTCTCTTGTATGGGAATACTATTCATCTCATCTCAGCTCACCATGTTCCTCTTGTACCTTGCGGTGTCGAGGTGAAGTATAAACAGCCGGAGAGTGCCCACTTATGGACTTTATGTATCGATATTCCCATGGACTCCCTTGAGACTCCCTGAGACCATCGTTTACGTGGTCGGCCTCTTCCTCTGCTTCCCTCTGGTCTGTACATCATTGCTTGTTGTGGTATACTGTTAGTTGGTAGCCTACTTGCATGGGAAAACCATTTGACTTGCTGCCTTCTAATAAAATCTAGTGCAGCTACAACCCCCACTTTAGTCCTGATTTCTTCATTTCTGATTTTATCTCTTTTTGATACATTGAGTATTCTTCTCAGGAATCTCATTTCTGTTGTTGTGATTTTTCTTTTCTCTTTTTCTGTCATTGTCCAGGTTTGGCATTGGTAACATAGAGTTGGTAGGAAGATTGCGCTGTATAGTGCTTTCTTAGTAGTTATTGATACATGTATGTTTTTTAGTATTGGTGCCATTTGTCCAATGAGCTGGTTTGCCTTATTGCATCTATTTTCGATCTCTTCTTCTGATTTGCCACTTGAAACTCTTTACTTGTTTCAAGGGATGTTCGTTTAGTGGAATCGTTGTTGCTGTTTCTTCTTTAGTTACAGTCATTACCTCTGTTTTACTTGTGCTAATTTTCATGTTATGTTCCCTACACATTTCATTTAGACTATTCATGTTCTCTTGTAATTCATCTTCTAAATTTGCTATTAGTGCTTGGTCATCAGCAAACAGGAGTTCTCTAATTGTTAAATTTGCAGATGGTTCTTGTTCCGTGTTCCCGTCATGCAGTGTTCTTGTGATCTCTGTTTGGCTGGTTACCTCACATATGTTGTCTATATATGTTATGAACAAGAGAGGGGACAGGACACGACCTTGTCGAACTCCGGATCTTATGTTGAAGGGTTCTGAGTGTCCTCCAGTTGCTCTCACTATGCATTCACTGTTGTTGTATAAGCTTCTACATAGCTTTGTTACATGTGTACTCACTCCATATTGTTGAAGGATTTCCCACAGCTTGTTTCTATCTACTCTATCAAATGCCTTTTCTTGGTCGACAAAGGCTAATTAGAGTGTTTCATTGAATTCGATTGATTTTTCTATCAGTTGTCTAAGAGCAAAAATAGCATCTGTGCATCCTTTGTTTTTCCTAAATCCAAGCTGTTTCGCTTAGCTGGGGTTCTATAGTAGTTCGTAATCTTTTCTCAAGAATTTTGCAACATATTTTCCCAATATGACTCAACAGTGAAATGTCTCAGTATTGTGTGCAGTCTCTTTTGCTGCCTTTGTTTTTCCAAACTGGGATAATTATAGCGTTTTCGTAGTCTCGGGGTGCCTGTTGTTCTACCCAAACATGGTTGAATAGTCTATGTAGCCAAGCTGTTCCTACTTCTCTTGCTGCTTTAATTAGTTCATTTGGTATTTCATCTTGTCCGGGTGATTTGTTCAATGGGGCTAATCTGACGGCTTCTACAATTTCTTCTTTCATTATGTCTGGTTCTAGTTCTTCCGTGGCATCTGTGTCGGTTTCTTGAATTTCTGTGACATCTGATGGGATGTTGAGAAGTTGTTCGAAATACTGTTTCCATCTTATTATGATTTGTTTTTGTTCACTTATTGCCTCTCCATTTTCGCTGTTAATTATTTCAGTTGGGTTAAAGGGTTCTCCTCTGGTTCTCATTGCGCTTATCTTTTTGTAGAAGTTTCTAGTTTCCTCCTTGTAGTTGTATTTAGGGTTTCTCCATATTCCTCTTTACTATTCTATTCACATGTATTCTCGCTATTCTATATTCTATGTAATCGCATTCCTGTTTGCTCTTCGACCACTTTTATATTTTTTTTTCCTTTTTGTCTTTTACGGCTTTATTTAATTCTGCGTTCCACCAATTTGTTATTTTCTTTATCCGTATTTTGCGTTTTTTCGTGGTTCCACATATTATTTTTGCAGTATTTAAAATGCTTGATTTGAGCATCTCCCATCTTCTTCCGCTGTCTGTCTTTCTATAGGTAATTTTATAAAGATTCCAGTTCTTTTTCATAATATTCCCTCACTGCCTCGTCTTTGAGGTTTTTTAAGTTTACTGATTCGCATGACATGTATTTTCCTGGTCTTTGGTTTCTTCTACTGATGGTTCTTATTGTGGCAACGACCGCTTTGTGGTCTGTGTTATACTTATGTTGGGCACTGCCCTTGCATCTAATATATTTCTCTTCCTGTTATTTCTTGTTAATATAAAATCAATTTGGCTTTTAGAATCTAAATCGTTCCATTTATACCAGGTGTACATTTGTGAGTCCTTGTGTTTATAGAATGTGTTTGTTATATAGAGGTCGTGTTGGCTGCATACTTCCGTTATCATTTCTTTCATTATTTTCGTCTCCAAATGCTATACGTTTGAACTAATACTTCAGGATCAGTGAGAGTATCCACAATTTTATAATTTTGAAAACATTCAGCCGAGAATCGAGCCAGTTCTGCACTCATCAGAGGCGGACAATACGTCTTAGAGCCACTCCGCTTCTGATAACAAAGCTTTGAAATGGAAGGGGGAGCAATAATATAGAGGGGAAGCAATAAAATAAAACAAATATCTCAAGAAAAAGTGTGTAATAAGAACATTATTTCCCTTGAACTAATGTTAAAATCTGCTCAGGTGCAGTTTCCCGCAAAGGGTCAATGATGTGATAGCACCATAACATGTAGGCCTGGGAGCAAGGAAGAATAGATGGCCAAGCTTGCCATCACTTTTGGCGAACGACGAGTCCAGGCGTCGGTTCCCGCGTCCGAACGTGCTCAGGGGATTCAACTCCTACACCGTTCAGTTGGACTAAAATGTTCACTCATTTCCTTGACTTGGGCACGTAAATTACACGTGTCTCTGAAGTCGGAGTGGGTTCGCCTGATGGCGAGGGACACTGGTAATAGGGAAAGCTAATTCACACGCAACATTCAGTCCAGTGCCACAAGAAGTAGCGTGTATGGACTAAGCTTGGGTTCAAAGCGAGCGAGCAAAAAAAAATGACATTACCAGCGCAGTTCGCTATCACCCTTGCTAGTGCACCCTTGAACTTGCAAGAATCGAGTATGTACTCACTGTTGGAGACTGCATCATCATTGGTGGTCTTCGGAACTTGGTCGCTTGCGTGAACATCTGCAAAATAGTTGTTTTGTAATGTTATAAACCCTAAGTGAGAGATTAGCGGCTTACAGATACCATCATCATCATCATCAACATCAAATGCCTTGCTGACTAAAGGAAGGCGATCATGCTCATCTTGCGATCAAAAATAGCACGTGTGAGTTCGTGTGCTCACACCTGTACGTGCTTGACAAAAGATTATCAAGAATCTTCACTCATTGTCTTCATCAATGACTCTTGGTAGCTGTCACTTGCTGCGCCTTTTCTTTTCTCATAATGCTGCCAAAATTTGGAACTGCTTCTTTCTAATATCAGTTATATTGGCACCCTGCCGTCTTGATAGACGATAGTTTGTAAAATTGAGTTATACCTCTCCGCAGCCTAAAGTCTGAATTATATTGTAGAGACGATGTGTTGTCCATGCAGCATGATCCCTCTCTCGACCTGCATAGTTTACTCCAGAGGAAATATAACACAAATACGTTTCCAACAAAACAAGCTGCATAAACTTCCGGATCACCAAGGCAATGTTTCGTCCTAGACCAGTTGCCGACCATGGCTTAGGGCCTGGTCTGCCCTGCCATGACATTTAGTCTTTAGGTTGCATTTCCTCCACTAGGATAAGGTTTGTACTCTACGCCAGAAGCGGTTGGCACAATGTGAGGTGTCGAGTTTGGTGAGCAAGGTCCAACAAAGCAGATAGTACCGTCTGCTGTGATACGATAGCTCAGTCATGCCCGACCATAACATCCGTTGCAAACTGTCTTTATGAATTTATCTCTTTCAATACATTTAAATTACTAATTTTGTCTATCCAATGACATTTCAGGTCAAGGCTATTTGGAATCGGGTGGACACTGCAGCTGAACAGATGGAGTACCCATAACTGTACAGATTAGCTCAGAAGTGAGTGAGTAGAGGGCTTGGGCGAAACTCAAAGCACAATGGTAAAGCCATGTAGACTTTTAATAACATTGCTTCTTGAAAGATCCGGCATTGTGGCAATTCGTAATCGCGCATACCGCGTTCGAAACACACATGCGGGCGATTTGGAAACAGATCGCCTTGCGTTGGTTTCCATACAATGATATGAGTGTCGTTAGTTCAGAAAACAATGGCAAACTACTGAACGTAAACTTGTCCTGGATTCATCTTATTATCCAGTGCCTTGCCGGCAAACATGGGCAATCATGCCTTTCCACAAAATGCGATCTCCGAAGGTATGGATCAATTCATGTGTTGACTCCCTTCCGTGCCATGACACATGACTGTCAAGAATCTTCTCGCGCTGTCTTCCTATATCTCTCTTTCCACAACTCTTTCCAGTTGTTACAACATGTTCCAGTTTTGATATTCTCATAATGTCTCCAAAGAATTATGACTGCTTCTTTCTGATTGTGATATGTTGTTTTTGCGCCTTAACCTCTCTCAATATGTCCAGATTGCTCATTTCGGCTGTCTAATTAATTTTCAGCATTCTTTTATAAAACCACTTCTCCAAGGCTTCTGTGGATTTTTTCGCCTGTTTACTAATTGTCCAAGATTCGCAGCCATAACAAAAGAGCCAGTAATCGGAATGTCACAGAAAACAAAGAAACCAGCCAAATTCCGTAGTACAATAGACAGAACAATACCCCACAAGTCATATTTCATCATGCAAAACAAAGACAGATCATCTCATCATCATCATCATCATCATCATCATCATCATCAAGTGCGCTGCCAGCTGGCGTAGGCGTTCATGTCTTTCCATAAATCTCGATCTTTGGTGTTCAGGATCAACTCTGCTGAGGATATCCCTCCATGCCATCGTCTAAATCCATCCAGCACATCTCTCTTTGTCTGCCTCTGCCTCTCTACCCCTTTACCTTTGCAGTTGTTATGTTGTTCTCTAATGCCTCCCATCACATCACATGACCAAAGAAAGCTGTTTGTCTCTTTCTTATTGTTGTATATAATGTCTTAGATTTATTAGCATCATTGAGACAATCGTTGTTTGATACTTTGGCAGCCAGAGGAATTCGCAACATTCGTCTCGGGAATTATACCGCTGTTGCTTCTAAGTGCTCCCTAATGTGTTCCTTTACATTCCAAGATTCACCGCTCCGGATTCAAGAATAAATGCCTCTCTTCCCCTTGACCTTTCCAGTTTCACGATGTTCTCCAATGCCTCTCTTCTCATCACATGACCAAAGACAGCTGTTTGTCTCTTTCTTATTGTTGAAAAAAAGATGTTCTATCTTATAGTTTCATTAGCGTCTTTCAGGCAATCGTTGTTAGTTAGTTACTCTGGCAATCCAAGGAATTCAAAACATTCGTCTCGGGAACCATATCTATGTTGCTTCTAAGTTCTTCCTAATTTGTTCACTTACATTCAAATATTCACTGCTATACAACAAAACAGATTCTATAAAGCATTTCAGCACTCTATTTCTTACATTCAATGACAGTGGCTTATTGTATAAGATACTTTTCATTTTCTGAAATGCAGCTTTTGCTTGCCCTTATTCTTTTCTTAATCTATGTTGTGACAGATCAAAAGGCAAAATTCTCTCTTTCTTAGCAAGTGAAGCGAAGAGGATTTTAAAATGTGTGAAAATGTTTCTGTGCCGCTACATTACCATCATCAACGTGCTATGCAGATAAAAGTGGGCGATCATGTTTCACCATCTTATGAGATCACCATAATCGTGAATCAGCTCTGTGATATTGTCTCGAACATGCCATGTTGTCAAGCCATCCAGATATTTACTTCTATACCTCCCCCTTGTTCTTTTCCCCTCAACCTCACCATTTGTCACCATGTTTTCGAGTGTATTTCTTCTCATAACGTGCCCAAACAATTTTGTCTGTCTGCGTCTAATCAGTTTAAGGGTTTCATTTGCTTTTTCTAGGACTTTCTCATTGGTTTGTCTGTCTGTCCGTGGTATTCTTTGTAATTTCCTCAGAAACCACATTTTCAGTGCAATAAGATGCCTATTTGCTCATTGTCCACATTTCATATCCATACAAAAGTACAGGTACTATGTAGCACTTCAACACTCTTTTTTTTCGTTGCAATTGAGACATCATGTTTCGATGAAAGCGGGGTCGATGAACGGATCTGGAGAATTGATTAAAGCAAGTGCTCCAGAAATGTTGGCTGTTGGTTTGGGAGTGGTGGGGGTGTTTGAGGTGAACTGGGGGGGGGGGGGGGGGGAGAGGGGAGAGAGAAGTGATATGCAGGATTTTCTTTTTTTAAATGTGTGATCCGATGGTTTTGTTTGTTTCCTGAGTGGTTCTTTCTGTCCGTGGCGTTTGGATCTAACGTGATCTTTCTTATTGGTCACTACGTTTTCCATCTTGCAAAAGGCTACCTTCGCCATAGCGATTCTTGTTATAATATTTTTCAATGCGCCTCCCATCACTTGTTTAAGAAAATTCCCATTTACCTCTATATTTTTTTTTCTTTTAAATTTGCATATCCTTTTACAGGACATCGCTGTCAACAGCAGCATCTTTCAGCTGTCTGTTAATTTCTTGGAAAGATTACGCTCAGTAGTTTGCCATTGCTTTCTGAGCGGCCGGCTCAGTTATCCCGCAAGTCACCAGCGGGGGACGAACCGCTCCCAGTTCTCGCCCGCTACGAGACTCTGCGTGATAAACGGGATTACGAAGAAAGTGGTGTAACTCCTCGGCCAGAGAGACCGACCCCTATATTACTGTGTGCTATTTCTTTCTTTCTAGTGACGACCATAATCTGTGTCTTCTTACAATTTAATTCTAACTCCAGTTGTACACCGTGTACAACAACCGCATTAACTAAATATTGCAGATCCTGTTCATTATCTGTGGCTTTCTCGGCCCAGATTTTGCGATGTAATTTACACTTAACTGAAATCGATTATGTGGTTGTTTCGGGGTTTGAAATTTAAATATTGAGCACAACCCACTACTGGCAACGCCGATCGCATTCTGGTATGAACCTAAGGCCTATCCACGTTAATATGGAAGCACTATACTCGAGTTTCGCCCTCATTTGAGCTCGTCAGTAGTGCATATCCCTGACCGGATCCGGAAGAAATCGTGGCTTACAGGAAAGTCTAATTCCCC
Organism: Cepaea nemoralis; assembly: GCA_014155875.1. Lineage (NCBI taxonomy): Eukaryota > Metazoa > Mollusca > Gastropoda > Stylommatophora > Helicidae > Cepaea > Cepaea nemoralis. The sequence goes on along the minus strand of JACEFZ010022973.1, from coordinate 150,535 downwards.
GACATCCTGTGCAGAAAGTTCGACATCACCAGCGAAGATTTGAAAGCTGACTGCTCTGGGTTGTTTTCGATAGCCTGGCACGTCGGTCGTTTAGAAAGCAATGGCAATCTACTGAACAAAATTGCCTACACAGTCACAATTTTTGGAGACGTTATGAGAAGACATAAATTGGAGAACTTCGTGACAACTGGCAAGATTGAAGGGAGGAGAACTAGGGGAAGGCAGAGAAGTAAATACCTGGATGGCTTTGCCACGTGGCATGGTCGAGACAAGAATATGGAACTGATCCACGACTCTGGTTATGGCGTAAGATGGCGAAACATGACCGCCGACGCTTATCAGCATGGTACCTGATGATAATGAAATCACAAAGTTACTTATCCTTTAAGGACGTCGCAGTCAACCCTATCATTATTTGGCTGTTTGTGATTTATTAGCAAGTTTACTGTAAGTAGATTGCTACTGCTTTTTGAACGGCAGGCACCCATACCATTCCATGCAAACTAACACAGGGCGGCCTGCCGCCTAATCGCCAGCAGCTGTGTTTCGAACGCGGTATGCGGAATTACGAATTGCTTCTGTAACACCTTCGCCACAGAGCTGGCAAACAGTCAATAAATGCTGGGGTTGATTGAGACGTCCTACGCAGGACATGCTCCTTTTAAACCTTTTTTTACATAACACTTACTTTCAAGCACGTGTGTGGCAAGCTGCACTATCTCCTGGAAAGCGGCCTTGGCATCAGCTCCAGATTTTCCTGTTTGGTAAATCAAGAATGATTATTACTAGAACCCTGCAAGATTTCTATTTAATATATAAAGCTAAATCTGGATACTTAAAACAACCAAACGTGAGAAGCTCGAATGTAGTAAATCCCAAGTTGTGCGATATTCTTAGCAGAAAGGTGAACACAAAAGTTTCTAAGCTGGTCTGTTAATTGCAGTTTCGTTCAATATAGAAATATTAACCTAAAGGTATTTCTGTGAGGTTTCATCAACATCATTATCCACTTCATCATTATCATGCAGTGCCTTGACGGCTGGCGTGGGCGATCAGGCTCCTCCACAAACTGCGATCTCCGACGGCATGGATCAATTCGTGTTGCCACCTTCCAAACCATGACACTAGACTGTCAAGAAATTTCTCACGCTGTCTTTCTCTATCTATTTTTCCGCAAATATTTCAGGTTGTCAACATTTTCCAGTTTTTATCTTCTCATAATGTGGCCCAAAAATGATGCCTGATTTGTTTATAGTAAGTTGTCTTTGCGATTTAGCTTCCCTTAAAATGTCCAGATTGCTAATTGTGGTTGTCCAGTGAATTTTCAACATTCTTCTATAAAACCACATCTCAAAGGCTTCTATGTATTTTGTCGCCTGATTACTAATTGTTTTGGATTCTCAGCCGTATATTAAAACTGGTTCTATGTAACATACAAGAACTCTTTTTCTAACTTTCAAGGACAGTGACTTGGCGCACAAAACCTTCTTCATTTGATAGAATGCCGTTTTTGCTTGTTCTATTCTGTTCTTTATCTCTGTGTGATGCATCTTCCATCTGATGTTATCCATGTGCCCAGATATTAAAATTTCTGCAATTGCAAACTAACGCCATTTACTTTAATTGCACATTTAGGCATCGTTGGTATCAGATGACGTCTGTCCTTCTATTGTTCAAGCTAAGTCTACAACCACTGTATCTATCATTTTCTGTAGTTCCTTCTATCGTGTTGCCATCAAGACGGTGCTATCAGCATAATGTAAGTTGTTCAACATAGAGATGTTAAACACAGAAGACACAAACAATAGGTTGCACGATTTATTGCCTGGCATATTTCACTGCATCTTGTCAGTTGCATACTGCAGAGTGATATGTCACATAAAGTGAATAAATGAATCATGTTTTGGTTGAAATATATACCACGAATAGTCACTGACTAGGAGGGGGGGGGGTGACAATTGGGAGGGAAGGCAAAAAAGACAGCAGAAGCTGCAGTACAAGAAGAAGAAGAAGAAGAAGAAGAAGAAGAAGAAGAAGAAGAAGAAGAAGAAGAAGAAGAAGAAGAAGAAGAAGAAGAAGAAGAAGAAGAAGAAGAAGAAGAAGAAGAAGAAGAAGAACTGGGAGGGAGGCGGAGGAGGAGTAGGAGGAGGAGACGAATAGAAGAAGAAATGAGACAGGTGTTTTATTAAGACACAATTTGCATCACAACAACAGTATACCTCTGGAAAGAGATCTGATCGTGCTGATGACGTAATTAGCCAGCTCTACAGGTCCGCTGCTCTCATCTTGAGTTGAGTTGTTCACAACTTCTCGAATCTGCCGACATATCAACACTTTGCGTACTTCACTTGCTTTCGAATAAATATATTTGCCTATTACTATTCACTGCGGGCTATGTGGTGAATTGGTTACGAACGCAAATTTTAATCCCACATACCGCATTCGAAACACATCGCTGTGGGCGATTTGGAAGCATGCCGTCTTGCGTTGGTTTTAATTCGGTGGTATGGGTACAGGTCGTTCAGAAAGCAATGGCAAACTTCTGAACGTAAACTTGCCAAGAAATTACAAACAGCCAAACAATAATGAGGTTGACTGTGACGTTGTAAAGAGGATATGCAACTAACTGGCACCTTACCATCTTAACATACAATGATTTTTTACACTACGCTTCAAAAATAGGCACAATAACTACAGCTCATTGCGGGGAGCACAAAGTCTGAGCTGAATTGTACAGATCGTGTGTTGCCCATGCAGCATGATCGCTCTCTCAGCCTGCCTAGTTTACTTCAGAAGGAAAGGTAACAATAATACTTCTGGAATAAGACAAGCCGCAGAAGCTGCCGGATCAGCAAAGCAATGCTCTAACTGTCCGCCTGTCGGAGCTTCGATCCTAGTCCAGTTGCCAACCAAGGCTTATGGAATTGTGTGCCCCGCCATAGCATACTGGCTTTAAGTTGCGTTTTCTCGCACTATGTAAGACTTGTACCCTCCCAATTGCTCTCTTCCACCCGAAGCCGTTGGCACAATGTGGGGTGTCGGGTTTGGTAGGCGCCGCCCAATATTCGGCGCTAACAGAAAGCAGATAGTACCGTCTACAGTCATACGGTAGCTCAGTCATATCTTAAGTTAGTTACATGTCCTTTACAGCATGTTTTTTTTTTTTGACTGTATGTGACTCCTAGGCAAGTTTAGGTTCGGTAGTTTGCCATTGCTTTCTGAACGACCAGCACTCATACCATTGTATCCCCGGGAAGTTTAACCCGGTCAACAAATGCCCGCAGAAGGTGGATGTGTCGGCCTAACGGCGCAATAACGCAGCTCTGCTGTAAACAGGCACAACGCAATCACGTCCGAAAAAAATTCTCGGGATAAACGCAGAAGAAGAAGATACCATTGTAGGGAAACCACCGCAGGGCGGTCTGCTTCCATATCGTCCGCAGCTGTGTTTAGAACGTGGTATGCGGGATTAGAAATCGCATTCCTAACTCTTCGCCACAGAACCGCCTTCCGACTATGACCCGTCTACGGTTCAAAATTGCTGTTATATAGCCTGAGACGCAGAGTTGGGGCGAGCGCCCAACCCATCAAAATACCCCCTTGATCGTGCATTCACCACCTCTACAGCAAAAGTCTAACTCCTGGCCATCACGTGGCGGAACTTTTTAATTAACAGGAGAAAGGGCGGCGGCGAGTCTCTGGCGCAGTAAAAAGAACAGAATGCCCTAGATATGTATAGTATATATCTAAAAATCGAGTAAGACCACAGTCTGCTCTGGTAAAGGAAATGTGCTGAAGATGGAGGCAACCAGCCAGGAGGCGCACCACAAAAAAGATACCACGCAGTTACGCTATGAAATATGTCCATCACTGCAAAACGTTATGGTGCTCTCCGTGCAATAGAACCCCAGGCAGGTGCAGTGCCGGGCCCTATGCCTCGAAAGGGTCCAACCAAAACGACAGGAGGTCCTTCTCAGATGTCCTGTGGAGCCTGGGGACCTGAGAATAGAGCGTCTGGCCATACCAAAGAAAGACTAAATATAATGCACTGGAATTCAGAAGGGGTCAGCAAATAAAATTTAAAAAAAAAAAACATTAACAACAAACATAGTGCTAGAAAAATCTTGAAACAAGAAAAAGTCAGTGTAAGGCAGCACGAGAAACAGTACGATGAGGCGCTCGTAAACAATACAACCCGTATTGGAGTAGTGAACTAGAACAGTTGCATAATGATGTGGAAGTACGTAGAAAGCATGCTGTCAGAGGCAAACCCCAGCCTTGAGCACCACAATAAATACCTGCAAGCAAAAGCCAAATTTCAAAGGGCCAAGATGCAAGCTGGACGGAAATACTGGCAGGAGACAACAGAATCACTGAATTTGGAAAGAGACACTATAAAGTTGTGGAGGCTAGTAAAACAGCTAAACGATGAGAATGCAGGGAGAAATTGAAAGATTACACTACACAAAGACGGAAACATCTTAACAAGAAAGCAAGCAGCTGAACATTTTGCGGACTCAATTGCACAAGATAACATCAAAATTAGCCCGGAGAAACAACATGCAGGTCAAAATGAAATAGTACATGCCGCGCTAGAGGCACCTATCACAATCAGCGAACTGGAGCTAGCCATATCAAAACTGAAAATGAGAAAATCACCAGGAGCTGATGGTATCTCCAATGAAATGATCAGGAACCTAGGAACAGAGGCCAAAGCAAAGCTGCTACAGATCTTTAATAATACATGGACCTTAGGCAGTGTTCCACAAGCCTGGAGAGAAGCGATCATGATACCTCTCCTAAAATCTGGGAAAGACAGTTCCATTGCCTCCAACTACAGGCCAATTAGCCTCACCAGCTGTCTCTGCAAAACACTGGAGCGCATCATCAATCACAGACTGCAGTGGTACATTGAAAGTGAAAACATTCTTATGCCACATTAGACTGGATTTAGGCAGTGTTTCGGAAGATCAGACAACCTACCTCTCTCAATAATTGAGTTTGCATTCCAAGAGAAGAAACTGGTGCTTGCGGCATGGATAGATCTAAAGAAAGATTTTATAAAGTCTGGGAAGAAGGTCTGATGAAGAAATTGAGAAACTATAATGTCAATGGAAGAATGTACAAATGGGTGAAAGCATACTTGCACAAAAGAAGAGCCCGAGTACAGATAGACGGTCTCAAGAGCAAGAAAGTACTATTGCGTCACGGTGTTCCCCAGGGCGGAGTCTTGTCCCCCACACTTTTTCTAATCTTCATCAATGATCTTGTTGCTCACCTACCGCATGGAATTAAAGCGGCAATGTACGCCGATGACCTGGTTCTATGGAGCACAAATGAATATGCATCAGTGGCCACCAGATTGCTACAACGAGCTGTAGATACATTTGTTGCATCGGCAAATAGATGGTGTGTCAGCATAAACACTGACAAGTGCAGCACCACTCTACTTACCCTCTCTCCAAAACAAAAGGCAAGGATCATCCAGGTAAATGGAATACTCCTTAGAGAAGATAAAGAACCAACATGCCTCTGGGTAACATTTGATGGCAGGCTGACATGTAGAAAACACATCAACAGAGCAGTAGCCAAAGCCAGATGAAAAATAGCCATCCTAAGAAAACAAAGTGGAATCACAAGGGGTGCCAGTGGGAAAATACTTAGCAAAGTTTATTAACAGAGCATACGACCACGCCTGGAATACGGGTCAACTGCATGGTGTTCAGCATCAAAAGCCACACAAGAGCTGGACAAAGTGCAAAATCAAGCACTTAGAGACACCACTGAAGGGATGAGATCAACCCGTATAGTGGAGATGACGAAGATGAGGAGAACACAAGCAGTGAGAGAGCGCTGAGATAAGAAAACGCTAATACAAGCAGAAAAGTTCCTCAGGTTGCCAGGCCACCCTATGAAGTAAAGATTTGAAAACTTAGCTATAGGGCGGTTGAAAAGGAGCGGTTTTATCTACCAGCCAAACGACTCTACAGAGAAACCACTGATCTGCCCACAGATGCAATCTCCCTGAAAAATATTCCAGAACGAACACCTGGAAAGAGAAACATAGACTATTAACACAAACCCAAACAAAGGTGAGAGGAATATTTTACAAGGAAGAACAGAACAGTGCACAACGCAGAACAGCCACTCTCAGCTTCCTTGACGAAAAATACCCACAGGACCTTTGGATCCGACTCTACACAGATGGGTCAGCACAAAATGCTGTTTGAAATGGAGGGGCAGGGGTGTACATACAATACCCAAATAATATTAGGGACTCTCTCTCTCTCTCTCTCTCTCTCTCTCTCTCTCTCTCTCTCTCTCTCTCTCTCTCTCTTCCTCTCTCTCTCTCTCTCTCTCTCTCTCTCTCTCTCTCGCGAGAGAGAGAGAGAGAGAGAGAGAGAGAGAGAGAGAGAGAGAGGAGAGAGAGAGAGAGAGAGAGAGAGAGAGAGAGAGAGAGAGAGCTGGGCAGGTACAAAATAGACATTGCAGGTTTAAGCGAGACACGACTTGCAGAAGAAGGCCAAATCTGTGAAGTAGGTGCAGGCTACACATTTTTCTGGAGTGGAAGGAAAAGCGAGAAAAGACGCTAATCCTGTGTGGGATTTGCCATTAAGTCGGCCCTGGTTGGCAAACTAGCTGGATTTCCAAAGGCTATAAACGACAGGCTTATGACCATTAAGTTGACCCTGCTGAATGGAAGGAAGCATGCAACCATTGTGCGTGCCTACACACCAACTATGGCCAATGAAGATGATGTTAAGAACAAGTTCTATGAGGACCTGCGCAATGTATTAACATCAGTTCCCAAAGGAGACAAACTTATACTCCTTGGGGATTTCAATGCCAGAGTAGGCACGGACACCACCTCTTGGAGTGGCATTATTGGAAAGCACGGAGTCGGAAATTGTAACAGCAATGGACTCCTCCTCCTTTAGACATGTGCCGAACACGATCTCCTGATTACCAACACAACTTTCCGTCTTCCCATGAGACATAGGACATCGTGAATGCACCCGCGCTCGAAACACTGGCACCTCATTGACTATGTCGTCGTCAGGAGGAGTGACAGACGAAACGTTCGGGTGGCAAAATTCATGTGTGGTTCCGAATGTTAGACAGACCATCGTCTCATTATCTCGAAAATAAATATACACATCAAACCACCACGGAGTCCTCAAGGGGTAAAGATACAAAACAAACTAAATGTCACCCGCCTAAACAGCAAGAAAATGCAGCTATCGTTTGAAAATATGCTGAAAGACCGCCTCAAGCCCAATGCTGCAGCTAAACAGGATGCAGAAACAGAGTTGAGAGCTCTAAAGGACAAAATTTACAACACTGCTATGGAAATCCTGGGTCCAGCCCCCCGGAAGCATAAAACCTGGTTTGATGAAAATTCCGAAGACATCAACCAATTGCTGGCCGAGAAACATCTTCTCCTCAAGGCACATTTGAATGACCCGAAGTCAAAATCAAGAAAAGATGCCTTCAAGAACATTCAGAGAGTAGTGCAGCAGAAACTTCGGCACATGCAGGACTCCTGGCTGAGCAGCAAAGCCAATGAAATTCGAGGCTTTGCTGATAGACATGATATGAAAAACTTCTCCGACTCACTGAAAGCGGTCTATGGTCCTACATCACCAGGCATAGTTCCCCTCCTCATTGCAGATGGGGGAACATTGGTCACCGATAAGAAAGACATCCTTCAGCGCTGGGCAGAACATTTCAGCAACATCTTAAATGCAACTTCCTTCTTCGATGATGAAACCATCAACTGCCTTCCTCAAGTTCCCACTAATGATACACTTGATGACCTGCCAACCATAGTGGAAGTAAACAAAGCTATCCAGCAACTCTTCAGCGGCAAGGCACCTGGTCCTGACTCCATCCCAGCAGAGATATACAAGGCATGTGGGCCGGTCCTAACAGAGCAGCTTCACCAAGTCTTTATAAACACATGGGTGAACGAGACCATGCCACAAGATTTCAAGGACGCGTCAATAGTCCACCTTTACAAACGTAAAGGAAACTGCCAATCCTGTGACAATCACCGAGGCATCTCTTTGCTTTCAATTGCAGGGAAGATACTCGCCAGAATTCTTCTCAATCGTCTCATGGTCCATCTCGATCAAGGTCTTCTTCCTGAGAGTCAATGTGGCTTCAGAAAAGAACGAGGAGCTGTTGACATGATTTTCGCTGCAAGGCAACTGCAAGAGAAATGTCAGGAACAGAACTGCGAAATGTTCTCCACTTTCATTGACCTTACCAAGGCTTTTGGTACAGTCAGCAAAGAAGGACTGTGGAAGATCATGGCAAAATATAGCTGTCTATGAAAGTTTGTCCAAATAGTGCGGCTATTTCATGATGGTATGCAGGCAAGAGTACAGGAAAATGGTGAACTTTCTGAGCCCTTTCCTGTCACCAATTGGGTGAAGCAAGGATGCGTCCTGGCACCATCACTATTCAGTCTCATGTTTTCAGCTATGTTGACGAATGCCTTCGAGAACAACGACATTGGAATAGACATCAACTACCGCATGGATGGAAAGTTATTCAATCTCAGAAGTCTGAAAGCTAAAATAAACATTAACAGCAACACCGTCAGAGAGCTCCTGTTTGCTGATGATTGGGCTCTATACACCAACTCAGAGGCGGACATGCAACATAATGTTTCAGCTTTCTCACATGCCTGTGCCAACTTTGGGCTCAATATCAACTTGGAGAAGACTGTAGTTATGTACCAGCCAGCTCCAGGGAATAATCACGCCGTGCTGAATATCAAAGTGAATGGTCATAAACTAAGTATTGTGGACAAATTCGCCTATCTTTGCAGCACTGTAAGATAAGATACTATCCGCAGTATTACTAAATAGACTACAATCATATTCAGAAGACATATTAGGTGACTACCATGCGTGTTCTAGACAAAACTGATCAACAATAGATCAGATATTTATCTTACGACAAATAGCCGAGAACAATTGGGAATATAAAAGAGATCTCCATAACATTTTTGTGGATTTTAAAAAGGCTTATGATAGTGCCCATAGGAATAGTCTATTTGGAATACCGAGGAAGTTAATCAACATGACCAGACTATGCATGGAAGATACTTATAATATAGTAACATATAAAGGCATTAAATCAGACCCTTTCCAGATATCCTCTGGCTTGAATCAGGGTGATGCACTATCACCGCTACTCTTCAATCTGGCTCTAGAGAAAGTTGTAAGGGAGGTAAAGGAGGAATGTGATACTGGAGGAACATACAAGCTGCTTGGTTATGCAGATGATATAGATATTATAGGGGAAAATGAACAAAAGACATTGGAAATATTGACTCACTTAAAGGAAAAAGCCCAACAGATGGGGCTGGTTATCAACCAGGATAAGACAGAATATATGGTAATTTCAAGAGAAGGAATGGCTAAAAGCTCTGGCCACATACAAATAGATAATATGACCATTAAAAGAACGGAAACATACAAATACCTGGGTACAATCTTCAACTGCTCCAACATCATAAGGGAAGAAATACAAACTAGAATCAACTCTGGAAATAAGATATACTATGCACTACAACATCTACTAAAATCAAAGGCGCTATCTCGTAACACCAAAATCACAATATACAACACACTGATCAGACCAGTTGTGCTGTATGGCTCTGAAACCTGGAGTACAACGAAAGGAGACGAAGCCTTGTTACAAACCTTTGAGAACAAAATTTTAAGACGCATCTTTGGACCCATTAGGGATACACAAAGTGGAGAGTGGAAAAGAAGAAGTAACAAAGACATTTATGATCTGTTTAAGTCCCCGCTAATCACTGGTATCAAGAAGGCTAATAGACTACAATGGCTGGGGCATATAGAAAGAATGGAAGATAATAGGGAAACAATATTCACTTACAATCAGGAAATAAATGACCGTAGACCCCGAGGTAGACCAAGAAGACGGTGGAGAGATAATATATATACAGACCTACAAGCACTTGGAATCAACGACTGGCAAGAGAAGGTCCACCAGAGAGACGAATGGAGACGGATTGTATCTGCAGCAAAGAACCTCAATGGCTCAGAACGCTGAAGAATAAAAAGAAGAAGAAGAAGAAGAAGAAGAAGAAGAAGAAGAAGAAGAAGAAGAAGAAGAAGAAGAAGAAGAAGAAGAAGAAGAAGAAGAAGAAGAAGAAGAAGAAGAAGAAGAAGAAGAAGAAGAAGAAGAAGAAGAAGAGGAAGAAGAAGAAGGAGAAGAAGAAGACCTATTTATAAATAAACTATTAAATAACATATTTACCTCGAAGGATGCGATGCTTTCAAAAGCACACAAACATGCCAAGACCGTTATACAACAGGAAAACAACATTGCGGCTAAATCGGAGAAGACGTAACTATGGATACAGAAAAAGCTAGAGAAGTTCTACAAGAGGCGATCTGTAAATTCAAATAAACAGGAAGAGATCTATGTATGACGTTCAGCTATTGTCTGCTTATGTTCGGTTTTCTGGTTGTACGAGTATTTATTTGGTAAAT
>JACEFZ010022973.1:130000-137500 GCA_014155875.1 Cepaea nemoralis | reverse complement strand
GTGGTGGTGGTGATTTACACATTGATGGAAAAGACCTTAGACTTGAGATTGGTAGCATAGGGTTGGTGTGAATATGCTGTTTATTAAATGTCCGTAAAACGACAGATAATAAACAGCATATTCATAACAACCCTATGCTACCAATCTCAAGTCTAAGGTCTTTTCCATCAATTTGTAAATTTTCAAGCATCCTTATCATGTCCACATGTCCCACTTTAACGAAAGCCTTTGTGTAGTCAATAAAGCAAAGGTGTAGATCTTTGTTTACTTCTATAGAACGTTCAATTACGGTTCTCAGTATATACACAGCATTTACTGTACCCTTGCCTTCTACAAACCCACATTGTTCTTCTCCTATTTCAGGTTATATTTTCCTCCTAATTCTTTGCATGATAATTCTTAGCGAAGTCTTCGTGATGTGATTCATTATACTAATTGTTCGATGTTGATCACATTCCAATGCTCCTGATTTCTAATGAATATTTGATTCATACCTACACAAAATTCGAAATCGTGGTATGGAGGAACATCAGTATCAGAAATGATTGACAGTACATGAGACAGGCAGTTACTGACAATCATGATGACCAAAGCTACACGACGTCGACTACACGAAGAAGATTATACCAAGGCATTTGATAATGCGAAATATCATAATACGATCCGAATGCTGAGTTGATATGAGTTGAGTTGATATGAGTTGAGTTAATATGAGTTGAGTTGATATGAGTTGAGTTGATATGAGTTGAGTTGATATGAGTTGAGTTGATATGAGTTGAGTTGATATGAGTTGAGTTGATATGAGTTAAGTTGTGTTGAGTTGAGTTGAGTTGAGTTGATATGAGTTGAGTTGATATGAGACTTTAGTTGAGTTGACATGAGTTGAGCTGAGTTGATATGAGTTGAGTTGAGTTGATATGAGTTGAGTTGATATGAGCTGAGTTGAGATGAGTTGAGTTGATATGAGCTGGGTTGATATGAGTTGAGTTGACATGAGCTGAGTTAATATGAGTTGAGTTGATATGAGTTGAGCTGAGTTTATATGAATTGAGTTGAGTTGATATGAGTTGAGTTGAGTTTATATGAGTTGAGTTGAGTTTATATGAGTTGAGTTCAGTTGATATGAGTTGAGTTCAGTTTATATGAGTTGAGCTGCGTTGATATGAGTTGAGTTGAGTGTCGTATTATTTAAGTGTCGTCCCTGGGGTGAGGGGAATCAACACCAACATTCTTTTAACCCCATATCACTATCTTGAGGATCTTCTTGATTTCTGTCCACAACACCCCGTCAGTATCTCGATCACTCTCTCTCTCTCTCTCTCTCTCTCTCTCTCTCTCTCTCTCTCTCTCTCTCTCTCTCTCTCTCTCTCTCTCTCTTACTACTGAACTAAGCCCCCTTTCATTCTTTTCCCTAAACACACTACACAACACTGGCTCTAACAAAAACAACAAATTAGTTTAATAGAGAAAAGTGTCATGTATGTGCAAAGTGTATGTGTAGAATGTCTGTCGTATAATCTAGTGTGTATGTAGAATCAGACCGAATAGCTCAGGAGCAAAGTCTGTTTCCTCACTGTACTGGCCACACAACAGCACCATATATGATGGACAGAAGACCTCACCCAAATGATGTGTCTCTCAGGCCAAGTGTCGACTTCCTCCGATAGCTCTTGGACATTCCGGATGCTTGGTCATCAATAGTGGAAACAGTCCAATATTGATCATCAATCTAACACACACAGTGTAACTACTCTGTTCATAAAAGTTCTGTTATCAGAGAATCCTAAAAATAATGTTCCTGTCACTTTGGAAAACTAAATGTTAGTATTTAATTGTTCATAGGAATTCCCCAATTGCAACACACACTGTTAATTGGTAATGATAGGAATTCACCAATTGTAACTCAAAATGTTAATTTTCGAGGTATCTATATCTACTAGTGTTCCTGGTACAGGTGTTATTGTCAGTGTCTTGATTTTACTGTGATGTAAACTATCACTCAGGAAACACACTTATATAATCATCGTTTCCTGCTCAGCAGAGGCCAGGTTCTTGCAGACCCTCTGGGTTATGGGCCCAGTGCAAAAGCCTCTCAGTAAACTCTGCCTTCAATGCTCGAGCCATGACTTTCTTCTAGTTGGTGGTAAAATCTAGTGGAACCTGTTGAAGAGAGAACACACCTGGTGAGAGCAACCCGATTCCAACCTTTATTAGGTGAGTGTAGGCCACCGGCCGCACTCAGAAATATAACAGAGAACCAAACTCTGTCATAAGGCCGAGGAGCTCATCACATCGGTCTGAGTCATGGTAAGACAAGGAAAGACTAAAGGAAAAGGGCAGAAACCCAGCAGATGCCCTACTGGAAGATCCTACCATTTGACATTTCCTTCATCCCCCCCCCCCAACCATCCTCAATCTCCCTAAATATTATCCCACTACATTGTCCTTAACTCACTGAGTTGATTGATATCTCACACCAACTAGTTTAAGCTACGCGATAGGCTACTGTTGCTGACGCTCTTATAAGACGTTCTATCAACGCACATTACTACACTCGATTCCTAAGAATAATCTAAGTTAGATCTATTTAATTAATTAAATACCATATATTTATTCCTGCTTGAGATGGAGACTATGAAATCACACACTGGATAGATGTCCGCCGATAGAAATCAACAATAGACACTATAGTCTCTCTCTAGAAACAAACTAGGAATATTGCACACGTCCGTAGCGCTTCACAACTTTTGGTCGACTAACTCCAAAGTTGTTTATCCAGACTGTTTCAATACAGTGTCTGAATGACGTCACAAACTGTCTAGACACTAGACGTCTAGAAGCTATTTTTCTCTCTCCGTTTCCGACTTAATGTCAACAACTGGCGGTCTGTACCTTTCATCCGGGAAAGTGTCTCCTGTCTGTGATCTAGAGAATAATTTCCCCCACAACAAAAGATTGTGCCGATCTTTACCCAGACAATCTGTCTACCACATCAAAAGGATGGCCGCTGCCTGCAGACTTATGGCGCGACAGTCATAATCAACAACACATCAAAGAATGACGGCTGCTTGCAGACGCATGGCGCGACATATTTTCATCGATCGACAACTTCAAGATTTTACGTGACATTGAGTTGATATGAGTTGAGTTGAGTTGATATGAGTTGAGCTGAGCTGATATGAGTTGGGCTGAGTTGATATGAGTTGAATTGATATGAGCTGAGTTGATATGAGTTGAGTTGATATGAGTTGAGCTGAGCTGATATGAGTTGAGCTGAGTTGATATAAGTTGAGTTCAGTTCAGTCAAGATCCGACATCACAGCACTCGGGACATTTCTCATACGTTCTCCGTCCTCATCTGCAACAGCCAGCGAAATGTCCTTAAACTAATTACATCAGGAGCAGTTTAACTATGTGTCTGTATAGCCTTCCACAGAGGTTTTGAGCGTCGGCAAGATCCTCTCGTCACTCTCTACAGCAATTAAAGAGTCGATTTTGAAAGGATGAGGTAAGGAGTAAGACAATACAATACTGTATTTTCTCAAGGGATTTCTCTCTCTCTCTCTCTCTCTCTCTCTCTCTCTCTCTCTCTCTCTCTCTCTCTCTCTCTCTCTCTCTCTCTCTCTTTCTCTCTCTCTCTCCTTTTTTTCTCTCTCTTCCACCCACTCTCTCCCTCTTTCACACACACACTCTTTCTCGCCCTCTCCCCCCCCCTCTCTCTCTCTCTTACACACACTAACTCTCTCACACACACTTTCACACACATTCTCTCTCATACACGCTCCCTCTCTCTATCACACACACACGCGCGCACACACACACACACACTCTATCCCTTTTTCTCTCTCACACTCTCTCTCACACACACACACTCTCTCACTCTCTCTTACACACTCTCTCACACACACACTCTTTCACTCTCTGTGTGTAGGTAAGAGAGAGAGAGAGAGAGAGAGAGAGAGAGAGAGAGAGAGAGAGAGAGAGAGAGAGAGAGAGAGAGAGAGTTGACCGCACGCATGTCATGTAACATACTATTCCATATTTTTTATGCATTCTCATCTTTCATATCACGAGGTATCATTTTGTATGCGACTTGATTGTCCTGTAACATGCCATTCCATATTTTTTTTCTCTGTATTCTCATCTTTCATATTATCATTTTGTATGCCACTTGATTTTATCATGTATAATATAACATTACTATGAGTGGGAGAGTTAGTGAGAGAGAGAGAGAGAGAGAGAGAGAGAGAGAGAGAGAGAGAGAGAGAGAGAGAGAGAGAGAGAGAGAGAGAGAGAGAGAGAGAGAGAGAGAGAGAGAGAGTTGAATTGCATCACTAATTTTTACGCTACACAATGTATATGTACAATTTTTTCTCCACTTCTTACAATTTTTGTGAGAATGCTCACGACAATCATCAGTGTCTCAACTGTGTGTAAAGTGTGGGAGTTTGTTCTTATTAGTTTCAGTGATCATGTATGTGTGTAGATGTGAGGATGTTTGTGTGGGTGTGTATGTGAGGGATGTGTGTGGGGGTGTGGGGAATGTATGTGTGGAGGGGTTGTATGTGGGGATGTGCATGGGTTGATGGGTGATGTGTGGATGGGTGAAGGGATGTGTAGTCGGTGGGGGATGTATGTGTGTGGAGGGATGTGTGTGTGTGTGGGGGGGGGGGGATATTTGGGAGGATTATTGGAAGTATGTGGGTGTTGGTGGGTTGGGGGTGTGGGTAGGGAATGTGTATTTGGTGGGTGAATGGGTGTGTAGGAGATTGTGTGGGTTGGGGGATGGGTGTGTAATGGGTGTGGGGGATGAGTGTGGGGAGGGTGTCTGTGATGGGATATGTCTGTGTGGCTGGGAGTGTGTGAGTGTTGATGGGGTAAGTGTGAGTGGGTTGAGGATGTATGTGTGGGTGGTGAGGATGTTTGTAAGTGGGGATTGTGTGGGTGGGTGGGGAGATGTGTAAGTGGGTGAGAGATGTGTGGACGGGGATGTGTATGAGGAATGCATGTGGGGGATGTGTGTGGGGGAATGTGTTTATGGGTGGAGTTTTGTGTGGGAGGGGAGATGTGTGAGAGGTGGGGGAGGTGTGGGATGTGCAGGTGGATGATGGATGTATGTGAGGATGGGGGATGTGTGTTTGGCTGGGTGGTTGGGGTGTGTGTGGGTGGGAGGGTAGATGAGAGATGCATGTGTTGATGGGCGGGTGGGTGATGTGTGGGTGTGAGTGGTTGATGGATGAGTACGTGAGTGGGTGGATGTGTGTGAGAGATGAGTGTATGGTTGGGGGATGTGTGTGTTTGTGGGAAGATGTGTGTGAGCGGCGGATGTGTGTGGGTGGGGTATATGTGGGTGGTGGGGTGTGTGTGGGTGGGAGGTGTGTGTTTTTTGGGTGTTTATGGGTGGGGGATATGTGTGGGCAGGTGGGGAGATGTGTTTGTGGGTGGGGATGTGTGTATAGGTGGGGGATGTGTAGTTGAGAGGTGGCGGATATTGGGTGGGTGAGTGGGTGTAGGTTGGCCGGTGTGTGTGTGGGTGGGTGGGGAAAATTGTGAGGGTGCAGGATGTATGTGTAAATAGGTGCGGGATGTGTGGGTTGACGGGGGTATGTGTGTGTGGTTTTGTGATGTGTGTTTTGCTGGGTGGTTGCGGGTGTGTGGGTGGGTGGTGGAGAATATGTGGGTGGGTGTGTGCGTGTCGGTTATGGGATGGGTGGGGGATGTATGTGTGGGTGGGGAAATGTGTGTGGGTGGGGGATCAGTGGGTGGGTGGCGGCATGTATGTTTGCCTGAGTCTGTGTGAGTGCGTGGAGGTATGTGTGGGTGGGTGGGGTGTGGTGGGTGGGGGATGTGTGGGTGGCTGAGGGATGTGTGGGTGGCTGCGGGGTGTGAGGGTGGATGGGGGATGTGTCTCACAACATTGCAATATGCACTGTTTATGTTTACAACTTTCATTTGACAATGTTTTTTTTCCCCATGTGAATGTACCATGCGTAATATGCATTGTTTATGCTTACAAAATCCATTTGACAATGTTTTTTTTCCCCTATGTAAATGTAACATGCACATTTGATGAATGAAAGATGAGTGATCGAAAGGGCCGAATGTAAGACGGGCCTGCGTGCCCAATTTGTTACCCTTTTAAAATAAAGTTTGTTCGTTCGTTCGTTCGTTCGTTCTCTCTCTCTCTCTCTCTCTCTCTCTCTCTCTCTCTCTCTCTCTCTCTCTCTCACACACACACACACACACACTCTATCACACACACTCTCTCTCTTACTCTCTCTCACGCATGTACTCTCTCTCTCTCTCTCTCACTCTCTCTCTCTCCCTCTCTCTCACAAACATTCTCTCTCACACACACACACACACACACACACACTCACTCTATCTCTCACACAAACATTCTCTCACTCATTCTCCCTCTCCCTCACACATAGTATAACTTGACAGTCCTTTGTTCTGGATACCCCAAGGTAAAGATTGTACTCGGAAATGTCTAGGGAAGCAAAGACAGCCGGTGTGACACTGACCACACCACCCAGCGAGTTAACATTGGTCTATACAAGAATGGATATAGCACCACATAGCCAGTGTCCATTATGGCGTGAAAATGGTCAATTACTTTATTGTTACTATCATTATAATGTGCCATGCCGATAAGTGGGTGGTCATGTTTCGCCAACTTACAAAATCACCAGAGTCGTGGATCAGCTCTGTGTTCTTGTCCCAACCATTCCATGAGGTAAAGACATCCAGTATTTACTTCTCTGCCTTCCCCTAGTTCTTTTCCCCTGAATCTTGCCAGTTGTCTTTAGTTTATTTCGTCTAATAACGTGCCCAAAACAATATGACTGTCTAACTCTGCGTTTCTTTTCTTCTCAGCCAACGACATTCCCCAGATTGTTGTCACAAACCATCTCACCAGTGCCTCTCCTCTATTCATCATTATGTAGCTGGTGCTCTTCAGAGCGCCGATCTCATCACGACGCGTTGAATAGACTCTCGATTCTGGACAGTTCTCCTGCCTCGTGCCAAATGTGTCTGCAATGTCCTGTTTCCATCTTCTCGCTGATCAACCCTTGTCTCTTCTCTCAGGAACCACGCATTCAATCATTGTTCTCTCCAAGCCTCTGTAACGTTTAACATGGCCAAAGTACGAGGGGGAGTCAATAAATAAGTCACAAATGGCTGTAGAAATATAACTAAATATTATTTTTATACATACATTGTCCTTTTATTTCCCAACATAATTTCCACCAACATTTATGCACTTATCCCATCGCTTTATCAGTCCCCCCAAACCGGCTGCAAAGAACTGATGTTTTCTAAACTACGCTTTCACTTCACATTCAACTTCGGCGTCATTCGCGAAATGTTCTGGAACATCCACCTTACAGCCCCGACTTAGCCCCTAACGATTTCCACCTTTTTGGTCCACTGAAAACCCACTTGGCGGGAGACATTTCGCGAATGTCGCCACGGGAAAGATGCATGGCTTTAAAC
>JACEFZ010022973.1:115000-125000 GCA_014155875.1 Cepaea nemoralis | reverse complement strand
TCTTGGACCAAGAAAAAGTAAGCATATGTTGCTTGCAAGAAACTCACCTCAATGAAAATATAGCCTTCAAAATCAGAGGCTACCAGTGTTACCGATCTGACCGAAAGAACAGGCGAAAAGGTGGGATACTGACCCTTGTAAGAAATAACATCATGGCTTCCCAAATCAAAGTCTACATGGAAGGGGCTGAGTATCAGACACTTAAACTTAAGACAGGTAATACAGATCTACATCTGATCAATTACTACTGTCCAAGTGACCGCCCACAGGCACTGGACACTCTACCACTAAAAGAAAAAATGATTGTGTGTGGCGATTTCAACAGCCACTCGCAGAGCTGGGGCTATGATCACATGGACCAGAGAGGAGAGAGACTGGAAGACTGGCAGGATGAGAATAGATTCATGTTGATTAACAAGCCGTCCGACCCACATACTTTCTACTCGAGATCATGGCACTCTACAACTACACCTGACCTGGCTTTTCATTCACCAGACCTGGAGTGGAACATTACACGAACTGTTGGGAAACAACTTGGTGGCAGTGACCATCGGCCAGTCTTTCTAACCGTAGAAAATGAGCTTGTAAGTGAAAGCAGCACCCTCTCGAGGTGGAACTACAAGAAAGCAGACTGGGCAATGTACAAGCATCGCACCAGCATACTGGTTAGAAACCTGAACACTGAGAAAGACATAAATAAAGCAGTCGAAGAGTTTGGGAAATGCATACTACAGGCAGCGCGAGAAACAGTACCAAGAGGAGCCCATAAACAATATAAACCCTACTGGAGTAGTGAACTGGAACAGTTGCATAATGATGTTGAAGTGTGTAGAAAGCAAGCAGAGGACACACCCAGCCAAGAGCACCACAATAAATTCCAGCATGCAAAAGCCAAATTTCAAAGGGCCAAGCTGCAGGCTAGACGGAAAAGCTGGCAGGAGAAAACAGAGTCTCTGAACTTTGAAAGAGACACAAGGAAATTGTGGAAGCTAATAAAACAGCTTAATGACGAGGGCACAGGGAGAAACTCAAAAATTGCACTACATAAAGATGGAAAAATCTTAACAAGAAAGCAAGCAGCTGACCATTTTGCGGACTCGTTCGCACAAGATAGCAATATCAAAATTAGTCCAGAGAAACAACAAGAGATTCGAGAGAAACGACAACATACAGGACAGAAGGAAATAGTACATGAGGTTCTGGAGGCACCCATCACAATCAGCGAACTGGAGCTAGCCATATCAAAACTGAAAATGAGAAAGTCACCAGGAGCTGATGGTATCTCCAATGAAATGATCAGGAACCTAGGAACAGAGGCCAAAACAAAGCTGTTGCAGATCTTCAATAACAGCTGGACCTTAGGCAGTGTTCCACAAGCCTGGAGAGAAGCAATCATGATACCCCTCCTAAAATCAGGGAAAGATGGTTCCATTGCCTCTAGCTACAGACCAATTAGCCTCACCAGCTGTCTCTGCAAAACACTGGAGCGCATCATCAATCACAGACTGCAGTGGTACATTGAAAGTAAAAACATCCTTGTGCCACAGCAGGCTGGCTTTAGGCAGTGCTACTCTACGGAAGATCAGACAACCTACCTCTCTCAAGAAATTGAGGATGCATTCCAAGAGAAGAAGCTGGTGCTTGCGGCATGGATAGATCTGAAGAAAGCCTTTGACAAAGTCTGGAAAGAAGGTCTCATGAAGAAACTGAGAAACTGCAAAGTCAATGGAAGAATGTACAAATGGGTGAAAGCATACTTGCACAACAGAAGAGCCCGAGTACAGATAGACGGACTCAAGAGCAAGAAAGTACTACTGCGTCACGGTGTCCCCCAGGGCGGAGTCTTGTCCCCCACACTTTTTCTAATCTTCATCAATGATCTTGTTGCTCACCTACCGCATGGAATTAAAGCGGCAATGTACGCCGATGACCTGGTTCTATGGAGCACAAATGAATATGCATCAGTGGCCACCAGATTGCTACAAAGAGCTGTAGATACATTTGCTGCATGGGCAAATAGATGGTGTGTCAGCATAAACACTGACAAGTGCAGCACAACCCTATTTACCCTCTCTCCAAAACAAAAGGCAGGGATCATCCAGATAAATGGAACACCCCTAAGAGAAGATAAAGAACCAACATACCTTGGAGTAACATTTGATGGCAAGCTGACATGGAGAAAGCACATCAACAAAGCAGTAGCAAAAGCCAGAAGGAAAATAGCCATCCTGAGAAAGCTAAGTGGAACCACATGGGGAGCCAGTACGAAAATACTTAGCAAAGTTTACCAACAGAGCATACGACCACACCTGGAATATGGGTCAACTGCGTGGTGTTCAGCATCAAATACCACACTACAAGAGCTGGACAAGGTGCAAAATCAAGCACTTAGAGTCACCACAGGAGGGATGAGATCAACCCCTATAGTGGAAATGGAGAAGATGGGGAGGACACAGGCACTGAGTGAGCGCAGAGATACGAAAACGCTAATACAAGCAGAAAAGTTCCTCAGCTTGCCAGGCCACCCTATGAAGAACAGATTTGAAAACCTAGCTATGGGGCGGTTGAAAAGAAGTAGTTTTATCCACCAGGCCAAACGACTCTGCAGAGAAACCACTGATCTGCCCACAGTTGGTATCCCCCTAACAACTATTCCAGAGCGAACTCCATGGAAAGATGAGCATAGACTATCGTTACAAATCCAGACAAAAGTGAGAGGAATATTTGACAAGGAAGAACAGAACAGTGTGCAGCGCAGAACAGCCACTCTCAGCTTCCTTGATGAAGAATACCCACAGGACCTCTGGATCCGAGTCTACACAGATGGGTCAGCACAAAATGCTGTTCGAAATGGAGGAGCGGGAGTGTACATAGAATACCCAAATAATACTAGGGACACAGCCAGAGTACCGACAGGAAAGTACTGCCATAACTATGATGCCGAAATTGAGGCAATCAAGATAGCAACAGAGAAATTACTAAATAACAGCAATGGTACTCAACCTGTGGTGCTACTAACAGATGCAAAATCAGTACTCGAGGCGCTCCTCTCTGGGAAATTGCCAGTACTAAGGACACTACTTTCTGAACTTAGCAGTCAGCATAAAGTCACCATACAGTGGATACCATCCCACTGTGGAGTACCCGGAAACGACAGAGCTGATCAATTGGCTAAGGAAGGAGCCAAAGAGGAACAGCCTGATGTGCCCATTACATACCACCAAAAGAAAAGAATGATCAAATCAGTCAGAAAGCCACCAAAACCTGCTCAAGACGACTACCATGTTATGGACAGACCAGAACAAGTCATTATTCTGCGCCTCAGAACAGGACACAATAGATTACGCAACCACATGTATACAAAATTCAAGATTGGTGAAACAGCCATGTGCACATGTGGATTGGCGTCGCAGACAGCAGAGCACATACTTCAAGACTGCCCAAAATATAACATATCTAGGCAAACCTTCTGGCCTAGAGAGACGACAGTAGAAGATAAACTCTATGGACCACTGTGTGAACTGAAAAAAACAGTTCAATTCATGCAAGAGACGACATTGCAGATATAGACATATTTCAAGCGAACGAAAGAAGAAGAAGAAAAATTCCCAGTTTTTCTAGAACCTCAGTATTTAATTGTTTCTGTTTCCATGAAATACGACATATTCTTCTGTACATCCACATTTCCAGGGCTTCTATTCGACTTTCTAGTTGTGCTTATTGAATGTCCAGGCTTCCGCGCCATACAATAGCGTTGAATATACGTAGCATTTGACAATTCTCTTTTTAATGCTTTGTTAATCTCTCTAGATGTTAAAACTGATTTCATGCCGTTGAATACATTTTTGGCCATTCCTAATCTCTTTTCGATTTCTACTTCACTTCTGCCATCATCTGTTATTACATGTCCAAGATAGAAGAAATGTGTTCCTTGTTCTAGTATTTCAGTTTACTGGGATGTTCATTGACGGCCTTTCCTGTCCACAGCTAATTACTAGCCACCAATCAAGCAATCCCTTGTTTTATAATTATCACATTTTCCTAGTGTTACTCTTGAATTGCCGACGTCTGCGGCGAAGGGTAGCGAACACGATGTATAATCCTGCATCCCATATTCGAAATTAGCTGCAGGCTGATTTGTAATCACACCACCTTGTGTTGAATTTTAATAATAGTATAAGGGTCGATCGGTCGTTTGTTCAGAAAGCAACGGGAAAATAATGAACGTAAAATTGTCTAGTAAATCACAACAGTAAAACAGTATGGGGTTGATTGCTACGTCCTGTGAAGGACACGTCACTGCCTTTAACCTTTGAACTAGAAATCACATAATATAGTTTTATGTTTCACAGGTCTTCCAACATTCGTATAAGTTATGTTATATGCCTAATGCATCCTTGCATTGGAGGAAAGGGCAAACCACAACATCATTCCGCAAAGTTTCAGTTGTGACTTAGACTTGACATTTCGTGTCTTTGAAGACTCCAATCAAAATTAGACTGTACATTGACAATAATCTGTCGCAACTTCCGCCACAACATGCAGTCAAAGAAAACTACCCAGAATACATCTACCCGGAGACCTTCCGGTCCAATTTCCGTCAACAGTCGGCGAGCTTCGGAGCAAGCGGTGGCGTCGGGTGTCCCTGTTATCTCTTCGGCTAACTTAATAGCACCACCTGCAGCAGCATCTTCAGGTTCAGCCGTGCCATCAGCCGCAGCAGAAGTGGTACCTGAAGCAACGGAAGTGCCTTACAAACCTCCTTTGATGATGACGCCCGTCTCACAGGTGAGATTCTGTGGTGCGGTGTTTGTGTCATGTATTTGTCATGTAGCTGTCATTAATGCAGAGTGTATAGTGGTACCTCGGGTTACGAACTTAATTCGTTCCAGAACTCGGTTCTTAACCCGAAACGCTCGTAACCCGAAACATTGAAATCAATGAAATAAAGTCAATCCGCTTCAAGATGACAGAATCGTTCTTTTTTATTAAAATCCAGTAGTTTACTTGATAAAACGCAAAGAAAACGTGTACGTCATGTTTTAAATAAAGAGTAAGAAAACAACCAAATTAATTAAATGTAAAATAACAAGAGATTTAGTCTATCTTTATTACCAAGAAAATGATCATAGGAAATTTGTCACTTTCTTTTGTTATTCTGAATCATTAGTTTAAGGAGTATCTTGTCGCTGTTTCTTGGCAGCCGACTGGGAATCTTTCTGCACCAAGAAACTATCTTCCTTTGCTGGAGAATCTTTCTGAAGTGGGCCAACGTTTGTCTCCAACGTTACACCTTCCTCTCTCTCTCTCTCTCTCTCTCTCTCTCTCTCTCTCTCTCTCTCTCTCTCTCTCTCTCTCTCTCTCTCTCTCGTCTTCGTTCGTAGCCCGAGGCACTGTTCGTTACCCGAGACATACAATTTCGAAGTTGTTGTTCTTAACCTGAATTTTTCGTGACCTGAGGCGTTCGTAACCCCAGGTACCACTGTATTTGTTATGTATCTGCAAGTGATGTGTCTTTGTCACGTATCTGCCACGTACGTGTCATCTGCCATGATTGTGAATTTGTCATGTATCTGTCATGCATGTGTCATCTGCCATGATTACGCCATGTATTTGTTCACGTATCTGCCATGAATGTGTATTTGTCATGTATCTGCTATGTTTCTGTCATAGATTTGTTCGTGTATCTGTTATGAATGCGTTATGCATTTGTCACGTATCTGTCATCACTGAGTCGTGCATTTGCCATGTATCTGTCGTGCATTTGTTATGCAACTGTCTTGAATGTGTCTTGTATACGTTAAGTATGTGGTATTCATGTACCAGGTATTTGTAAAGTATATGTCATATTTTTTGTCGAGTATGTGTCGTGTGTTTGTCATGTATCTGGTATGCATTTTTTTAAAAATATATCTACGTTGTATCTGTCATTGATCTGTCATGCATCTCTTGTGTATTTGTCATGTATCGGCCACGTATTTGTCAAGCATCTGTCATATGTTCGTCATGTATTTGGCATATAAGAGTACCGGTTGCATTGTGGTTATCGCACATATTTCTCTAAAGAAGCTAATAACATCGGTACCACCCAAAGCCGGCTCCATGGCGAAGAAGTAACGGACGAAGTTCGTAACCGCGAACCCGCAATCGAAACACAGCTGTATTGGTTTTGTATGAAATGGTGTGGGTGCCGGTCGTTCAGAAAGTAATGGAAGACTATTGAACGTAAACTTGCTTAGGAATCACGATCAGCCAAAAGATGCTGGGGGTGACTGCTGCGTCCTGTAAAGGACATGCAACTAACTTTAACCATCCAAAGGCTGGTCATCTGCAGGAGATGCAGAACCAGCACATGTATCAGCTCGTTCTTTTTTGAGTACCAGAAAAAAATAAACAAAAACGAGTCCTGTAGCAGGAAATTACTGTGAGGGTGTGAAGAGATAAGACCGTCTCATTTCTTAGGCCCGCGTGCACGGGGGTTGCGTCGTCAGTGATTCCCTCGCGTCGCAAACCCCGAGTGCAACAATCTAACTTTCGTCCGACCACACTTGTGACATTGTCTGGGTAACGTCCTAGACATTACTTCAACGTGTACGCTCACGAAGTAATAGCAGATGCCTAAATACGAGAAAACCAGAGAACTTGGTGACATCTGGCAAGATAGAGGTGACAAGAACAAGAAGAAGTAAATATATGGATGGCTAGGCCACGTGGTATGGTCAAGAAGAGAACACAGAGCTCATCCACGACTCTGGGGA
Source organism: Cepaea nemoralis (assembly GCA_014155875.1). NCBI lineage: Eukaryota > Metazoa > Mollusca > Gastropoda > Stylommatophora > Helicidae > Cepaea > Cepaea nemoralis. The sequence goes on along the minus strand of JACEFZ010022973.1, from coordinate 118,242 downwards.
TCGTGTAAGATGGCGAAACATAACCACCCACGCTTATCGGCAAGGCACATGATGATGATAAAATACGGGACGCCGCGACAAACACAAAAGAATAAGAGTGTTACTTTCAAAGCCTCGACTCCTAGTATATGTTTTGTATATTATGACTAAACAATGTTACATGTCATTTTCAGGACGTTGCTATTCACTAAATCCACAGGTTGATGTACGAACAAGGCAATTTTTTTTTTAACATTCAGTAGTTTGCCATACCGGTCTCTGTGGCTAAGGGCTTGCTAACGCGGTTTGTGAGCCCGTATACCCGGGTTCGAAACACAGAGGTGCTGGTTTTTTCGAAAAAGGTATAGGAGCCGGTCGTTCAGAAAGCAATGGAAATCTACTGAACGTAAAATTTGCCCAGGAATCATGAACAGCAAAAATGCTGAGGTTGACTGCTACGTCCTGTGAAGGACATGCAACTTAATTTTTTTTTTTTTTAGTTTGTCATTGTTTTCTGAAGTCAATGCTGGATACTAACTGATAGGGTGGGGAATGAACCCCGTATCCAACCGTCAGCACACCGAAGATTTAAAGTTGGAGGGAATAGGAGGTAGGGCGAGACTGAGAGAGAGGGGTTGCTGGATAAATTGATATCATGGCGGAGATGAACATTGGTATCAGAAATGATTAGCTGTATAAGAAGGCTGTGGACAGATATGAAGACCAAGTCCACGCGGCGTTGACTATAAAAAGACGTTACGTAAGAAATACGATCCTACATAGCGCGTTGATAGGTACACGTGAAGAATAAAGGCATCACATACGGGTCCTCAGGAGGAGGAGAACTGAGAAGGAAGACTGCGGTACCTTCGCCATCACAACAAATAGCCTGACTACGGAGGTGATGGCAGTAAGTAAAGAAATAGATTTATTTGGTTGTTTCGGGATTTGAGATTTAAATATTGAGCACAACCCACTACTGGCAACGCTGATCGTATTCTCGTATGAACCTAAGGCCTATCCACGTCAATGTGGAAGCACTAGACTCGAGTTTCGCTCTCGTTTGAGCTCGTCAGTAGTGCATATTCTTGACCGGACCCGGAAACAAACCCCGGATCACTGGCGTGTGAAGCGGGTGTGTAACCACGCGGAACACGCTGGACACAGCCTAATTATCACAACAGAATATTACAACGTCACCCATCGTATATATAGCCTGCCTGGAGACACAGACTTTCACCCAGGCATGCTTTACTCAGTAACTCAGTGAGTATGCTCAGGAAGATCCAGATGGGGTCGGCTCCAAGACAGTGGGTGGAGTCGCTGAGAAGATCAAGCCTGATTAAAATCGCGTTTATTTTTGTGCCGGGACACGCGGGTGTCAGAAAAAATGAGCAGTGTGACAGGCTTGCGGGAAGGGTTAATGTGGAATGCGGACGAGTATTGGACCCGGATGATTGTCGTCAAGGAGGCAGGGCTATTAAGCACACAAGAGGAGGTCAGTATGGCCGAGGTAATACGAACGCGCCGTCTTAAACATCAGGTGTGTTGATGCTGGGTGCTGGGTTCAATCCTTACACCCGACAGTTGGACTAAAATGTTGACTTCCTCGTCCTTGACTTGGGGACGTAAATTGCAAGTATCTCTGAAGTCGAAGTGGGTTACCTGATGGCTAGGGACTCTGGTAATAGGAGAAGCTAATCCCTACACAAAATACAGTCTAGTGCAGTGGTTCTCACCGGTGGGGAATTCCCCCCTAGGGGGGAATTTTAAGGTTTTCAGGGGGGGGGGGGGGGGGGGAATCAAGACATTTCAAGATCGCGTTAATACAACAACCGATTACTTGATATTGTTTTTTCCCTTCATACTTTACAGTTATGTACGTCTCATCCTTCTAAATTCATTTTATAAAGTAAAGTAGACCCACAAATCACGTTTTATGTGGATGTCTAGACTTGTTTTAGTATATGCTATTACATTTACCTTCCATTTTTACGTAAACTGTGTAGGGGTGGGGGATTATTAGGTAGGAAATATAGGGGGGGGGGGGCTGATGTTCTGAAAATATGGAGAAGGGGGGCACGAGCCAAATATTTTATAGGAATGGGGGGGGGGGGGGGGGAATGACGTTCTGAAAATAGGATGAAGGGGGGCACGGGCCAAAAAAGGTTGAGAAGCACTGGTCTAGTGCTAATAGAAATAATGTTTATGGACTACGCTAGAGTTAAAAGCTAGCGAGCGCAAAAAAAAAAAAAAAAAAAGAATCAAGAGACGACTGCCAATCTGCAGCTTTCACCAGACTGCTAAAGCATCAAGTGAAAAGTGGTGAAGCCAGACAAGAACGCCATGCAGGGAGCGAAAGAAGAAGTCAGCTAACACAGAACGGGTGTAGGCTACCACTAGACCCTGAGGGAGATACTGAGGAGGGGATGCGAGAACTACTGGACTGCGTTATGATGTGCAGTAGGGATAATCTGAATATCAAAGCAATGTCTTCCCGTAGTGAATTTGAATAACGAAAACACGAACAATAGATTGCACGATTTATTGCCTGGCATATGCGCTCCATATCGTCAAGTACAGGTTGTATATTTAATGACTGTGGGGTTTTTGAAAATATTGCCGTTAAAATTGTTGTATTTACCTTTTATATTGCATGAACTCCTCAGAGGGTGAATACAAAACTTGGAACGGCAATATTTTCAAACACCCCACAGTCATTAAAAATGCACCCTATACATACTGCAGAAATCACACAACACAAGATAAAGTAACAATATAAGTTCTTCACGTTGAAAAATACACATATTCGCACAGTAATTTCAGTTGTCTACCACGGTAATTTTAAGCTGACTATCATGTCTTTCTAATCTGAATAATCTGTCGGAACTAACTATACTGGCCCCTCCGCTTTAAACAGACTTAGTTAGTACCTCCTTCTATCCTGCGAGAACCTCTATCGAAAACCTATACACAAATGGCGTGGAAGGAACGACATTCGTTGTAATTGAAATTAGACCGTGGAGAATTGTTTGTGTGTGAATCGACCAAACAATCAGCCATTGTTCTGCTTGTGATCGAATGTTCTATTACAGGTTTCCATAGTTGCTTTTTTTTGTGCACAGAAAGCATGCATTCATTTCCCGTTGCATGGCATGTTGCATTGTTTTATTTCATGTGTTATAACCATGACGGTATTCCATAGTTGGGCACAAGAAAAAGTGTACAAATACTGATTCTTTCAAAGCCACGCACATGGCCAA
>JACEFZ010022973.1:0-112500 GCA_014155875.1 Cepaea nemoralis | reverse complement strand
TGCAGGAGGTTCACTATCCTTGTGAGCCGTGTGCACCACAATTGGTATCATAAAATTATCAAAGAAGTAACAGTAACATCGACTACAGCACCTACCGAGTGTCACTCTGTCTCTACAATTTGAGCTAGTACCATTTACCCAACACATCGCAAGGCTCTGGAAAAAGATTCGTTGACTTCTGTGGCCAAGTATACAAGCTGCCTGCCTCGCTCTATTAAGATGTTAAGTTCGATTTCGGTTTCAGTAATTCGGTTCACGAGTGCAGTATTATTTTCCCGACACACCGAGGGAAAGGGGGAAGAGGGGAGGGGTTGGGGAGTTCGTCGTTGGAGCTACGGAGCTCAAGCTCTTTGTAAAGCTTTCGATGGGGCGCTCTTCGAAAGGAAGACTGAGACGTATTTGATAGAACCTGTTGCAATGAATTCGAGGCTCTAGCGTGTAACCCTCTTTAACCTTTAGCTGTAACTTTCCTTTACTTTAACCTACGTTGTTTTACTTTAATTTAACTTACTCTGCCTTTATTTACCTTACGTTACTTTATTTTACCTTGCCTTTCTTTTCTTTACTTGTTTAACCTTACTTTATCTTATCTTACCTTGGTTTACCGTACCTTACCTTAGGTTACTTTACCTTACTTTACCTAACATTACCATACATTAGTTTACCTTATCTTACCTAAAGTTACTTGACCTTACTTTATCTAACATTACCTTAATTTACCTTATTTAATCTTACCTCATATTACTTTACTTTATCTTAATTAACTGGTGTTACTTTATCTTACTTTAACTTACTCTACTATGTTTTGCTTTAATTTACCTTATTTTACCTAACCTTACTTTATCTCACCTTATCTATTAAGCTAGTTGCACATCCTCTACATGACGTCGCAGTCAGCCCCAGCATTTTTGCGCTGTTAGTAATGTCTTGGCAAGTTTACGCCCAGTTATTTGCCGTTGCTTTCTGAACGACGGACACTCATATCATTGTATAGAAACCAACGGTATGCTTCCAAATCGCCCGCAGTTGTGTTACGAACGCGGTATGTGTCATTACGAATTCCATTCGTAACACCTTCGCCACAGAGCCAGCCACCTTATCTTACTTTACTTAATCTTACTTTAACTTACTTTACTTTATCTCACTTCACCTTACTTTACTTTATAAAACGGCTCACTTTAACAACTTTATTCGACACACAGCCACAGAGTTCACTCGATTCCTGTACTACAATTTGAAACACACAAAAAACACAAAAGCCCGTTTGTCCAAGTTCTCAATAACTTTATTCCAGCAGTCTTGTGACCTCATTGCGCGTAGGCGCCGGTTCCGCTCCCGCCTGCCAGTTCAATAACTCTTGTCCAGGAGACATTAATACCCCCTACAAACAGAATGTAATCGTCCAGAGAGAGATAGAGAGATATTACTTTCTCAAAAGCATGTTCAATATCTTTGATACGCGGCAGGTGCAGTGATTGGAATGTGAAGGCTCCTTATGAAAGGATTTTATTTACATGTGATATGTCAGTTGTGCCATGCACACTTACAGGCTCAATCAATGTTTTACCTGTGTATTGAACGAGTCGGTACAAAAGGGACGTTATGAATGTGATTTGTTTGACGTTGCCTTTCCGATTATGTTTGTCAATGCTCATATGTCTTTTCATTAGAATTTATGTGGCATCAGTTTTCACAAATTCATTGCCTTTTCATTTCTATATGCAACGTACAGATGAATAAGAGCCTTATTTTGAAGTCTGGCACATTCGCATGCAGACATTAGTATTTTTTTAAACGAATTAATTGATCGGTTCCAATCCATGTTTTTTTAAGCAAACAGTTGTAGAATGCATAGTTGGAAGTCAGCATGGCCGAATGGATAATAACGTTCGTTCTTGAACTTCCGGTGCGCTGATGCCGAGATAGAAGGTTCAACACTTACACCGGTCAGCTGGACCAAAATGTTGGCTTCTCATCCTTGACTTGGTGGGATAAATTACAAGTACATAAGAAGTCGGAGTGGGTTCTGCTGATGGTGAGGAACAGGGGTATTAGGGAAAGCTAATCCACATGCAAAGATCAGTCCAAGGCACTAGAAGTATGGCCTACGTTTGAGTTCAAAGCCAGCCAACGCACAAAACAAACAAAAAATATCTGCTGTTGAAATCTTCTTCTTCTTCTTCTTCTTCTTCTTCTTCTTCTTCTTCTTCTTCTTCTTCTTTCTTCTTCTTCTTCTTCTTCTTCTTCTTCTTCTTCTTCTGCTGCGTTCATCCGGAGTTTTTTTTTCGGACGTGATTGCGTTGTGCCTGTTTACAGCAGAGCTGCGTTCTTGCGCCGTTAGGCCGACACATCCGACTTCTGCGGGGCATTTGTTGACCGGGTTAACCTTCCCAGTGCTGTTGAAATGAATTGAGAAGGATCATAACGTCAAGAACACAACAGGCGCCCACACCTTATAAAATTGTGGGCCAATTTCTCATGAAATCTACAATGGAAGAAAGACAATCACACATACAAAAATGGGGGGGGGGGTGCGGGGGGGGGGCTAGAAATTAATCTTATTGGTGGTGACCTATTTCGCTGTCTGAAATACAAGCCAGTAATCACTTGAGCTCTCCGTGAAACTTTATAGGATATAAAGCGCTTTTTTTTAAGGATAGATCTATCCTGGATCGACCCTAGATCCATGTGTTTGTGAAGAAAAGTCCCGCTTCAACTGAGGATTAAAACACAGGACGACCGAACCGAGTGGTGATTTAAAAAAATTAAAACAACATCAGCTACCAACTAACATCAGTAGTAAAACATCCACATATCAATATGTATACAAAACAGAAGCTGAAAGATGTCTATTCATTCCAACGCTGTGTTACCAATGCCAAACAAGGATAAACCTCGAAACATGCAGGCGTAGAATCACATCATGTCTGATGAGCTGCGCAAGAAACGCAGTTGGAAAGACAGGAATAGATAATAATGAGACACTTGAGAAACTACTGATTACTGACTTTACAGAACGCCAAAGAATTAACTGACTCGGACATTTGGCTAGAATGGAACAAGACCAACCAGCGGCTATAGTGTTCTACGTGAGAACATAGAGATACAAGGCGAGATGAACAGGAAGATTTGTCTAGATCAGTGGTTTTCAACCGGTGGGGAATTCATCAGGGGGGAATGTTAGGGTTTCCGGGAGGGGGGGGGGGAAATTAAGATTATTTTAAGATCGCGTTAATACAAGAACCAATTACTTGATATTGTTTGTCCCTTCATACTGTACGGTTCTGTACATCTCATTCTTCTAAAATTCATTTTATAAACTAAGTAGACCAACAAATCACGTTTTATGTGGACGTCTAGACTTGTTTTAGTATGTGCTATTAAATTTAGCTTCTATTATTACATATACTGTGTAGGCGCGGGGGCGGGATTTTTAGGTAGAAAATACGAAAGGTGGGAGTGACATTCTGAAAATATGGTGAAGGGGGGCACGGGCCAAATTTTTAGGTAGGAAATGCGAAAGTGGGGAATGACGTTCTGAAAATATGGTGAAGGGGGGCAGGGGCCAAAAAAGGTTGAGAACCACTGGTCTAGATGGAGTGAAAGAGACATTGAAGAAATCAAATATGACCACAGCTCAAGCAACAAGACAGTAGAATTTTCACAACTGTCTAGACATGTTCTAGGGAAAGAAGTCAGCACGACGTTAGTTGTAGGTCATTTATAGGATGCTGCAATCAACCCTGGCAGTTATTAACTCTTTATGATTTACTTGACAATTTTACAGTGGGCGGATAGAAAGAGTAATGAAGATATCTAGAAAGAAGTTACCTCACAAATAAAACTGGTTACTCGCCGCATAAAATGAGGATAGTTCGCATTCTTGCGCATGTTTAGATGGCTATTGACACAGTATAGTGTCCTTTGACAAAGTTTAGATGGCTTTTTATACGTTTTGATAGCTATTGATACTGTTTAGATGTTACTGACATGGTTTAGATTGCTATTGACACTGTTTATGTATTATTGACACAGTTTAGATAGCCACTGACACGGTTTAGATGGTTATTGACGCGGTTCAGATTGCTGTTGACACTGTTTAGATGTTATTGACGCGGTTTAGATAGCCACTGACACAATTAAGATTGCTATTGACACTGTTTAGATGTTTTTTACCAGGTTTAGATAGCCATTGACACGGTTTAGATAACCATTGACATGGTTTAGATAACCATTGACACGGTTTAGATAACCATTGACATTGTTTAGAAACCATTGACACGGTTTAGATAACCATTGACATGTGTAGATAACCATTGACACGGTTAGATAACATGACACGGTTTAGATAGCCATTGACACGGTTAGATAGCCATTGACACGGTTAGATAACCATGACATTGTTAGATAGCTATTGAACCGGTTTAGATAACATTGACATTGTTTAGTTTAGATACCATTTGACACGGTTAGATAACCATTGACACGGTTTAGATAACCATGGACATTGTTTAGATAGCCATGGACTACGATTTAGTAACCATGACATTGTTAGATAACCATTGACACGGCTTTAGAGAACAGTGACACGGTTTAGATAGCTATTGACACGGTTTAGATAACCATGGACATTGTTTAGATAACCATTGACACGGTGTAGAGATAACCATGACACGGGTTAGATAACTTGACTTGTTTAGATAGCAGGGACACGGTTTAGATAACCATTGACACGGTTTAGTTAACCATGACACGGTTTAGATAACATGACACGCGTTGTTAGTATACATTGACACTGTTTAGATAACCATGACACGGTTTAGATAACTCTCGACATGTTGATAGCCATTGACACGGTGTAGATAACTATTGACATGTTTAGATAACCCTTGACACGGTTTAGATAACCATGGACACGGGTAAGTAGCTATTGACACGTTTAGATAACCATTGACACGGTTTAGATAGCCATTAACACGGTTTAGATACCATTGACATTCTTTAGATAGCTATGACACGTTTAGATAACCATTGACACGGTTTAGACAACCATTGACACGGTTTAGATAACATTGACACGGTTTAGATAACCATGACACGGTTTAGATAACCATTGACACGGTTTAGATACCATTGACACGGTTTAGATAACCATTGACACGGTTAGATACCATTGACATTGTTTATATAACATTGACACGGTTTAGATAACCATTGACATTGTTTTAGATCAACCATTGACACGGTTTAGATAACCATTGACACGGTTTAGATAGCTATTGACACGGTTTAGATAACCATTGACATTGTTTAGATAACCATTGACACGGTTTAGATAACCATTGACACGGTTTAGATAACCATTGACATTGTTTAGATAACCATTGACACGGTTTAGATAACCATTGACATTGTTTAGATAACCATTGACACGGTTTAGATAACCATTGACACGGTTTAGATAGCCATTGACACGGTTTAGATAGCCATTGACACGGTTTAGGATAACCATTGACATTGTTTAGCATAGCTATTGACACGTTTAGATGAACCATTGACATGTTTAGATAACCATTGACCACGGTTTAGATAACCATTGACACGGTTTAGATAACCATTGACATTGTTTAGATAGCCATTGACACGGTTTAGATAACCATTGACATTGTTTAGATAACCATTGACACGGTTTAGATAACCATTGTCACGGTTTAGATAGCTATTGACACGGTTTAGATAACCATTGACATTGTTTAGATAACCATTGACACGGTTTAGATAACCATTGACACGGTTTAGATAACCATTGACACGGTTTAGATAGCCATTGACACGGTTTAGATAACCATTGACACGGTTTAGATAACCTTTGACACGGTTTAGATAACCATTGACACGGTTTAGATAACCATTGACACGGTTTAGATAACCATTGACACGGTTTAGATAACCATTGACATTGTTTAGATAGCCATTGACACGGTTTAAATAACCATTGACATTGTTTAGATAACCATTGACACGGTTTAGATAACCATTGACACGGTTTAGATAGATATTGACACGGTTTAGATAACCATTGACACGGTTTAGATAGCCATTGACACGGTTTAGATAACCATTGACATTGTTTAGATAGCTATTGACACGGTTTAGATAACCATTGACATTGTTTAGATAGCCATTGACACGGTTTAGATAACCATTGACATTGTTTAGATAGCTATTGACACGGTTTAGATAACCATTGACACGGTTTAGATAACCATTGACACGGTTTAGATAAACATTGACACGGTTTAGATAGCTATTGACACGGTTTAGATAACCATTGACACGGTTTAGATAACCATTGACACGGTTTAGATAACCATTGACACGGTTTAGATGTTATTGACATTGTTTAGATAACCACTGACACGGTTTAGATAACCATTGACACGGTATAGATAAACATTGACACGGTTTAGATAGCCATTGACACGGTTTAGATAAACCATTGACACGGTATAGATAAACATTGACACGGTTTAGATAACCATTGACACGGTTTAGATAACCATTGACACGGTTTAGATAACCATTGACACGGTTTAGATAACCATTGACACGGTTTAGATAACCATTGACATTGTTTAGATAACCACTGACACGGTTTAGATGTTATTGACATTGTTTAGATAACCACTGACACGGTTTAGATAACCATTGACACGGTTTAGATAGCCATTGACACGGTTTAGATAACCATTGACACGGTTTAGATAAACATTGACACGGTTTAGATAGCCATTGACACGGTATAGATAAACATTGACACGGTTTAGATTGTTATTGACGCGGTTCAGATTGCTGTTGATACTGTTTAGATGTTATTGACGCGGTTTAGATAGCCACTGACACAATTAAGATTGCTACTGACACTGTTTAGATGTTTTTTACCATGTTTAGATAGCCATTGACATTGTTTAGATAGCTATTGACACGGTTTAGATAACCATTGAGAGCTCCACAACACAATCCCCGTGATGGTGATAATTTAAGACCTGGTCGGGAGAAACGTCACCAAATTGACTTCAGCAGATGCCAGGCCGCGTCAGTGCTCAAACAACGGCAATACCAGTGCATTGATTTGCAGAGTTAAACTCAGTCTTCAGAGGCTTTACAACTAATCAACCAATCGCGGAACTAATCAACCAACCAGTCAATCAAATAACCAACCAACCAATCAGCAAACAAACCAACTAACCAATAACTCAGCCAGCTAACCAACCAATCAATTAACCAATCAACAAACCAACCAACAAACTAGTCAACCAATCAATTAATCAACCAACAAGTCAATCAAGCAACCACCAATTCAGCCAACGAATCAAAAACCAACCAAGCAACTAACAAGCCAATCAACTAACCAATCAGTCAACTAACAAACCATTCAACCAATCAATCAACCAAGCAACCATTCAACCAATCAACCAACCAACTAATCAACCAATCAACCACCTAACCAACCACCAACCTACAAAACTAATCAACCAACCACCCAATCACCAACTAATCAACCAACCAGCCAACCAACCATTGCTGAAATTCATTTCATCACAACACGACTTTTCACAATCTGAGAATCAATCAAGGTGTTTGTCGTTGTCCGCTAGTGGAGGTAGCTCAGTGGCTAATAGCACGCTCGCCTACCGACCCGGTAGTCATAAATTCGAATCCCCATCAAGACGAATTGTTTTAAACTTGGCTTGGATGCCCAAATCAACCCATTCTAAAATGGAAATCAAAGAATTGTTCTGGGAAGTAAAGATGGATGGCGTGCTATGACCACATCAATCCTCGAGTGCCAAAGCGTCTCTTTTAAATGATAATATGGTCCTCGTATCATAAACCCAAATAGTCTCATTGCGTACAAAGAGGTCATTTACTTCCTTTCCTACCCACAAACCCACTACCCGTCATAATGTGAGGGAGAAAGAGCCCTTTACTATTTTTACCATGAAATCCTTGTCGTGAAAAACAGAGTGTTTACACGCGCTATGAATTCTAAAGTTTTCCCGCATGAAATAGCTATAACTAAGTATTTACTTTGTATGTCTTTGTGGTTAAAGTGTTGCGTTCGATCAATGTTTAGTTTGGTGTCATAAATCAACCATTAAGGGGGAGAAATTATGGTGGCAAAGGTACATTGTGTTAAGCCAATTCTCGCAGTTTTATTACCTGTAGATTTTCTATATCCCTTTAACGTGATTTTATATATCCCTCTAACCGCTCCGTGGCTAAAGGGTTACGGATGCAATTCGTAATCCCGCATACCACGTTCGAAACACAGCTGCAGGCGATTTGCCAGCAGATCGCCTAGCGCTGGTCTCTTATGAAAATGGTATGAGTGACGGTCGTTCAGAAAATAATGGCAAACTACTGAACGTAAACTTGCTGGGATTGACTACGACGTTCTGTAAAGTATATGCAACTAAAAATAAATCAGTGTCATCATCATCATGGGTCATGCCGAAAAGCGTGGGCGGTCATGTTTCGCCATCTCTATGATCACCAGAGTCGTGGATCTGCTCTGTGGTCTTGTCTCTATTATGCAAATTGGCCAAACTATTCAGTTCTCTCTCTCTCTCTCTCTCTCTCTCTCTCTCTCTCTCTCTCTCTCTCTCTCTCTCTCTCTCTCTCTCTCTCTCTCTCTCTCTCTCTCTCTCTCTCTCTCTCTCTCTCTCTCTCTCAGCCTTCCTTTTACCTTCAATCTTGCCAGTTGTCACAAAGTTCTCTAGTTTATCAGACTTTTATGATTGTCTAGGAATATGTTAAGAAGATCATAGACAGGTCTTAGATATGACTGTGCTACCGTATGACAGTAGACGGCACTACCTGCTTTCTGTTAGCGCTGGATGTTGGGCGGTGCCCGACACCCCACATTGTGCCAACGGCTTCGGGCGGAGGAGCGCAGTTGGGAGGGTATACGTCTTAATCTAAGGAAATGCAATCTAAGACTAAATGTCATAACACGGCAGGCTGGGCCCTATGCCTTGGTTGGCAACTGGTCTAAGATCGAAGCTAAGAAAGGCGGACAGCTAAATCATTGTTTTTCTGATCCGGCAGCTTTTGCGGCTTAACTTATTCCTTATGTATTAGTGTTACCTTTCTTCTGGAGTAAACTATGTTTGCATACAATGGTATGGGTGCCGGTCGTTCAGAAAGCAATAATAATCTACCGAATGTAAACTTCCCAAAAAATCACAAACAGTCAAACATTGATGGGTTGAATGCGGCGTCCTGTAAATGATAATCACCAACGTTTTGGTTCTATGGAGAGGTATAACTCCATCCATCGTCTGGTTGTGGTTATTTTACCTTTTTTGGAAGCACAATGTATCAAAACTATCGTCTGTCAAGACGGCATGGTGTCAGTGTGTCAATACCAGAGTTCTCAAATTTCGAATTTCGATCAAAAACGTTGACCTATTCTTCTATGTTTCTTCTTTCAGATAACCAAAGGTCCCCGTCGAAACAGTCGACCAGAGGTTCCTACGGGGGATCGGTCGGTGATTTTTGACCCCGGTCAGTACAATCCTGATGGATCCCTGAAAACCGTGCACAAACTACCAGGTTTTGATCAGTCCTATGCACAAGCCATGAAAGCCAGGTGATACCTACCAGTCTACCTATCAGCTAACTATCTACCTACTTCTCTACTTCCACACCTCTGTCACTATCTACCTGCTTACCTATCTATTTGCCTACCTACCTCCATAGATCTGTCACTATCTACATACCCCTTACATAACTATCTATTTGTCTACATACATACCAACCTATCTACCTCCACAAATAGAATACCCACAGTTGCACACGCATTACTGCATAAGGCACACCAGCTAACTGGGCAACCGGTTACTTGCCATTTTTCTTAACATGCAATTCACAACAAAACCACCGCTGTCACGCGAAAAATCATTCCACATGAGATCCACAGCTCACATATCACACCAAGCACCCAACCCAGTAGCTGAGCGACGGAACCATGTACTACAAGTCCAGATGAGGAGGATGCATAAGCAAACAATGACCAGAAGCAAACAACACTCCAAGGTCTTAACGAATCGTCCGTCTATCCGTCTTATTGGACCGGATGTCAGCGAAGAACAGGAGGCAGTTTCACTTGTGGAGGGAGATGCCCTTATGGATTGAATAATAATCGTGTGCTTAAATTTTAAATAATAATACGTAATAATGATAACCAAACCACTTCATGATATCACTGTATCAATTCATGACGTTTTGTGTTTATCGTTTCAGGTATGTGAGACATAACGTAGTACAGGACAGAGAGAAGGAGCTTTCCGTGAACGAAATATTTGGTCGCAGTGACAAAAAATAATCTCCGATTGTGTACACATTGTTGTTGTTTCGAGTTTCTTGTTGATTTTATCTGAGCTTTGTCCAGCAACAGTTTAAAATCGAATTGATTTAACGTGAAATGTGAAGATGCATAACAAAAATTAGGTTTAGGCCAGACACAGTTAAATGAACACATATTATAACGCAAATCTTCGTTCACTGAGCATTGAGATTGCGGACGATAAAAAAACAAATAACACGATGGCCCTAGTATGGCGATATATCGTCCTTCTGTCCAAATGGGAGGTGAAATTTAACGATATATTATCCTTCTGGACTGTATCAGTTATGTCTCATTCACATTACAGCCCCACAGATAACGGTCTCAAATATTTTGCTTGCAATGCGTTAGAGCGTATTGTAATAGATGTGTTAGTAACGGGAACCCGTAGCTTGTGAAGTTTTAGGCTTTCACATATTTTAGTCCACGGGACATTGGATGCGGTGAACAATTCCCTATATCACAACTTTCCCGTCCTAGACAATTCAAACAATAATTGTAAAAATTACTTGATGCATATTGTTTTTAAGGCTGGGTTATGACGCACTGGTCATAAAAATAAATCTTGTCTTCTCTGGGTGTTGAACTGGTATCGTTGTCATTATAAAGTTTATCTGTGATATTTTGCCTAAGTACAATATGGCGGGTAGGCTGTTGAGCTTGTTAAGTCCTGTAGAGTGTTTTTGCTTCTTGCTACGGTTTACTTACGCACTTTCCTCATGTTGGACAGGCAATACATGGCTCCGTCGCCCACCTGCTGATTTATGTGCATGGAGCGACACTGTGAGCTGTAGACTTCACGTGGAATGCTTTTACAACTCTCCGCGGTTGTTTGTATTGTGAACTGCTTGTACAGAAAATTGGCAGACTGACAGTTGCTGAACTAGCTGGTTTTGCCTTGTGCAGTAATGAGTGTGCAACTTCTGGTTTTCTAGTGACTGCCGCTTCCATCGACGATTAACTGTAACTTTAGTGGTGGATTGTTGTGTTGGCATTCTGGCAGCAGCTTTGTGCATGTATGCCTATGCATGCTGTTGGTTTGTCGGGACTGCTGTTTGTTCCACATTTCATTTGGGATAGCGACGAGCTTTTTGTGTGATATTCACTGGCACAGGAACGGAGCACTGTGGGATGACCCTTTGCCGTGAATTTGGAACCGCGACTAACGACAAACGATTTTGAATTGTTTTGCTCTATATGTAATGGTGAATATTAATGGACATTTTACATACAGTAGTATTTGTTGTTATGGTCGTGATATTATCACTATACAGGTTGCTTCATTCTTCAACGTTTAATGAATTATGTTGTGTATTTACGTATTATACTGTATCAGAGACGGTCAAGTGGCGAAAGGTTTACGAATGCAATTCGTAATCCCGCATACCGCATTCGAAACTCTGCTGCGGGCGATGTGGCAGCAGACCACAATGCGTTGGTTTGCTTACAATGGTATGGATGCCGGTCGTTCAGAAAGAAAAAGAACCACCTAACGTAAACTTGACAAAAAATCCTAAACAGCCAACACATGCTGGGTTTGACTGCGACATCCTGTTAAGGCTATGCAAGTAAATTTTAGCTGTATCAGTTGTTTTTAAGCCTACAGCATCATGTGCTATGGCTGTAAGCATAGTTACATATATACACATACGTGTGTGTGTGTGTGTATTTGTGTGAAGCTCCAGTGTCAGTCTTGCACACACATGGTCTCTACACGTGGCGAGGGGAAGGAGAGCTAAACTACACACTTGGCGAGGAGAGGAGAGCTCCGCAACACACTGGGCGAGGTGATGGAGAGCTTCGCAACACACTTGGAGAGGGGAAGGATAACTCCACAACACACTTGGAGAGGGGAAGGATAACTCCACAACACACCTGGAGAGGGGAAGGAGAACTCCACAACACACTTTGAGAGGGGAAGGAGAACTCCACAACACACTTGGAGAGGGGAAGGAGAGCTCCATAACACACTTAGCGAGGGGAGGAGAGCTCCGCAACACACTTGGAGAGGGGAAGGAGAACTCCACAACACACTTGGTGGAAAGGGGAAGGAGAACTCCACAACACACTTGGAGAGGGAAAGGAGAACTCCACAACACACTTGGAGGAAAGGGGGAGGAGAGCTCCGCAGCACACTTGGAGAGGGGAAGGAGAGCTCCATAACACACTTAGCGAGGGGAGGAGAGCTCCGCAACACACTTGGAGAGGGGAAGGAGAACTCCACAACAAACATGGAGGAAAGGGGAAGGAGAACTCCACAACACACTTGGAGAGGGGAAGGAGAACTCCACAACACAATTTGAGAGGGGAAGGAGAACTCCACAACACACTTGGAGAGGGGAAGGAGAGCTCCATAACACACTTCGCGAGGGGAGGAGAGCTCCGCAACACACTTGGAGAGGGGAAGGAGAACTCCGCAACACAGTTGGAGAGGGGAAGGAGAACTCCACAACACACTTGGAGAGGGGAAGGAGAACTCCACAACACACTTGGAGGAAAGGGGAAGGAGAACTCCACAACACACTTGGAGAGAGGAAGGAGAACTCCACAACACACTTGGAGGAAAGGGGAAGGAGAGCTCCGCAACATACTTGGAGATGGGAAGGAGAGCTCCCCGACACGCCTGTGAAGTTCAGCTCCGGTACCTGGTCGGCTGGGAAGTTGTGGGCCAACCTCACCAAGGTAGATGAAAGCTCTGTATAGGGCAACTTCAGTGCATTCAGAGTATTTCAAGCTCCGTGGTTTCGTGGACACGCCGTCTGCTTCGCAGTCCGACGGTAATGGGTTCGTGTATTTCTTTTATATGTGAAAGTGTGCATGTGTATTTGTGTGTGATGTGTGTATGTGTGTGTGTGTGCGCGCGCGCGTGCGATCATTTTGAAACATGAAAATTTAAGAATCAATATGGTGGGCTTTCCTTGCCTTCCACATTCACCTGGGATATGATATCCCCTGTTTTTGATAGTCATTGTCATGCGTTGTTTATTTTTTTTTCGCTCTGTCTTTGAAGTCAGGCGTAGTCCATACACACTACGTCTAGTAGTGCTGGACTGAGTTTCTGAAGTCATGTGACTCGAAAGACAGACAGATGGAGGGGCTGACGGAGGGGCAGACGGGTGGGCGGGTGGGGCGGGCGGACGGACAGACGGGTGGACAGACGGGCGGATAGACATCCCGATAGGTATGCGGATAGGCAGCCAGGCGGGTGGAAAGGTGGGTAGGTAGATAATCAGGTAGGTAGGTAGGCAGGCAGGCAGGCAGGTAGGTAGATAGGTAGGTAGGTAGGTAGTTAGGTATACAGACAGAGAGATTGATACCCCAAACGCACAAACACATGCGTACAGGGTGTTTATGTATGTGTGTGTCTGTGTGTGTATCCGTGTGTGCATGAGTGTATGCGTGTGTGTGTGTGCATGTGTGTGTGTGTGGACGTGTGAGTGTGTGTGTATGTATATGTGCGTCGACGTGTGTGTATGTGTGTGCGTGAGATGTTATGTATGTGTGTGTGTACATGTGTGTGATGAGTGTTTGTGTGAAAATACGCACATACAAGTCTACCTATCCACAACTCAACACTGAAGAAGTCTGGTTATGGAGGCGAATAAAACTTTATAACATGAAATATTGTGGCGCGTAAAACAACAAAGAGCCACAGTGGCCTTGTGTTTACACACTCGCCTGCCGTCCCGATAGTCTGGGGTTCGATCCGCCTTGGGGTGGATGCGAATCTGTAATACTAGCCTAGGCTCTCAGGTCAACCCATACTAACATTGGTACCTGGAAATATTGTGGGAAATAATGGCGGCCGATGAGATAGTGAACACGCCACTCACATGCGCCGATTGGTCTATAGAAATATGTATCAATCAGGTGCCGTCTCCACAATAAAGGTTAGCTGCAATGGATCTCCAACACTGTCTGTCTCTCGCCTTGATTGTACATTCTGACACACTGGTGTTCGTTTATCTCTTGATGTTATCTTCCCACTTGTATCGTTTTCTACCTCTTGCTCGCTTCCTCTATCTTACCATAAATCATTCCAGTTTGTCACAACATGCTTCAAATTTTCCTTTCTCAATAAGCAATCAAACAATTACGACTGCCTCATTTTCATGTTTGTGGCAAGTTTATTTCGGTTTATTTCGAACCTTACCCTCTTTCAAAAGAGATTCCTCATTCTGCTTTTCAAAGGATATTCAGCATTCTTCTCTAAACCACATCTCTGAGAAATATAGAAGGTCCGAAAACAACGAACCAACATTTGAGACTTAACGTTGTTGAAATTCCAATTAGAAATTATTAAATGTTCGGGATGGATTCTTGCAAGCCCAAGCCAATCGCAACGTTGTTTACAGCTTACTGCATGGAGTCAAAGCTGTAGATTCGCCCAATCAATGTTGCTGATAGAATTGGAGTGGTGACGTTTTCGCTGATGACCAACGTGTTCTTTCTACCAATCAAAATATATTAGAATATTTAATCAGGCTTGGTGTAAATATATAATAATACAGCAATATATAAGTTGACTGATTACCTTATTTTATAACAAACAACCCCATTCGGTGAACGACGATAGCAGCTAAACGTTCAAGAGGACCGACTTCATTGCACCGAGTGTTACCCCATATGGCTCAGTCTCTTTCCACAGGAAGACCTGTCGATAACGTCGCACAAAGCACGAACTCCGTAGCTAAAGCGACGACCCCCAGGAGTCTCCGAGAAAACTGCAATCATGAACAGACTGAAGGAACCCGGAATAGAACCAACAACCTTCGGAGTGCTAGACAAGCGGTTTAACCACCTGGCCACGAAGATTGAAAGCAAATATCGGGGCTCGTCGCAACACCCTATGCTTTCCCTAATTGTGTTCTGTAAAGCTGCACGACTTTGTGTTATTTTATGTTGTTTACAATTCCAAAATATACAACAAACAAAAAATCAACAACCACAGCATACAGCAGCCAAAACATGCAACAGCCACGACATACAACAACCACAACATACTACAATCACCAACAAACAACAACCATAACAACCAACAACAACCACAACATCAACAAAACATCAACATACAACAACCACAACATACAACAATCACACCATCAACAAAACATCAACATACAACAACCACATCAGCAACCACAACGTCAACATCAACTACCACAACATACAACAACCGTAACATACAACAACCACAAGATCAATAACCACAATATCAACCTCCACAACATACAACAGCTACAACATACAACAACAACATACAACAGCCACAACATACAACAACCACAACATTAACATACAACAACCACAACTTACAACAACCACAGCAAACAACAACCACAGCAAACAACAATAACAACAACCACAACATACAACAATCACAACCTACAACAACCACAGTATAACCATACAAAAAGCACATCGTACAACAACCACAACATCAACAACCACAACACCAACAAAACCCCAACATACCTAAACGACCACTGATTGGCCTGAGCCAGCTGCAGCTGGAGATTCTCGGACAGTACCAGCTGTGGGTAAACATAGCCCGTGTGGAAAGTCCCGCCAAGGACTAGCTCCGTGAACCGACTCCGCGACTCAAACGTAGCCGATCCACACGTGGAGGGATCAGTGCTGGGGCATTTTAGAACTGTGCACACCTTGGGAAGAAAGAAATACAACAAACCAAATACTTCATCCCAGCGAAAACTCAAACAAATATCAGCATTGTTATCCGATGGCGCGTCCTGGGCAGAACTTCTCTCCTATAACACTCTTTAGAAATGTCTCCTTATCATTAGTCAATGACTTGCCTCTGCACCTGTCGTGTGTAAATTATATATCACATCTTGAATCCATTTACCCCCGGGAAGATACTTATAATATAGTAACATATAAAGGCAGGAAATCAGACCCTTTCCATATAACATCTGACTTGAAACAAGGTGATGCACTATCGCCGCTACTGGCTCTAGAGAAAGTCCTTATAAGGACTTTTTATTTGATGTTTTTGCCTCCTTTTCTGTGTATTTTATGTAAGAGCTTTTCTGCGTTCCCATTTTCCTCCTTGCTCCTGTTTTAACTTTCGAGTTTGAGTTTCTACTGCCATTCGACTTTTTCCTCTGCGGTCAGAAATGGGACGATCTCTCCGTCATCTATATAGTATTGCCATGGGTGTTCGCCATCCTCGTATAAAGCTGGTTCTTCAGCGATACGAAAGGGCATTGATTTTCCCTTGTATTTCTTTTCTTTTTCTTCCATGCGCTTTCTGTATTCCTTGCACCTGAGTTCGTATGTCATCTTTATCTTCGCGAGTTTTTCATCGGTAAATAATGGTGGTAACGGGGCGTCCTCTCTGCCGTCGTCAGGGTGTTCATCTCGGTTTTCTTCGGATGTCTGGCGGGATATTATATGTGCAATATGGGGCTGGCACCATTTATCCAATACAACTCGAGGCGAGTCAAAGAGTACATTTACACAGAATAGAGAAGATACTTGGAAAAGAAGGCTCGCATTATATACCCATTACAATTCAAGGTGTGAACAACAAGCGTTAGAATTAAATTGTAAGAAAACAGATTATGGTCACCACTAGTAAGATACACACGTGGAGGGATCAGTGCTGGGGCATTCTAGTAAGAAGGAAATACCACAATGTAGTATACAAGTAAATGAGCATATTCTTAAACAAGTGAATCGGTACAATTATCTCGGAACAGTTATAACATCTGATGGGAGATGCCTTGAAGAGATTAGAACAAGAATCACCATGGCGAAGGTAGCCTTTTGCAAGATGAAAAACATACTGGCCAATAGAAAAAGAGTGTTGATGTGCTACACAAAACCTGTACTATTGTATGGATGTGAAGCGTGGACAATAAGCAGACAAGCTGAAAATCATCTGATGGCTGTGGAAATGTTTGTTTTTTTTCCTGAGGAAAATACAAAGAATACCATGGACAGACAGAAAAACCAATGACCAAGTGCTACAAGAAACAAATGAAGATCATAAACTGATTAGAGACATTAGACGTGGACAGTCAAAATGTTTGGGTCACGTTATGAGAAGAAATAAATTGAATAACTTGATGACAACTGACAAGAACGAGGGGAAGAGACGAAGGGGAAGGCAGAGAAGTAAATACCTGGATGGCTTGGCCACGTGGTATGGTCGAGATAAGAACAATGAGCTGATCCATGACTCTGGTGATCGAGTGAGATGGCAAATCATAACCGCACACGATTATTGGCATGGTACATGGTGAATGAAGAGATACATGGACCAGAAGGCTCACACCATATACCCAATACAACTCAATGTGTGTATAACGGATTCGTGGGCACAGAACTGGACAGATACAAAGACTACTCTGCTCCCCGGGGTGTAGGTATACCCGTTGTCCAGGTCTTGCTGGGGGTGCCCCGACATAAAAGAAAATCCACTTCAAGAACTCCTGTGATAGGAACAATTTCAACTGTTGGCGTCTTCGCAAAGTCCAGCTAGACTGGATCACTTGCAGAACCTGTAAATCGTGAAGGTACGGTCTAATATTCTCTTTCAAACAAGTTCAGAATATGATCCTTCCATGTCTCCTTCTTGCACGTTTGTCTTCCGTCTTTCCCTCTAGTGTGGTTTTCTGTAGGGATTTGCATTTATTTAACCGGCGTCTGTGGGTTAGGGGATAGTGAAATTAGCAGTTTTATCATTCCCGGACAAACCGAGCGGGCGATTTGGAGGCAGATGCTTTTGCGTTGATTTTGATGTTATTGGGCGTCCGCTGTTCAGAACTCGATAGGAAACTGCTGGACTAAGTAAGACAGCCAATGAATGCTGGGTTTTTTAACCGGTAGTAAATATGAAAGAAGTGGACATGTAGGTAGGCAGACAGGCAGGTAAACAGACAGACAGACAGACAGACAGACAGACAGGCAGGCAGGCAGGCAGGCAGGCAGGCAGGCAGGCAGGCAGGCAGGTAGGTAGGTAGGTAGGTAGGTAGGTAGGTAGAAGGGTAGACAGACAGATATATAGGCATACAGAAAGTAGGTAAACAGGAAGGTAAGCAGGCAGCAGGTAGGTTGCTAAGTCGACGGACAGGCAGTTACTAGGGCGGTTGATTGTTTGGTTGGTCAGTAGGTAGCCAGTTACTAGGGTGGTTGGTTGGTTGGTCAATAGGTAGCCAGTTACTAGGGTGGTTGGTTGGTTGGTTGGTCATTAGGTAGCCAGTTACCAGGGCGATTGGTTGATCGGTAGGTAGGCAGGTAGGAAGGTAAATAGGCAGGTAACCAGGCAGACAGGTAAACTGACATGAATGTTGATCGCTAAGAGGGTAAGCAAGAAGATACTAGGCATATAGATAGGTAGGCAGGTGATATAATCATTTATAATTAATTATTGGTCTATAATCTATAGATTCAAAAGTTAGGCACATACAGTAAGTAGACACATACGCAGACATACAAGTAGGCACACATACAAATAGACATACAGATAGGCAGGTTAACAGGCACGTAGACATGCCTGTATGTAACTAGAAATCAATCAATCAATCATGTGCCATGCCGGAAAGCGTGGGCGGTCATGACTAGAAATAAATGAGCAAAAAAGTTATACAAATATATTAAACAATTATACAAATTATATAAAAAAGAAAGTATACAGATAGGTTAGTTGGTAAGAACGTGCATGCAATGATATATAAATATTTAGACACTCATTGGTAAGTAAAAACGCAGGTAGACAATCGATAGATGAATATATAAGTAGCTACACAGAACGAACGAACGAACGAACAATCTGTATTTTCAAAGGGTTATGAATTGGACACGCAGGCCCGTCTGACATTCTGCCCTTCTTCTCTATGCCCCGCATACATTATTTCATTCGACATCACTTATGAAGCTAATCTTAGACAACAAAAGAACAATAAGCATTATATAAGCATAGATAGATATTTAGATATCTAGATAGAAAAGCAGGAAAATGTGTAGATATCTAGCTAGATTTGTGAACAAACATACTTGAAAATAATATTTGTTGTGAAATATCCCATCAAAAACTCCAAGAACGAACAACTCCGACGTAGCCTTATCGCCTTGCCTGGCATACTTCACGTAGCAGCAAAGTTGATTCCTGCACGCATGCGCGTCTGACGCGTTTTCCGCTATAGTAACAAAAGTGAAGTTTTCAACATCAAAAGATGGCATGTCGTGTAAATCACTAATCAAGTCTGCCTTGTCCCCTCGCTGTAAATATTGGACCTGTTTTGGAATCGTCAAATCTTCGTGTTGCCTTTTGCTTCCTTGCGCAGAATCCGAACGGCCATGTCTCTCTGGCTCTTCTACTTTGCAATCATCTGTATTGTCTTCGCTTTCACATTCTCCAACAACGTAAACTTGAGACACAAGTAGTCTAGAACTAGACCCGAACGTGTTATTATAATAGAATGACTTGATACCATCGGGACCAAAAATTCCACTGCCTTGAAACTTGTTCCCCGGAAGGTGAAGGTTGGCAGATAGAATGTTCATTTGGAGACCTCTAGCAACTGATGAATGAAAGCCGATAGAAGATAAGATGGGCAAAGAATCCATCCACGCTGTAGGAAAAGCAATAGTTCCGATTCTGTGTTTGGTTACCATTGAAATTAATGGTTCGCTGAATAATAAATCAAAGCAGATGAGCAGACCAACCCTGCCAAATGGGGTATGAAAATATTTCACCTCGGGATCCGCGGAATCAAATTGTGCCTCTTTGTACAAGTGGGTTTTGTGGTATTTGGCCAGCAGTCTGGTGCAGAAAATAGAACAATAAGACATTGGAAAATGCAGACATTTTAATATGAAACATACTCTACTGGCACCTATGACAGACGCTAGTTTGTTACATTACATTGTGTTTCAAAAATAGCCCACTAAACCCGACAACCCACATTGTACCAACGTCTTCGGGTGGGAAAGCGCAATTGGGAAGGTACAAACCTTATCCTAGTGCGGGGAAATGCAACCTAAAGACTACATATTGTGGCTCGGTAGACCAGGCTCTAAGCCTCAGTCGGCAATTGGTTTGGGATCGAAGCTCCGACACGTGGACAGTTAGTGCATTGTTTTGCTGATCCGGCAGATTCTGCAGCTTGTCCTGTTCAAGGTGTATTGGTGTTACCTTTCCTCTGGAGTAAACTAGGCAGGCCGAGAAAGGGATCATATTGCAAGGGCAGCACATGGTCTCTTAACTCAGCCCAGGCTTTGTGTTATGGAGAGATAAAACTCCATTTTACAAACTATCGTCTGTCAAGGCGGCCAGGTGTCAGTCAATTCAAAATAATGTATTTCATCAGTGAATTTAAACAAAGACGCTACAAACAAAATATTGCACGATTTAGAGCCTGGCATAACTCGCTGCATCTCATCAGGTTCATGCTGCAGAATTATATATCATATAACGTGGACAAACAAATAATTCTTTGGCTGAAAGGCTAAGTGCATGGTCGCTGATATTGTTCTAATCTTGAGAAGGATACAAATGGCACCAATACTAAAGACCAAACATGTATCACTAACTACTAAGAAAGCATTTTACAACACAATCTTCCTACCAACTCTATGTTACCAATGCCAAACCTGGACAATGACAGAAAAAGAGACAAGAAAAATCACAACAACAGAAATGAGATTCCTGAGAAGAATACTCAATGTATCCAGAAGAGATAAGATCAGAAATGAAGAAATCAGGACTAAAGTGGGGGTTATAGCTGCACTAGATTTTATTAGAAGGCAGCAAGTCAAATGGTTTGCCTATGCAAATAGGTTAGCAACTAACAGCATACCACAACAAGCAATGATGCACAGAACAGAGGGAAGCAGAGGAAGATGCCGACCACGTAAACGATGGACGCAGGGAATAGCAGAGTCCATGGGAATATCGATATATGAAGCCCATAAGCGGGCACTCTCACGATGTTTATAATCACCTCGACACCGCAAGGTACAAGAGGAGCAAGATAAGATGAGATTAGATGACTTGAGAGTGATATCCCCTGGGAAGTCTAAGATTTAACAAGCAGTCCTTCTGTTTTGACCGAAAGTAGTTTCCTGTTTTGGGTCCGTGGTGTAATAAGGGCATATCACCTTTTGAAGGCCAAAATACACGGAGGTGGTCAATCTTTCCCTCACTTTTGCAACCGACGAGCCCAGGGATCGTGCCGGCGTCCGACCGTGCTCATGATATTACCAGCGCAGTTTGCTATCTACTTCGCTAGTGCGTCCGCTCCAGCGGAAGGGAATTGAATAGCAACTGTAGGAAACCATCTAAAGAAGAAATTAGAACAGCCATCAGAAATAGATAGTAAATAATCCCCTTTAAACAGAGGATGTTATTTGTCCATCAATAATGATGATGACCATTCATTTCATCCAGTGGAGTTGAAAATATGGAGCCGTGAGATCTAAGATGGCTGATAAGGCCTGTTTTGGCTCGAAATGTCCTTTGATAATGTGGGCAAAGACTTATTGATGTTCCAGGAAGAGGATCTCTTGCAGTGTTTTTTTTTTTTCTGTCCAGCCTTTTCTTCACAGCTCTTGCAGTCCTGTTTGCTTCACAAGTGACTGCACCTTGCGTAATGGTGCAGGCCACGAATTTCGGTCTTTGGCAGCAGTCTCCCAAGTGTCGTGATGAATTCCAAAAGCTTTTAGTGAGCTCTTCAGAGTGTCTGTAAAGCGTTTCCTCTGGCCGCCTTGGGAGCGTTTACCACAACGCAACTCGCCGTAAAAAAATCGTTTAGATCATGTGATCTGGCATGCGAGTCAAGTGACCAGCCCAGCGAATCCGATTCTTCATTAGTAGAGTGTGGATACTGGGCATGGACTCTCTTTCTAGAAATTCAGTGTCTGGGATCTTGTCTTGCTATTTAATCTTCAATAGCTTCCTTAGGCAGACTGTGTGGAAGTGGTTTAATTTCCTAGCGTGTCGCTGACAAACAGTCCAAGTTCCACAAGCATATAGCAGTGTGGATAATATGACTGCTTTATAGACTTTTAGCTTATTCCATTTCTGTCCCACACATTCTTGTACAGTATGCCAAAGGACGCGCTGGCCTTAGAGATTCTTGCATTCACTTCGTCATCAGTTGTAGCAGCTTGGGACACATTGCTGCCAAGATAGGTGAATTTGTCCACAACACTTAGTCTATGATCATTCACTTTGATATTCGGCACATTGTGATTATTCCCTGGAGCTGGCTGGTACATAACTACAGTCTTCTCCAAGTTGATATTGAGCCCAAAGTTAGCACAGGCATATGAGAAAGCTGAAACATTATGTTGCATGCTTGCCTCTGAGTTGGCATATAGAGCGTAATTATCAGCAAACCGGTGTCGCTGTTAATTTTGGTTCTAGCTTTCAGCCTTCTGAGATTGAACAACTTTCAATCCAAGAGGTAGTTGGTGTCTATTCCAGTGTCGTTGTTTTCGAAGTCATTCGTCAGCATAACTGAAAACATGAGGCTGAACAGTGTTGGTGCCAGGACACAACCTTGCTTCACCCTACTGGTGACAGGAAAGGGCTCGGACAGTTCACCATATTCCTGAACTTTTGCCTGCATAACATCATGAAATAGCCGCACTATTTGGACAAACTTTCGTGGACGGCCATATTTCGCCATAATCTTCCACAAAACATACAGATATAGGATTTCACTGATGAACTAAATATACTGGCCCTCTTACGGCTCTGTGACGAACGGCTTACGAATGCAATTCGTAACCCAGAATACCGCTTTCAAAACACCGCTGTGGGCGATTTGGAAGCAAGCCGCCTTGCATTGGTTTTCATACAATGGTATGAGTGCCGGTCGTTCAGAACACAATGGCAAACTATTGAACATAAACTTGCCCAGGAATCACAAACAGCCACAAAATGGAGTTGAGTGCCGCGTCCTGTAAGGGATATACAACTAACCTTACGTTTCATCACGTCCACAAATAAACCCTTTTAAACAGAGGATACACAAAACACAACAACAAAACATACAGATAAAGGACTTCACTGATGTAATAAATATACTGGCTCCCTTACTTTCCATCGGGTCCGTATGCTACGGCCGTGTTGTACTGAAAATGACCATCTGCGGGACAGTTCCTCTGTAGATTAGAATAACACGGCTGCTTGTCGCCCATATCTGCAACCAGGTACAAGGCGTTTTCCTTGGCGATACAACTGACTGCCTGTTGTACTTCAGAACCTGGGTCAGGTGTGGGGTTATCGCAAGGAGCCAGGTCTGTCTCCGCGAGTTCCGGGATGTATTCCAGGTAGGGAAGTATGGTTTCCCTGGTGAAGTTGTAGCCGTACAGGCTGTCTTCGGGAAGGACGAGAATGTCTGCTCCCTGGACGTGAGAGGGGTATAAGGTCACAAACCTGCTGCTGCTACCACAACAACAACAGCATTACTACTATTGCTGCTACTACTAATGCTACTACTACTACTACTACTGCTGCTGCTGCTGCTACTACTACTACTACTACTACTACTACTACTACTACTACTACTACTACTGCTACTACTACTACTACTACTGCTGCTAGTATTACAACTACTACTACTACTACTACTACTACTGCTGCTGCTGCTGCTGCTACTACTACTACTGCTGCTGCTGATGTTGCTGCTACTATTACTACTACTACTGCTGCTGCTGCTGCTACTGCTGCTGCTGCTGCTACTACTACTACAACTACTACTACTGATGCTGCTGCTGTTGCTGCTACTGCTACTAATACTACTGCAAATACTACTACTACAAGTGTTGCTACTACTACTATTACTACAAATACTACTACAACTGTTGCTACTAATACCACTGCTGCTGCTACTACTACATTACGTCTGCTACTATCACTACTACTACAACTATCGCTGCTATACATACTACTGCTGGTACTATTATTAGCATAACTGCAACGACTACAATATTTGCTATTACTACTAACTACACTACAGCTGCTGCTACTACTACTACCGCTACTACTATTATTACTATACTACTAGTACTACTACCAACACCACCACTACTACTACTACTACTAATGCAACTTTTATTTCTACAATCACTACTTTTTTTAAGCATATCCTTTTACAGGACTTAGCTGTCAACACCAGCATCTTTCAGCTGTATGTTGATCTCTTGGCAAGATTACGCTCAGTAGTTTGCCATTGCTTTCTGAGCGGCCGGCTCACATACCCCGTAAGTTACCGATGCGATTCGAACCACTGCTGATTTGAACCGTCATCACGTTACCTGACGAGAGTATACGAGATTACGGAGAAAAGTCATAAACTCTAAGCCACGAAGCCGGCCAATCTCTATTAGCGCAACTTAAATTTTAATAGCAGATATTTGATATAACCCAACGCAAAAAGACATACCAGGACAACGGACACAAAAAAGAATGTGCAAGACATCCCTCAACATTAGAAACCCCCAACTTCCTACCTGCATCCTTGCCTCAGCCGCCCGAAGCCGAAACACAGCCAAATTCTTCTCCATGTTCTCTAGCGCAGTATGTCTACTCACTGGGAACCGGGTTTGTCGTGGTAGAATCACCTCATGTTCGTACACGGCCGCTGTAAAGTCAGTTTTGCTTGTAGACGACGTCACTTCCGACATCGGCGATATCTTGATAAGTATCACAAGCCACGTCAATTTGCATTTCATGATCTTATGGCTTTGTGTATCTAGACGTGCTGAGAAGTATCTAACGGCGGCAGAAATGTAGTCTCTGAGTTGAGCCAAGAATCTACATCACATTACTCGGGACTTTATCCTTTTCGTGCTCCGTCTTCATCGTCAGCAACCAACCGAGAATTCCAGTACTTATCTTCTGAAGAAAATGCAAAGAATACCATGGCCGAACAGATGAAAATGTCAAAATACCATGTCGAACAGATGAAAATGCAAAGAATACCATGACGAACAGATGAAAATGCAAAGAATAGCCTACCATGGCCGAACAGATGAAAATGCAAAGAATACCATAGACGAACAGGTGAAAATGTCAAGAATACAATGGACGAACAGATGACAATGGAAAGAATACCATGACGAACAGATCAAAATGCAAAGGATACCATGGACGAACAGATGAAAATGCAAAGAATACCATGACGAACGGATCAAAATGCAAAAAAATACAACGGACGAACAGATGAAAATGCCAAGAATACCATGGACGAACAGATGAAAATGCATATAATTCCATGACGAGCAGAAAAACGCGAAGAGGATAGTCCTTCGAGAAACAGATAAACATTGTAAATTGATTGGTTACATTTGACGTAAATAGACAAGATAGAAGAGCAAAATAAAAAGCAATCTGGACATTTTAATGAAAACCAAGTAGCAAAGACAACTTATCACAAACATCTGTGAGAGACAATCTTCACTTTTTTTTGTGTGCCTCATTATGGGAAGACAAAAATTTAAACATGTTGTGACAACTGGGAAGATTTGTGGAAACAGAGATAGAGGAAGACAGCGAGAGAAAGTTTGACAGTTTTGAATCGTGGCCCGGAAGGGAGTCCCACGAATTGAGACATGCTGTTGGAGACTGAAAGATATTTAGAAGCATGATCTTACACACCAGCATGACTATTGCTAGACTTTTTAAATGTCTTTCCAACGTCTTCTGTGAGTGTCATTCAATACCTGTTCATGTATATCCCGTGTTATTTCAATCAAGGATTCTCCTGTGTTGTGCGACTGTTACTCGCATATCCGGACAACAGCGCTGTTTTCCCCAAAGCGAAAGAAAATTGTGGAAATTTCCTAAATTAGTGACTGTTTGCACACATTTGGCTCCCCTTCCCCCCCCCCCCACCCCCCAACCGCATATCCTTTACAGGACGTTGCTGTCAACATCAGCATCTTTCAGCTGATTGTTGATTTCTTGGCAAGATTACGCTCAGTAGTTTGTCATTGTTTTCTGAGCGACCGGCTCAATACCCCGTAAGTTACCGACGCGGAGAGAACCGCTACCAATTCTCACGCAACGTCCCGTTACTTACGAGAGTATACGGGATTACGGAGAAAGTCGTGTAACCTCTAGACCAGAGACTGATTGATTGATTGATTGATTGATTGATTGATTTAGGAACCGACATCACAGCATTCGGGGCATTCCCATAAGCGCTCCGTCCCCATCCTCAGCAGCCAGCGAAGAGTTCCAACACTAATAGTACCAGCAGCAATCTGATTATATGTCCGTCTCGCCTTTCCTCTGAGCGTCGAACGTCGGCCAGATCCCCTCGTCACACCTCGCTGTCTCATTCTTGCCAGACCATGGTGATCCATTTGCTCCTCCGAGGTGTGCACGTGATCCCACAAGGCCGCAACCACGTCTGCCTTGTCATGCATCAATACTCCACCAAGTTTTGCCGAGCCAGCCAATCTGTCTGCCTGTTCATTCCCCAGCACACCGGAGAAAAGATCCAGGCGATGCTTGCCACCTCTGACCTCCGAAGCGAAGCAAGCCACTCTGCGCGAAGCTAACCAGACCAGAGAGACTGGCCAAACCTTTGGATAAATAAATATGTTTGCATATTCTTTACAGGACATCGCTGTCAACATCAGCATCTTTCAGCTGATTGTTGATTTCTTGGAAAGATTGCGCTCAGTAGTTTGCCATTGTTTCTGAGCGGTCGGCTCACATACCCCGTAAGTTACCGACGCGATTCGAACCACTGCTGATTCTCACCGTCGTCACGTTACCTACGAGAGTATACGAGATTACGGAGAAAAGTCGCTACAGGAAGCCGGCTACACCTTTGGCTACACACTTAATATTTGATACTTTTAACAGTTGCACTGGACTCAACCTTTTGTAGAAAAAGAGCACCTTTCAAAACCGAACTGAACTCAACTTTTGTGCCTTCTTGGCAACGAAGGAGTTGTGTTTTAATATTATTTTATAATTATATGCAGGGAATAACAGAGTCCATGGGAATATCGATACATGAAGCCCATAAGCGGGCACTCTCTCGCTGTTTATACTTCACCTCGACACCGCAAGGTACAAGAGGAACATGATGCGATGAGATAATTGTATGTTTTTTGTCTTTAGATCTGTTTGTGTTGTCCGGCCCTGATGAAGATTTATATAATCGAAACGTCTTTTGTTGTCCTAGAATACTTACTTTTATTTTATTATTATTATTTTTTTTTTTTTTTTTTTGGATTGTCTATTTTTTTTTTTTTTTTTTTGGGAGGTGATTTTCACTGTGTAGTTTATGTTCACCTTTACGTTGTAGTTGTGAGGTATGTACATTGTGCCCGTGTTTAGTATGTCTCATCTTTTCGCAGGAGCTACAAAACCGTAACTTTGTATTTCAACATTTGCTATGCGTCTATTCCAGCTTGGGCCACATGTGGGTTCCAATCCGTTCAACGTCGTTCGGTTCACGGGTGTATTTTTCTCGGATACTCCTGGGGGTCGTCGCTGGAGCTACGGAGTTCGTGCTTTATGCGACGCTTTCGCCAGGACGCCCAACGGAAAGAGACTGAGTCATGTGGGATAAAACCCGGTGAAATGAATACTATCCTCTCGCCTTTTACACTTTGTAAAGCAGGGTGGTGTATACCAAGCAATGTAGTATATTCCTTCAAGTTCGCTTTCTTGTCCCGTTCCACTTAGACCAACGTCTTCCAATCTTGACGGTTAAGGTTTCTTTTGCTCCACACATGAGCAGATTGTCTTCCCGGCTTGTGAGCTCTGCCTGCCTACGCACATTTTCTGTCGGGCTTTGTTGCCCTAGCCTTTGCTTTTGCAGAAACTTCTGCAAGGCAGTGGTGGTTTGGTGTGTCCTCGCGAAGATGGATTTGCAATCACGGTTCACGAGATCCGTGAGTGTTTGATCTTGTCTTCGGGTCGTGTTGCGAGCTCCTTGATGATGATGAATGCTTGGGAAGAATGTTGTGAATATCGTGACGAAAGATGACAACAGACGAGGCTGTATTGAGATCGGCGGTGTTACAAGACCACTCTTTTTCCCCGCTTTTTAATCTCAAGTGGAACACAGGCACTCAACCAATCCACAATCCAGCCCAGGCATTCTGCAATGGAGAGGTATAACTCCTTCATCCCTGATCCCCGCTGTAGGTTAAAGTTATTATGCCTTTTTTGAAGCACAGTGTAACAAACTATCGTCTGTCATGGCGGCAAGGTGTTATTCATTCATTCAGCAGCATGTCCTTTGCAGAACTTCGCTCCCATAACAACCATCCTGAGAACTTCTCGGTCTTAAGCAAGATGTCCCGCGTCCGATACACCCATCTGGAGATCATCTGCTACATTCTGCACCCATCTTCACTTTGGCCTTCCTCTTCTTCTCTTCCCGGGCATATACCCCTCCATTATTTTTCTCTCCAAACTTTCGTGACGTTTCATGTGACCAGAATATTTCAAGTTTTTTTTAATCGTCTTTAGTATCCAGTCGTCTTCAATATTCAGTTCTTGTCTTTTCTGTATCCAAGATATTCTTAGAACACATCTATAACATTTATATTCACAGGCATTTATGCGCTGTTCAGCTTGTTTGGCAAGCTGCTAGCAGTAATTAAGGTTTTCACTATCTCTTGAAGGACAGTGTTACTCGCTTGTCTGGCTATTGTTGGTATTCCGTGTACTTTCTTCACAAAGTGTCATTCAGAATGGTAACCAAATGTCTCAGCTGATTTATTTTTGTTCGCTCGTTGTGAAATAGAGTGTAGTCCACGCAGGACTGATTTTTGCCTGTTGATTAGCTTTCCCTATTACCAGTTAGTTAGTTAGTTAGTTAGTTAGTTAGTTAGTCAGTCAGTCAGTCACGGTTCCAACTTCACAGCAACGGGTCGTCCCCATTATGCTCCGTTCCTGTGCCAGTGAATATCACATAAAACGCTCCCCACTGCCCAATGTGAAAAGTGGAAAAGACAGGAGTCTCGACAAACAACAGCCCGCACAGATACACTGTGCATAATGCCGCCGCCAGAATGTCAACACAATAGTCCTCCACGAAACATCCAGTTTATCTCTGATGGAATCGGCAGTCATTTTCCCATCTGGATGTTTCCTAGATGTTCACCCACACAGTCCAAGAAAATACAGTTCATCGTCGATGGCAGTGGCAGTCAACCAGAAGCCCAGCAGCCACGCATTTCTGCATAAGGCAAAAACCGGTCAACTCTGGGACATAGCCAGCTGCCATCGCTCCGAACATGCAGTCACGTTCCAAAACACCTCGGGCAGATTCAAAAGCATTTCACACGAAACTCACAGCTCACAGTGTCGCGCCACGCACTCACTCAGTAGCAGGGCGACGGAACCATCAAGCCTCCTTAGTCGCCTCTTACGACATGCGTGGTAGGCTACAGTGTTGCTATTCTTTGCTTCCCTTATTTGCCCCGGCAACACACGGGATATTACCAGTGTCCCTTGCTACCAGGTGAACCCACTCTGACTTCAGACAAAGATGAGAAGTCAACATTTTAGCCCATCTGACCGGTGTAGGGGTTGTTGAACCTGCTACCTCGGCATCAGCACATTGGAAGTGTAAGAGCGAGCCCTCTTAATTCATTCAGCCGTGCTGACCTCTGCCTCATCTAATGAAGTCCACTATGATAATGTTTTTTTTTTAAAACAAGTCCCTGAGAATGAACCTGCTGGGGATATGTGAAGGGTTAGAACCATCACATTGTGTCGGCCTGAGTGCAATGAGGCGCTGTAGGTAAGTCTTTCCCTCCTTTCTTGACAACGAAGGAGTTTTGTTTGAATATTATTTTATAATTTTATGTTTTATCTTCAGATATGTGTGTGTTGTCCCGTCCCTCATGAAGATTTATACAATCAAAACGTCTTTTGTTGTGTCCTAGATTACTTATATTTATTTGATTATTATTTAATGTCTCTTGTTTTGGGGGATTTTCACTCTGTTATATACGTACTAACATGTGGGTGAACAAGACCATGCTACAAGATTTCAAGGACGCATCAATAGTCCACTTTTACAAACGAAAAGGAAACCGCCAATCCTGTGACAACCACCAAGGCATCTCCTTGCTTTCAATTGCAGGGAAGATACTCGCCAGAATTCTTCTCAATCGCCTCACAGGCCATCTCGATCAAGGTCTTCTTCCCGAGAGCCAGTGTGGCTTCAGAAAAGAACGTGGAACTGTTGACATGATTTTCGCTGCAAGAGAAATGTCAGGAACAGAACAGCGAAATGTTCTCCACTTTCATTGACCTTTCCAAGGCTTTTCATACAGTCAGCAGAAAAGGACTGTGGAAGATTATGGCAAAATATGGCTGTCCACGAAAGTTTGACCAAATAGTGCGGCTATTTCATGATGGCATGCAGGCAATACAGGAAAATGGTGAACTGTCTGAGCCCTTTCCTGTCACCAATGGAGTGAAACAAGGATGTGTCCTGGCACCAACACTGTTCAGCCTCATGTTTTCAGCTATGTTGACGAATGCCTTCGAGAACAACGACATTGGAATAGACATCAACTATCGCATGGATGGAAAGTTATTCAATCTCAGAAGGCTGAAAGCTAAAACCAAAATTAAAAGCAACACCGTCAGAGAGCTCCTGTTTGCTGATGATTGCGCTCTATACGCCAACTCAGAGGCGGACATGCAACATAATGTTTCAGCTTTCTCACATGCCTGTGCCAACTTTGGGCTCAATATCAACTTGGAGAAGACTGTAGTTATGTACCAGCCAGCTCCAGGGAATAATCACACTGTGCCGAATATCAAAGTGAATGGTCATAGTCTAAGTGTTGTGGACAAATTCACCTATCTTGGCAGCACTGTGTCACAAGCTGCCACAATTGATGATGAAGTGAATGCAAGAATCTCCAAGGCCAGCGCGGCCTTTGGCAGACTGTACAAGAATGTATGGGACAGAAATGGAATAAGCCTGCAAACAAAGCTGAAAGTCTACAAAGCAGTTGTATTATCCACACTGCTATATGCTTGTGAAACCTGGACTGTTTATCAGCGACACGCTAGGAAATTAAACCACTTCCACACAGTCTGCCTTAGGAAGTTACTGAAGATTAAATGGCAAGACAAGATCCCAGACACTGAAGTCCTAGAAAGAGCGTCCATGCCCAGTATCCACACTCTACTAATGAAGAATCAGATTCGCTGGGCTGGTCACTTGACTCGCATGCCAGATCACAGGCTCCCTAAACGAATTTTTTACGGCGAGTTGCGTTGTGGTAAACGCTCCCAAGGCGGCCAGAGGAAACGCTTTAAAGACACTCTGAAAATCTCACTGAATGCTTTTGGAATTCATCATGACACCTGGAAGACTGCAGCCAGAGACCGAAATTCGTGGCGTGCATCATTACGCAAGGGTACAGTCACATGTGAGGCAACCAGGACTGCAAGAGCTGTGAAGAGAAGACAGAACAGAAAAACCACTGCAGAAAATCCTCCTCCAGAAACGTCAAGCCTTCTTTGTCCACATTGTCAAAGAACATTTCGAGTCAAAATAAGCCTTATCAGCCATCTTAGAACTCACGGCTCCATACTGTCTACCCCACTGGATGAAATTAATGGTCATCATCATTCTTGATGGACAAACAACAACATTGAGTCCATTGTAAGGTATGTACACTGTGTCAGTGTTGAGTATGTCTCATCTTTCCGTAGGAACTACAAATACCTATTTATATCTCCCTCCCATAACGAACATTGAGAGCTGGCATCGAACCCACATCCTACCGCACTCATGCCACTGCCATCTCAACACCCTAACCAACACATCAACACGCTGAAGACAATTTAAGTTTGAAAAACATTGCACAAGAAACACACTTGCCCAGGCATACAAAGAACGACTTTATTAATAATAACATGTCAATAATGTTAGTTATAGACAAGAGCAATCATACATGACACTGTCACAACAATAGTGCTAAACATACAACATGAAACTGTCACAATACATCATATATACAACATAAAACTGTCACAACACGCCAAACATACAACATAAAACTGTCAGAACACACTGAACATGTGATTACAGATTCCACTCTTGCAAGTTGCTAGTCTCAGCTACACTGCCAAACTGTTATCTACTGCCTAAATTAGGGAGGTCTTGAGCCTGGGGAATTAAGACTGCCTGGCTATTGTAGTCAACATGAACTGTGCAGGTTAGGGGTTTTCTTTCTGCCCCCCAACAGAAAAATATCCACACTTTACCAAAGATCCAAACCCGGATACCCCAAAGGACAGCCTGGCATTCTTGCCACTCGGCCAGTCGCTTCTCCTCAGCTACACTAGCATATCAAATAATGCAGGTCAGCAAGGCTGAATGAATAAGAGCTCATGTTCTTTAACATCCGGTGTGCTGATGCTGAGGTAGCGGGTTCAACCCCTACACCAGACAGTTAGACTAAAATGTTGACGCAGTGTTCTTGACTTGGGAACGTAAATTACAAGTGTCTCAGAAGTCGAAGTGTGTTCACCTGATGGCGAGGGACACTGGTAATAGGGAAAGCTAATCCACTCTCTAAAATCAGTTCAGTGCACTAAAAGTAGTAGCGTGTGTATGGATTACATTTTGAGTTTTAAAAAAAGCGCACACAAAAACTACAAAATTGTCCATCACTGGACTGCATAAATAGTATGTCACAATACTGTAGGTTGACCATATCACTTCTTCACCCAGTCCCCAAGATTCAGATATATCTGTTTACACATCAAGCCCCTTGTGTGGGCCTCGGGGGAATTACGTCTTATGCTAATAACAGAAGGCTTAGAATATCTCGCTCTCAGCTTTTTCTTGAGTTGAGTCCAGAATCGACATCACAGCAATCGGGACATTCCCATACATGCTCCGTACTCTTTTTCAACAGCCAGTGAAGAGTCCCAATACGAATGGTTCCAGAAGCAGTCTGATTATGCGCCCGTCTTTTTCTTTTAATGGACAAATGGGAACGTTGCGTTTGTCTTGGAACTGGGTTAGTGTCTGTTGAGAATGAAATGCCTGGAGTTGAGTTGAGTTGAGTAGAGAATCAACATCACAGCACTCGAGACATTCCCATACATGGTCGGCCTTCATCTTCAACAGCCAGAAAAGAGTCCCAATTCTAATGGTACCTATAGCAGTGTGATTATGTGTCCATCTGGCCTTTTCTAAGAGTTGAAATACCTCAAACTTGTGGAGCAAGCATTGCCAGCCTGGATCTCATGCTGGCCAGGATGTGGAAAGTTTAAACTGTTGGGCAAGAGAGATAGAGGACATCAGAGAAAGATGTGTGTGTTAAGTTTAAACTCTTGGACAAGAGAGATAAAGGATGAAAGAGACAGATGTGTGTGGAAAGTTTAAACTGTTGAGCAAGAGAGATATAGGACGACAGAGAAAGATGTATTGGAAAGTTTAAACTGTTGGACAAGAGAGATAGAGGACAACAGAGAAAGATGTGTGTGGAAAGTTTAAACTATTGGACAAGAGAGATAGAGGACGACAGAGAAAGATGTGTATGGAAAGTTTAAACTGTTGGGCAAGAGAGATAGAGGACGACAGAGAAAGATGTATGTGGTAAGTTTAAACAGCTGGACAAGAGAAATAGAGAAAGACAGAGAAAGATGTATGCGGACAGCTTCAACAGCTGGGCAAGACAGATGGAGAAAATCATAATCACTAATATCTGCTCCACATCAGACAACTGAAAAAGTGTATTAAACTGGACTGCTTGCTAAATTTCAAAGGTATGAAATATTAGGTTTCAAAAGAAAGGGAAAATAAACCAAACAATGAAATGTTATAGCTCTTGCTTACATTCATCACACCATTAGCAGTATAGAAGCTCTCAAATACATTCTTTGCAACAATATCATATACTAAAATGTCAGCATAAATACAATTATATTTAAAAATTAATTAACACATCAGCATTTATGATATATAAAATAAAAACAACTACAGCTCTATTTAACTCTGAATTCATTACCTCCCAAATTAAAACTCAGGTTGTGGCAGAACTTATTTAATTCTGAACTCATTACTCTCAGGTTTAAAATAAACAGGCTGTGGTGGAATTTAGTTAACCTTAACACTATCAAGATAGACGTACAAACCTTAGATTTTTAAGAGGATGCATCCTTCTCATTGCAACATCCACCTATGAGACCTGGAAACATACTAAACAAGCTGAACAGCGCATAAATGCCTTTGAATATAAATGTTATCGACGGATTCTAAGAATATCTTGGATACAGAAAAGTACAAATGCATCTATACGGCATGAGTTGAATACTGAAGAAGGTTGGCAACTAAAAACAATAAAACAAAGAACATTGAAATATTTTGGTCACTTGAAACGTCATGAAAGATTGGAGAGAACAATAATGGAGGGGTATATGCCCAGGAAGAGAGGAAGAGGAATGCCAAAGAGAAAATGAGTACAGGATGTGGCAGATCATCTCCAGATGGGTGTATCAAAAGTGGGACACCTTGCTTATGACCAAGAAGCTTTACGGAAGGTTGTTTGGGAGCAAATTTCTGCAAAGGACATGCTACTGAATGAATGAATGAACTATTAAGTAAAGTCTGATCTGTGATTGGCTCTCTCCCATGAATCCCAATCATCACGTCCTGTGTTCTTGTCCTTTTTATATTTGGTTAGAGAAAACTAAAGAAATCTGGCTTCCCACACCTGTCACTGTGTATTTAGCCTCTTTGAAAGTCATCAAGTTTCATAGGTTATTCCCAAAGTGGATATTTGCTGGGACACATTCCGGGACTGAACATATGAATACTATCTTTCATCTCATCTGTACATTGGGTTGGAGTCTGTTGACAACCCAAACCCTGTGAAGAGTAATGGCTTATTTAAACACAGAAGCAACACAAATCAGGTTGCAGGATTTATTGCCTGGAATATTTTGCTGCTTCTCGTGAGGTGCAAACTGCAGAATTACATATCATATGCAGTGAATGGATGAATCATATTTTGGCTGAAATATGTCACACGGTCTCTAATACTTTTTTGAATGTGGGGCAATGTTATCCCCACGGTAACTGAAGATCTTTCTGCCTGCATAATCCTGGTTTTAGATGTCTAATTGCTACAGTTTCTATGCATTTGAGTAGTAACTTATTGTTTGTCCAATACTGACTACTATACACTTGATTATAATTATTTTTTCCAAATGCATAAAATTTGGCACTGCCAGCAACATATGGTAGCTGGCTTTATTTAGCCAGATTTTTCCCATGTTTAGGACAAATTAGATCACCCTCATTCAGAGTCAACTCTTTCAGTCCCTAACAAATAACACCATATGAGCTCAGCTACTGTCCGTGTACCACACAATACACAGTGTGTTGTTATATATTTTATGTTTGGTCTGAGCAAACTCAATCAGTCTGGCTGGACATTTTAGCATACAACAGTATTTGCCTTTTTGAAAGTAATACCTTCATGCTTGTCTCCCTTCCCCTTAGACATGCTTCAAATCATTTTGACAATGAAAGAGTTAAGGACCATTTATTTCAATAACTTTTTTCATAAATCTATAACTATGTTATAGAACAGTGGTTCTCAACCGTGGGGGAGGGATTTAGATTATCTCAAGATCACATTAATACAAGAACCAATTACTTGATATTGTTTTTCCCTCCTGACTTTACGGTTCAGTACTTCTCACTTTTCTGAAATTTGTTTTATAAAGTAAGTAGACCAGCAAATCATGTTTTATGTAGACGTCTAGAATTGTTCTAGTATGTATTATTAAATTTAGCTTCCATTTTTACATATACTGTGGAATTTATAGGGAGGAGTATGAAAGGGGGGGGGGGGTGGGGGGGGGAAATGACATTCTGAACATATGGTGAAGGGGTGCATGGGCCAAAAAGAGGTTGAGAACCACTGCTATAGAAGGTTATAATGCAACAACAAAAATATAACAAGAATAACATGGAAAAATAGCAATGGTAGTCCCATAGCAAATATTGCCAATTAGGGGTGAATAGTTATGCCTGCACATATTCTCGAGGCCACAGCATGATATTGGGTGCCCAGTTCTTTTCCTCAACATTTTCTATCCAAGACAATTGTGAAAATTACCAGGCCCCCATTTCATGAGACTGGGTCAACCTCAGGGCTGTGCTCACCTGGGCATCCCCCCAGTGGGGAATATTGATCACATTACCTTTTCAGTGACTGATCTATACCAAATATGGGACAAGCATTGCATGCCTAATAAGCCTCCAGGCACATAAACAGTATTTAACCGTTACTTTTTACATTGAAACAAATTCTGGTATAAAGATTTGGAAATATCTGGCCCAAATGCCTCAACTACATCCTTACGATTGGTTAAAATACTTACTGATTATGATATTAATTCCCAATTAGAATTATCATACAATATTGTTTTCACAGGTCACTCAAGATTTCATACTCATATAAAAGCCCCGAGTTACCCAGAATTCCCGACTGCCTTGGTAGGTTTAACATGCATAACTTGCACACTGAACTTCCTGTCTTTAGGCTTGGTCCTAGAAGGCTAGGCATGTCATCTCACTACCAAAGAGATCGGGGGCTGATGAGGTTACATGGTCGAATGGAGAAGAGTCCTTGTTCTTAAACATCTGGTCTGCTGATGCCGAAGTAGTGGGTTAAACCCCTACGCCAGTCAGTTGGACTAAAATACTGATTTCTCGTCCTTGACTTGGGGACGTAAAATTACAAGTACCTCAAAAGTCGGAGTGGGTTCACCTGATGGTGAGGGACACTGGTAATGGGGAAAGCGAATCAACACGCAAAAATAAATCCAATGCACTAAGAATAGTAGAACATGAGTGGACTATGATTGAGTTCAAAGCGAGCAAGCACATACACACTCAAAATATCATAAGATACCAATGGTCATGAAAACATTTCTAGTTTTATGTTGATATCGAACCCAATACCTTCTGCATCTGAGGTGGACACTGTAACCTCAAAGCCACAAAGTCTCCTTCCCACAACTGCATTTATTATTGTCGAGCATGTGCACCCATACAGCACATAATTTTCAGTAAACAGATTTTCATGCTCGTCATCAAAGGTGATTCTTATCTTCGCATAAGGCGATTCTGGTCTTTATCTCATGTCACATCTTCTATCAGAGTATTACAAGTTAGCTGCATGTCCTTTACAAGACGCCGCAATCTATCCCAGAATTTTTATGTTCTGTAATTTGCTATTGCTTTCTGAACGACCGTTGCTCATAACTTCGGAATCAACACAAGGCAGTCTGCTTCCAAATCATCTGCGGTTGATTTTGGCCCTCGATATCGACTGATTACCAGGCTTCAAATCCAACCAAAGCACCTTGTGCACATGATGATGATGGCGGCAGACACTGAGTTACATATGATGAGCCTGGTGTGATGACTTGTTCCGAACAGAATGAGCTAAATTTAGATATTTCTACTCGATTTTATACACCTTCTTGTAGCAGACCCTTTGGAGAACATCACTTTCATTACAGCCGGCCGACATTGTTCTCAATCCTTTTACAGGCTTCATGGATTGTCATGGCCGAGGTGACTGCAATGTCCTGTGTCCATCTCTGTACGGGTTAACCCGTCTCATGGATTTTCACATCAGAGGTGTCTGCAATGTTCTGTGTCCATCTCTATATGGGTCAACCCCTGTCTCAAGGAGTTTCACACCCGAGGTGTCTGCAATATCCTGTGTCTATCTCTGTATGGGTCAACCCGTCTCAAGGATTTTCACGCCTGAGGTGTCTGCAATGTGCAGTGTCCATCTTCATGCTGATCAACCCCAGCCTATTCTACCAAAACCAGGTCTTCCATCCCTATCCTCTCCCAGCCGCTGTCACATTTAATATGGCCAAAATATTTCAGTGTCCGCGACATGATACAGTTTATGAGCAACACTTCTTCCACGTTCAGATCTGGTACAATGCCAATATTTCTTTTCTTCTTGGTCCATTATATTCTAAGAATTTTTCTGTAAGTTCTATAAGTTCAAAAGCACACATTTTCTTCTTTATTTATTCATGTATTTTTATTCTCTTGAAAACAGCAATGAATAAATAGATTGTCTTTATCTCTTTCATGTGCCTTGCAATTGGCATGGTCAATGATGTACCCCCGCTGGGCATCATCAGTTTACACACCAATATCTTTCTGTGTCACAATGCCAGGCTTTTCAGTATCTTTTCTAACAAATGGGTATCTTCCATTAAAACCATAACACTTCAATTTCCATGTTCGCCTTAATAATTCTAATTCTAAATTCACTTTGTACTGATAAGATTTCACCCCTCCACAAATTTTATCCTCCTAATATATTGTTTCAATTTATGAGCTATCATTTGTGCCATGCTGTCAAAGTTGTCTGCATCGTTGCCAACAAACTGGCACCTTCCATTAGAAAACAACAGACTAGAAAAACTTGCAGCTTTAATTTTCCCAATATTAACTCTAAGATCTTTATGTACGGATTAGAAGACTGATGCAAGAAACAAAACATAATAATAATAATATCCCAATTATAACGTGAAAATGTGTCCCTCAGATATACCGTCTTTCTCGATTCCCTACAAGAGTTGTTCTTCAGTCATATTCATGACTGCTTTCCCTTTGTTTTGTAGAACCAGACTTATCTGCCTTGCCTTGGTTAACTCTGACTACACTTTCTGTGTTGCCAGATTTTGTTACTCTGTAAAAATAGAAGGTGAAGATGTTTAACACATGTACACTGTGGAAAGTAATAAATAAACATTTATGAAGTAATATAATGAATTTGAAGCATGATTATATTACACAATTTGTTGGACAGCCAAAATTAGCAATCTGGATGTTTTAAGGGAAGTTGAGTCGCAAAGACAACTTATCACAAACATCGGAAAGAAGCAGTCATCATTTTTTGGCCACATTATGAGAAGATAAAAACTGGAACATGTTGTGACAATTGGAAAGATTTGAGGAAAAAGAGACAGAGGAAGACAGACTAAAAATATTCTTGACAGTTTTGTATCATGGCAAGAAAGGGAGTCAACACACAAAATGATCCATTCAGTCGGAGGTGGTGAACCATGATTGCCCACGCTTATCAGCATGGCACATGATGATGATAAATACAAAGGGAATATCACTAAGTGTGACTGACTCTCACTCACACACTATCTATCAAACAAACAGACAAACAAAATACAAACAAACACAATGTCAATCTCACTTACTTACAAACTCATTTACTTACACACTTATTCGGTCTCTCTCTCTCTCTCTCTCTCTCTCTCTCTCTCTCTCTCTCATCTCTCTCTCTCATCTCTCTCTCTCTCTCTCTCTCTCTCCCTCTCTCTCTCTCTCTCTCTCTCTCTCTCTCTCGTGCGCTCTTCTCTCTCTCTCTTATATGCATACACGCGCATACACACAATTATTCTCTCTCTCTCTCCATATATACACTCTCATACTATATCAAACACACACTCACAGTCAAACTAT
Organism: Cepaea nemoralis; assembly: GCA_014155875.1. Lineage (NCBI taxonomy): Eukaryota > Metazoa > Mollusca > Gastropoda > Stylommatophora > Helicidae > Cepaea > Cepaea nemoralis. The sequence continues at coordinate 72,573 of JACEFZ010022973.1, read as the reverse complement.
CGAACACACACATTCACTTACATACCATTACACAAATACACTCTTAAACTATCACATACTGACTCCCATATTATCTCGTATTAACATTCACATACACAAACTCCCATACTACCTCATGCTTACACTCACATAGATAAACTCCCATACTGCTTCATGCCTACACTTAAGCATACATATTATGACACAAATACACTATCACACGCTGTCACTCATTTTCCCCCCATACTACTTCATGCTTACACTTACACACATAAGACTGCCATAGACCTCATGTTTACACTCAAACACTTCACTTACATAACTGTTACCCACAATATACCCACGCTCACACAAACCCCACCCAGACTCCCATACCTAACCCATGCTTTCACTACCAACTCACGCACTCACCACCCTCCCTCCCCGCTATCTCACCCACCCACCCACTCACCTCTCTCTTACACACACACACACGGCCACTCATCCATCAGCCACCCTCCCACCCATCCCACCCACTCATCTCTCACACTTACTTCACTCACTCTCTCTTACATACACACACTTCAACACACAAAAAGGTCTCAAGCTATACCACACTTCCATCCATCTCAATGTCCTCCTCATCACTGTCCAGTGGCACCTGCAGGTAGGGTTGTTCAGCTGGTCGGCCCGGAACTGTACCCAGTCAGGTGAAAAACACCAGCAGGAAAATCTCCTCAAACAGATCTTTCATCCAACCGTAGCGAATGGCAGAGTGATCTAAGACACAGCATATGGCCATGGCATTGAACACTTCTGATTCGTTGAATAATGAAGACACAAACAATAGATTGCATAATTTATTGCCTGGCATATTTCGTTGTATCTCTTCAGGTGCATGCTACAGAGGACACACAGCATAAACTAAAGCAACAAGATAAATCCTTCCAGATGAAATATACAACACATATATATCCAATTTATATAAATTTATACAATTTACATTGTCTATCATAGTAATTTTAAACTACTATTATGTCTTTTTTTTTTTAAACACAAATCTGGCTTGGCTATATGAATCACAATGGTGTCTTCATACTTTAATATGTATATTAAAGTATGAAGACACAATTGCTGTTGTGTGTTAAAGAACAGACAAAACGCAATGTATCTGTCAGTCACGTAACCATTTATAATTTATTTATAAATAACCTCTTAATTAATGCATTAGCAGAAGAAATAACCTGTGAATGAATGCATTAGCACACGAAATAACCTGTGCATTAATGCTATGATAAAGATAATAGCCATTTCAATGAACACAAGAGAAACCTTGGGACAGTCTTGAGAAAAGATCTGTGTGCAAATAAGCTTCTCTTCCTGTAAGGGAAATAATCTTCCCTTCATATATGGGAAATAAGCTGCACTTCATATAAGGGAAATACGATTCCATTCATACAAGGGAAACTTCTTCTTCTTCTTCTGCGTTCATCCGGAGTTTTTTTTCGGACGTGATTGCGTTGTGCCTGTTTACAGCAGAGCTGCGTTCTTGCGCCGTTAGGCCGACACATCCGACTTCTCCTGGCATTTGTTAACCGGGTTAACCTTCCCGGATATAAGGGAAACAAGTGTAGGGTATCCACAATGAAGTCCTTAAGCCACCTGCCTCGCACTTTGAACGTTATGAGTTCGATTCTGTTGTCATTGGGGTCTCGTTACCAATTTTTTTCTGAGACTCTCGGAGGTCACAGCTGGAGCTACGGAGTTTGTGTTTTGTGCGACGCTTTCAGTAGGCTGCCCTGCGGAAAGAGACCAGGCCATATGGGTTAACACTGGTGCAATTAAGTCAATCTTACATCTTTATACCCTCATGAAATTAGCAAACCAATGATTATAAAGTGGCTTACCTGCAGCAGATATCCAATTATTCTTGTAAAATATATGTACGCTACCACCTGTTGGAATATTGCAACCATTGTATAATGAGCATGAGTTAGAAGTGTAATGAACATATGTAAGCTGTATTATATTATATATAATTAACATAAGTTAGAGATTCAAGGAACATATGTATGCTGTATCATGAATATATAATGAACATATCTAAGCTGTATCATATTATGTATAATAACTGTATCATGAACATATAATGAACATATACATGACTAACTAATTAACTAACTAGCTAGCTGACTAACTAACTAATAAACTAACTAGCCAGCTGGCTAAGTAACTGACTAACTAACTAGCTAGCTGGCTAAGTAACTGAGTAACTAATTAACTAGCTAGATGGTTAAGTAACTGACTAACTAACTAACTAGCTAGCTAGCTAGCTAAGTAACTGACTAACTAGCTAATTAACTAACTAGCTAGCTAGCTAAGTAACTGACTAACTAGCTAACTAACTAACTAGCTAGCTAGCTAAGTAACTGACTAACTAACTAATTAACTAACTAGCTAGCTGGCTAAGTAACTGACTAACTAGCTAATTAACTAACTAGCCAGCTGGCTAAGTAACTGACTAACTAACTAGCTAGCTGGCTAAGTAACTGAGTAACTAATTAACTAGCTAGCTGGTTAAGTAACTGACTAACTAACTAACTAACTAGCTAGCTAGCTAAGTAACTGACTAACTAGCTAATTAACTAACTAGCTAGCTGGCTAAGTAACTGACTAACTAACTAACTAGCCAGCTGGCTAAGTAACTGACTAACTAACTAGCTAGCTGGCTAAGTAACTGAGTAACAAATCAAATCAAATCAACTTTATTAGGGTCACAAATTGGGCGCGCAGGCCCGTCTTACATTCGGCCCTTCCAATCACTCGTCTTTCGTTCATCAAGAGCATTATACATTTACATAGGAAGAAAAATAAACATTGTGAAATGAACTAATTAGTGTAACTAATTAACTAGCTAGCTGGTTAAGTAACTGACTAACTAACTAATTAACTAACTAGCTAGCTAGCTGGCTAAGTAACTGACTAACTAACTAACTAATTAACTAGCTAGCTGGTTAAGTAACTGACTAACTAACTAACTAGCTAGCTAGCTGGCTAAGTAACTGACTAACTAACTAACTAATTAACTAACTAGCTAGCTGGCTAAGTAACTAACTAACTAACTAACTAACTAACTAGCTGGCTAAGTAACTGACTAACTAGCTAATTAACTAACTAGCTAGCTGGCTAAGTAACTGACTAACTAACTAACTAACTAACTAGCTAGCTGGCTAAGTAACTGACTAACTAACTAACTAACTAACTAGCTAGCTAGCTAAGTAACTGACTAACTAGCTAATTAACTAACTAGCTAGCTGGCTAAGTAACTGACTAACTAACTAACTAACTAACTAGCTAGCTAGCCAAGTAACTGACTAACTTGCTAATTAACTAACTAGCTAGCTGGCTAAGTAACTGACTAACTAACTAACTAATTAACTAGCTAGCTGGTTAAGTAACTGACTAACTAACTAATTAACTAACTAGCTAGCTGGCTAAGTAATTGACTAACTAGCTAATTAACTAACTAGCCAGCTGGCTAAGTAACTGACTAACTAACTAGCTAGCTGGCTAAGTAACTGAGTAACTAATTAACTAGCTAGCTGGTTAAGTAACTGACTAACTAATTAACTAACTAGCTAGCTGGCTAAGTAACTGACTAACTAATTAACTAACTAGCCAGCTGGCTAAGTAACTAACTAACTAATTAACTAACTAGCTAGCTGGCTAAGTAACTAACTAGCTAGCTGGCTAAGTAACTGAGTAACTAACTAACTAGCTAGCTGGCTAAGTAACTTACTAACTAATCAACTAACTAGCTAGCTGGCTAAGCAACTGACTAACTAGCTAATTAACTAGCTAATAACTGACTACATAACAGACTATTTAACTAACTAGCTAAATAGCAAAGCAACTGACTAACTAATAAACTAACTAACAGACTACCTAATTAACTAACTAATTAGCTGACTGTTCAACTAAGTAACTAAGTAACTATTTAACTAACTAATTAACAAGCTAACTCAGTAACTAATGAACTAACTAATTAACAAGCTAACTAAGTAACGAATTAACTAATTTAATAACAAATTATATAACTAACTGACCAACTAATTAACTAACTAACTACCATCTGCTAAACTGTGTCATTCCATCTCTGTTGAGAACTGTCAAATGACTTACCATAATATAAAAATGTCTAAACAGTTTCAACTTGTTTAAATTAATGGCAGCTTTCCCATCTGTCTTTGAAGCCTCTTGTAGATGCCGAATGGACCTGGCGAGGGATAAGCAAATCATGCCAGATTGTATTTGACAAAAACACTACAAAACACATGTATTAATGGTTAAATGAATATCATCATAATCATCATCATCTTGTGCCATGCCGATAAGCGCTGCCCGGTCATGTTTTGCCAACTCACATGATCATCAGAGTTGTGGATCAGCTCTGTGTTTTTGTCTTGATCATGCCATGTGGCCAAGTCATCAAGATATCTACTTCTCCGCCTTCTCCTTGTTCTTTTCCCGTAAATATTGCCAGTTGTCACCAAGTTCTAAAGTTTATTTCTTCTCATAACGTGCCCAAAAATTCTGGACTGTCTACATCTAATTTCTCTAATCAGTTTATGGTTTAATGAATGTGTATAATCAAGGGTTTTGAAATCAGCTGGGGGTAATTTGAAAGCAGACTGCTTAGTGCTGATTTTGATGGTATCAGGCCGACCATGTAAATGATGGACAGAGGGAATAACAGAGTCCATGGGAATCTTGATACATGAAGCCCATAAACGGGCACTCTCCCGCTCTCTCGACACCCAATGGTATAAGAGGATCAAGATGAGATGATGTTATGAGGTGTCGTCTGTTGAGCAAGCAATGGCAAACTACTGAACTAATAACTACCTGGTAAATTACCAACAGCCAACAAATGTGGGGCTGATTGCAACGTCCTGTAAAGGGTGGCCTTACCACTAACTTTAACTTACAACAGACAACAATCAGTTCCCATTTGTAATACTCTACATACCAGGGATCGTCACTGTAAAATAATATAACAGATTTAAGTTATTAATAATATCTACTTAAAATATAAAATGAATCAGAATAAGAAAGCACAAGAGACAACAATTTGTTCCTATCTGTAATACACTATCCAACAAGGAATGGAACAGCAACACAATATAGCAAATGAAAGTTAATAATCATATCAACTTATAAGTCAGCGTGGCCAAATGGATAAGATCATTTGTTCTTAAACATCCAGTTTGCTGATGCCGAGGTATTGGGTTCAATCCCTAGATTGGACAGTTGGTTGGGACTAAAATGTTGACTTCTCGTCCTTGACTTGGGGACGAAAATTACAAGTGCCTCTGAAGTCAGAGTGGATTCGCCTGATGGCGAGGGACTCTGGTAATATGGAAAGCTAATCCACACGAAAAAATCAGCCCAGTGCTACTGGAAGTAGTAGCACAAGTATGGACAGCACTTGGGTTCAAAGCGAGCGACTGCAGCAACAACAACAACAACAACAAACAAACATATCAACTTACCATATAACAGGAAACAGAATGGCAAAACAACACAGCAGATCTACACCAATGAAAATTGTATGCCAAGTATTGTACGAAGAATATCCTTCTTCACTCTCCTCCATGATCACCCAAGCAACGTTCATTAGGATCTGTGAAGTGCAGAACGCAGCAAGTTGTGACTGAATAACTACAGGACATAATCATCACGCTGAGAGGTGCAGGTGATCATCTTCTTTCACAGACTTCTGTCTTGTGCATCTGCTACAGCCAGTTTATTTTTGACTGCTTTTGTGCAGTCCCCATTTGTGTTGATTATGAAGCCAGGGTAATCAATGTTTGTGATATTTTCAATCCCTTTATTGCTAATTGTGAATTTTGGTAATGTATTTTTTTAATTTTTGTGCTTGTTCACTTTGGACTCAAGCTTAGTTCATACACACTTCTACTGTACTGCACTGAATTTTGCGTGTGGATTAGCTTTTCCTATTACCAGTGTCCCTCACCATCAGGCGAAGCCACACTGACTTCAGAGGTACTTGTAAATTGCGTCCCCAAGTCAAGGAATGTGTAGTTTTATCAATGAATGTTAAGTTTGTATTTTTTTACATTTAGAAAAATATTTGCATGTTCACTGTGACTCTAGACAGACAGGATTAACACTTCTAATCCCTTAGCACTATATGAGAGGAGAACTGTCTCATCTGCATATCTGAATTCTGAAATGGATTTCCACCACTTATAAATGGATCAAAATGGTCTCATCATTTTTGACATTTCTCATAACGTTTTCTGCATTTATGTTAAACGGGTAAGGGGGGATAATGCAAGCCTGACTTACTCCCCCTTGCACCAGTCTGATATTTCACCGACTATTCTGACGGCTGCTTGGTGTTCATGACATGAGACTCAGAGCACAGGGAGTTGTCACTAAATAACCAAAAGGTATAATACATTACACCAAGAGGTGCAGGTGATCATGTTCTTCCACAAGCATGTCTTCTGTATTCATAAGAAGTCTGGCTATCAATCAGCATATTGTGTCATTTAGCCCACCCATTTAATGTTTTCCTTGTTCTGTTCACCTTTATCTCTAACAACTTTAAACTTCCTGGTTGTCATAACCTTCTCAAGGCCTTCTGTCTCTTAATGTGACCGACACTGGCAGTTATCTTGTCCTGATGGTGGTAATCATGTCTTTGTGATTTGGCCTACCTCGTGCTCTGAACTTCATGAGTTCATTTTCAGACTCTCTGTCTCACGTGAGCACAAGTGCACATGCATACTTGCACGCACGCATGCACGCATGCGCGCGCACACACACAGAGGAGAGAGAGAGAGAGAGAGAGAGAGAGAGAGAGAGAGAGAGAGAGAGAGAGAGAGAGAGAGAGAGAGAGAGAGAGAGAGAGAGAGAGAGAGAGAGAGGGAGGGAGGGAGGGATATGAAAGTAGGCTGAATATTAATCTCATAAATTCATCTCATAAACTGGTAAAATGTATTATGTTCACAGCATTCATTTGACAATGTATTTTTCTATGTGAAAGTAACATGAAAAATAGATAATTGATGTAGAACGATGAGTGGTTGGAAGGGCCGAATGCAAGACGGGCCTGTGTGCCCAATTTTTGACCCTTTGAAAATAAAGTTTGCTCATTAATTTGTTCCCTACTTCAGTAAGAGCTATTGTGGCATAGTGATTAGTTTGCTTGCTTGCCAAGACAATGGTCAAAATGTAAACACTCCTACAGGCAGGATTATTTTCTTCCAACCAGTGAGGCTCTGGGCTTAACTCAGCCCCATAACAATAATAATAGACCATTTCAGGCACAACATGAGGAAGGCCACTGTTCACAGCATCTAATATTTCATGACCTAGAAGATGTGAAGGCTTCATAATTTTCAGGGAGCCGCAATAGTAGAGCAGTTAAATGTCCATTTGATGCACTAGTGATCTAAGCAGGGCAGTTTAAAATTTGTAAAACTGACCCAGCCTAAACTAGGTACCAGGAAATATCTTGAGGAAAAAAAGGTGGCCCATGTGATACCAATCACAGCCACTGAGTGTTGTTTGGTGTATAAGACATGTGGGTCTATCCCCATATGCCCAATGCACCTTAGGTGAGTATAAGGGACCTTTACGTTTTTACTCTTAATAATTGGCACTTCATCGACTGCATCTGCAATGGGATCTTTTCAACACTTCAGTGAGGCTCAATACATGGATAAACAATCAACCAATCAGAATCTATTATTGATAAACAATGAACCAATCAGGGCTATTAGATAAACAATCAACTAATTCCACACTAAGTCTACTTACTGTACATAAGCAATCAACCAATCAGAAAGTAGTATTAATAAATAATCAACCAACCAGAGTTTAGCATAGATAATCAATCAACCAATCAAAGACAACCAATCAAGAGCAAATTCTATATAAGTGATTAACTAATCAGAGTCATTTCTAAATAAGTAACCATTAATTCACTGAGAAAATGCTTACCTGTAAAGGCATAATAATGAGAAAGAGCTTCTTCTCTTTGTCTGTGAATACATGTTTGATAAACACCCATCCTGCACCAATCAAAAGCACTGTTACAAACATCACAGCACCTCGCATCCTGCAACAACCAATAGAATTGATTGTAAAAAGAGATGTCAATATACACTGCCATTTAATTTAATCTTTCCTTTTCTACTTAAGCTGACTCCGTGGCGAAGGAGTTACAGGCGCGATTCCTAATCCAGCATACCAGGTTCGAAACATTGCATTGGTTTCCATACAATGGTATGTATGCCAGTTGTTCAGAAAGCAATGGCAAACTACTGAACGTGAACTTGCCCAGGAATCACAAATAGTCAAACAATTTTTGAGTTGACTGCTATGCCCAGTAAAGAATAAGTAACTATTTCTTTTGCCTTTTTTTGGCTGTTTGTGATTTCTTGGCAAGTTTACGTTCAGTTGTCTACCATTGCTTTTTTAACGGTCGGCACTTATACCTTTATATGAAAACCAATGCAAGGTGATCTGCTGCCAAATCAGTCGCAGCTGTGTTTTAAACACGTTATGATTGATTACGAATTACAGCCATTAACCAACTCACTATGAGTTCTCCTTTCTGTGCTATCTCCTGCAGTGCCTTCCATGTCCACCCCATATTATTCATCTTTGTCTCTAATCCTCTTCTCTGCATAGTTTGTCGATCTCCCTCTATTTCTTTTGCCTTGTAGGTTCCAAAGGAAGAACTTTCTTATTTTACTATTAATAGATGTTCTCAAAGTGTGACTTTTCCATCTTTCCTTAAATTCTTCTGGAATTTGTTTAATTTGCTCTGTGAGATCCCCATTTGTGATTCCATCACATTTTTTAGTCTTTCTATTCTGTGCCAGAACCAATTAATGAACATTAGTAGTTTATAAGACATTCTACGTCATTCCCTGTGTTTCTGATCCATTCAGTAGGACTGACTTGACATTTGAGTTATACGAGGGGCTTCAAGTGAAAACCTTAAAAGTTTGATAGAAATTACAATAACCATGCTATTGTCTTGTAACCTGTCAATATTGTTTTTAAGGATGTCAAAAGTGTTAAGCACATGACATCAAGGTGCAGACTAAAATGATAGCATCATAAGGACAAGTTAGAGATGACCGCTCCAATTTGTGATCAGTGAAGGGGTGAAACCTACAGAAATTCATCAGCAAATGAAGGTCCAGTATGGTGATACATGCCTGTTAGTCCAGCAAGTTTATGAGTGGAGTAGGTGGTGTCGACCCGCAATCAAATCCAAATGACATGGACTTCTGAGTAAAGGTGTCCTTTCGCAACATGACAATGCTTGACCCCATACTGCCCGTGTAAGGGTTGAAACCAACGAAGACCTCCACTTTCAGTGTGTACCACATCCCCAGTAATCACCAGAAGAAGCCCCAAGTGATTTCCCTCTGTGTGGACAACTCAAAGAGTGAAAAAAAAAAACATTTAAGGTTTTCATTTGAAGCCCCACCGTATATTCTACGACTGGTATTAGATTTAATTTCTTTTGACTTCCACAAATGTCCTATTGCTGTGAAGGCTCCAAAGTGTGCATTGTTGTAATGGTTAGGAAATTACGCTGACATAAGCACGGTCAGACAAGGTTTTGATGTTAGTTCTTGATGTTCGCTATGGGAGGGGAAAACCAAAGACCAAGTCCTACAAGAAACAAATGACAATCGTAAACTGGTTAGAAAAGTTAGATGTAGACAGTCACAATTTTTTGGTCACGTTATGAGAAGAAATAAATTGTAGAACTTGGTGATAACTGGCAAGATCGAGGGGAAGAGAACAAGGGGAAGACAGAGAAGTAACTACTGGATGAATTGGCCACATGGCATGGTCAAGACAAGAACATAGAGCTGATCCATGACTCTGGTGATCGAGTGAGATGGTGAAACATGACAGCCCACGCTTATCGGCACGGCACATGATGATGATGATGATGATGATGGGAGAGAAAGATTGACCACTAATCCCTCCGTGCACTCAGGCCTACACAATGCGATGGTCCCAACACTTCCCATACCTACAGCAGGTTCCTGGTACATGACATGCTGTTCTGTATGTTCCTCAACTCTCTATTCCTCAACTCTCTATCTATTCCTCAACTCTCTATCTATTCCTCAACTCAAGGAGTATGCTAAGCAAAGTGGAGAAAGGAATGTTTTGTGTGGAATGGCTCACCTCGCTTCAGAGGTCACAGATTGTGAGAATTGTATGGATATTTTGCTCTGGTCACGTGGGGATGCGGGGGAATTAACAGGCTGATAGGCTGGTAGGGAATTCACCTCTTGGTGGTAGATTACCTATGGACAAGGGAAAGGTGGCTGTGCACCTGTGGGACCAGATGGAGAAGACGGGGTAACAGACTGAGAACCCGTATGTGGAAAGGATGAGATTGCGAGGGATTGGCAAGGGTTCTGGTAGAATCTCAAGACCGAGAGGCAAGACCAGGAGAACTATCAATCAGATAGTGGTGGGAACAATTAGTAGTGTGACTCTTCACTCGCTGTTGAATGAGGGGACGGAGCACGTATGAGAATGTCCTGAGTGCAGTGATGTTGGTTCTTAGCTCAACTCAACCCAACTCAATCTATTCCTCAACTTTGTCTAAACTGCTCTACACACATGTGTACAATTCCACTGCTTGAATTGAGGTTTCACCAGCTTCACTTTATTGGTGAAGAACAGCTGGCAGAGTGGCTAGAATGTCTCATCCCCCCCCCCCCTCTTCGGGAGACCCGAGTTCAAATCCTCAGTTAAGGTGTGGATTTTTTTCTGTCGGCGGCAAAAAGAAATCCTAACCTGCACAGTTCGCGGCGACTGCACTAGCCAGGCGGCCTTAATACCTCAGGCTCAAGACCTCCCCCCCCCCCTTCCTCATACACCGCATAAACAGTAGATAATAATGTTTATTTAAATAGTTTATTAGCAACTGTTTGAGTCATTATCCATGTTTCCAATCCATACAGCAGTATTGAGAAAGAACAGCTGTACTTACAAATAAACAATGTACCACAGGATGGCCCAAGCATCCACATGGATACCGGATAGCTGGATCATGTGCATGTTTACCTGCGGTGGCCAGACAAAAGATGTAAAAAATATAACAATGAAAATCTGAAAAGTTTAACAATGATAATTTAAAAAGTATCACAGTTAGAACCTAAAATGCATAGCAATGAGAATCTACCAGGTATACAAATGAGAACAAAATAACAAGAATCAAAATAAAAGATTATAACCATCTAGATAACTGAGAAAAGTATAATAATCAAGAAAACGATACAAAAGTATAATAATCAAGACAAAGGGAGAATACAATCAAGACAAAAGAGTATAATAATCAAGACAAATCTACAGAGGCAGAACTTACCCCATAATCTGACTAATTTACAGAGATAAAACTTACCCCGTAGAACAGTTCCATGGTTTGACTAATTTACAGAGATAAAACTTACCCCATAGAACAGCTCTATGATTTAATTTGCAGAGATAGAACTGAATCCACGGAACAGCTCTATGATTTGACTAATTTAAAGAGATAAAACTTACCCCATGGAACAGCTCTATGATTTGACTAATTTACAGAAATAGAACTTACCCCTTGAACAGATCTATGATTAGACTAATTTACAGAGACAGAACTTACCCAATGATCTGACTAATTTACAGAGTTAAAACATACCCCATAGAACAGCTCTATGATTTGACTAATTTACAGAGATAGAACTAACCCCATGGAACAGCTCTATGATATGACTATTTACAGAGATGGAACTTAATTGATGGAACAGCTCTATGATTTAATTTGCAGAGATAGAACTGAATCCACGGAACAGCTCTATGATTTGACTAATTTAAAGAGATAAAACTTACCCCATGGAACAGCTCTATGATTTGACTAATTTACAGTAATATAGAACTTACCCCATAGAACAGATCTATGATTAGACTAATTTACAGTAAGACTAGAACTTACCCTATGGAACAGCTCCATGATTAGATTAATTTACAGTAATATAGAACTTACCCATGGAACAGATCTATGATTAGACTAATTTACAGTAATAGAACTTACCCCATGGAACAGATCTGACAGACACCTGAAGAAGACAACTACCAGCATCAGATAGTGAATCTTGTAAACACCCTCTCTGTTGACAAAGTAAAAAGAACAAAAACAAATGAACTATAAATATATATGTAACATCATTATGTGTTGTGCCATGTGGCCTTGACATTCATGTCTCTCCACAGACCACCCATCCCCTGGTGTTGTGGATCAATCCTATTGATGACAATCCTATCATCCATCATCTCAGGCCATCAAGTATCATGTCTTTCAGTCTGCCTCTAATTCTTTTACCGCTGATTTTTCCAGCCATATGATGCCCATCTTAGATCATCAAGCCTAATTTCTATTGGTCTGTCTTGATATTTCCAGTCATCAGAATTTTCTCCAATGTTTCTCTTCTCTTTCTATGACCAAGAATCATTGTTTTTCCTTTTCTTATAAATGTATATAATGTTCTAGTTTTATTAGCCCCTTTCAAGCAATCATTACTAGTTACTCTGGAAGTCCAAGGTATTCGCAATAGTCGCCTTAGAAATCACATCTCCACTGCTCTTAAACTTCCAGTGTACTGATGACGGGGTAGCGGGTTCAACCCCTACACCAGTCTGTTGGACTAAAATGTTGACTTCTTGTCCTTGTCTTGGTGACGTAAATTACAAGTACCTCAGAAGTCGAAGTGGGTTCGCAAGAAGGCGAGGGATACTAGTAATAGGGAAAGCTAATCCCCACGCAAAAATCAATCCAATGAAGTACAAGTAGTAGCGTGTATAGACTACACTTGAGTTCAAAGTGAGCAATCACACACAAAAATATGCACATTTACAATAAACAATATAAAAAGTACAGCTATGAGATAAGGTTAAGCTTACTTTGCTTTCCGCAGCACTAGGAACCAAACCAAGGTGAGGATAAAAAAGACGACGCTAAACAGAAAGTACAAGGCCGGGATAGGCATCTCGTCAGCGGACAAGGTAGTTGCCATTGTTGTCTTGTATGATTTGTGCCTGAGGGAGAAAGACAACATGAGGTAAAGCCGTTATTTTCTGGCTTTCTTTTTCTCTTTGTTCGGTTTCTTATCTACCCTGGGGTGTGGGAGAAAATGAAACATGAGGGGAAATATGTGGGGATGGGAGAAATGCGAAGTTAACTAAATTTATAAGAGATCAACGCAGACTCAAAAACATGAGTAGAAGGGTGAGGAGAAAATAGGAAGAGAAGGAGGAGGAGAGAGGAAGTGAAGAAGAACAGAATGGGTGGAGGAGAAGAATGTGAAGAACAAGAGGAGGAAAAAAGGAGGAAATAAAGAATAAGGAGAACAGAATAATCCATGAAGAATGAAAATGGAAAAAAAGAGGCTAATAGGAGGAGTTGGTGAAGAAGAGGACGAGAAAAAAAATAATAGGTGAGGTGAAAATTAGAAAAACAAGAGCAGGAGAAAATGAGGAGATGAAGAAGAATAAGGAGAATAGTATAATACATGAAGGTGGAGAATAAGGAGAGGGAAACAGGAGGAGGAGAAAAAGAAGAAGAAAAGAATGAGAAGGTGGAAGAAGAGGAGAAAGAGGCCAAGAAGTAGTAGTAACCGCAGCACAAGTCACTCACAGGAAGCACGATAAATGCAGACAAACAGGAATAATAAAAATAAGTAAACTGCACAATATTCATCAGCAAAGTTTCAAGGAGCGACAGAGTGTATTGTACAGGGCTGGGGTAGGTGTGGAGCATAGGGGTCACTGTCATTGTTTACATGAGAAACATGGCTGGGTGAACCAGCTCTTGGGTGAACCAAATTCTGAGTGAACAAAGTCCTGTATGAATCAGCTCTTGTGTAAATCAGGTCTTGCGTGAATCAGGTTGTGTGTAAACCAAATCCTTGAGTGGATACCAACATAAGGGAAACTGAAAGAATGATACTTGAGTGTATGCATACACCAGGGAAACGGAAAGGATGATACTTCAGTGTATACATACAGCAACAAAACTAGAAGGATGATACTTGAGTGCATACATTACAGCAGGGAAACAGAAAGGATGATATTTGAGTGTATACATACAGTAAGGAAACTAAAAGAATGATACTTGAGTGCATACATACAGCAGGGAAACAGAAAGGATGATATTTGAGTGTATACATACAGTAAGGAAACTGAAAGGATGATACTTGAGAGCATATATATAGCAACAAAACTGAAAGGCTGATACTTGCGTGTATACATACAGTAAAGGATGATACTTGAGAGCATATATACAGCAACAAAACTGAAAGGCTGATACTTGAGTGCATACATACAGCAGGGAAACAGAAAGGATGATACTTGCGTGTATACATACAGTAAGGAAACTGAAAGGATACTTGAGAGCAAACATACAGCAGAGGAAAAGAAATTATATGTGAGAGGATACATACAGTAAGGAAATTGAAAGGATGATACTTGAGAGCAAACATACAGCAGAGGAAAAGAAATTATATGTTAGAGGATACATACAGTAAGGAAACTAGTAAGGAAACTGAAAGGATGATACTTGAGAGGATACTTACAACAAGGTTGACATGATACTTCTTGGAATAGCAGTTGTGGAAAAACAAGTTGTACAGGCCCTCTTCTTGGAGAGTCTTAAAATGCACCAGGAACTAGAATGGGAGAAAGTTGTTAGTTGCAACAACTACATAGTGCAACAACTACATAATGCAACAACTACACAAGTATCTCAGTTGCAACATCTACATAATTTATCTCACTTGCAATATTATGTATCTCAGTTGCAACATCAACATAATTCATCTCAGTTGCAACATGTGCTTATTCTAAGCTGGTTCTTCTTCTTCTGTGTTCATCCGGAGGTTTTTTTCGGACGTGATTGCGTTGTGCCTGTTTACAGCAGAGCTGCGTTCTTGCGCCGTTAGGCCGACACATCCGACTTATGCAGGCATTTGTTGACCGGGTTAACCTTCCCGGGGACTAAGTTGGTTCAGCATGTCAGAGTCCTGGTCCATTTTAAAAATTTGCCTGGGTTCCAAACAGCTGTTATAGCTGGGGGTGTGAAGTTGAGGGTGAGCACCCAACCTTGCAAAGTACTCCAAGGCTTGTGCATTTATCATCTCTGGTAGCAAAAGTCCAACTCCTGGCCTTCACATGGCAGATCTCTTTTAACTAACAGAAAAAGGGGCGACAGCAAGTCTCTGGCGCTGTAAAACCAAACTGCTTTAGATATGAATTTATGTTACATACATGTTGCAGACCAAGACTACCCTAGCAAAGAAAGGTGCTGAAGATGGAGGCAACCAGCTGGGAGGCGCACCAGAGCAATCAGGATGCCACGCAAACAAGCTATGAAAGAACAAATAAAAGAAGAGAAAGAAACAAATCTGCCTCGATGGAAATTTAAACAGATGACCACCAGATCAGCAGTTAAAGCATGCTCGCCACTGTGCCACCATGGCTCCCTGCACGTCCATGATGTCATTAACTGAAACTAAATCATGCAAATTTGAATATACACAAGTGTGAACATAAACAAACTATTCGTACGTAAATTCCATAAATGTCAACAGCGTTCTCTTGTCGATGCGTCATGGGCAATTTGAAGACCCTTGGACTCGGCGTTTTGGCATCAACCGCTTTGCTGTCATCAGATCGTACTGGTCCATCATCCTGAAACAAACATCCAGGCATTTAAAACTCTTTCAATATGACAGGCATTGGTTAATGGAGAAGGTCAAAGATTTAGGCGATAGACTCTTTCACTATGATGGGCAGAGATAAGGTCAAAGATTACAGGCGTAGACTCTTTCAATATGATGGGCAGGTGTAAACAACAACAATATCTTATTTCTTTAACCCTTTAGTTTCATGTTCATCTCCCATGTAACCATTTATAAGACTTAGGAACATATGGGAACAATCAGCATGACTGAACTATTATAGCAATGCTATAGAATTAATCAGCATGACTGGACTGTTATAGCAATGCTACAGGAACAATCAGCATGACTGGACTGTTATAGCAATGCTATAGAATTAATCAGCATGACTGGACTGTTATAGCAATGCTACAGGAACAATCAGCATGACTGGTACAGCAATGTTACAGGAACAATCAGCATGACTGGACTGTTATAGCAATGCTACAGGAACAATCAACATGACTGCACTGTTATAGCAATGTTACAGGGACAATCAGCATGACTGGACTGTTATAGCAATGCTTACAGGAACAATCAGCATGACTGGACTGTTATAGCAATGTTACAGGAACAATCAGCATGACTGGACTGTTATAGCAATGTTACAGGAACAATCAGCATGACTGGACTGTTATAGCAATGCTACAGGAACAATCAGCATGACTGGACTGTTATAGCAATGTTACAGGAACAATCAGCATGACTGGACTGTTATAGCAATGTTACAGGAACAATCAGCATGACTGGACTGTTATAGCAATGCTACAGGAACAATCAACATGACTGGACTGTTATAGCAATGTTACAGGAACAATCAGCATGACTGGACTGTTATAGCAATGTTACAGGAACAATCAGCATGACTGGACTGTTATAGCAATGTTACAGGAACAATCAGCATGACTGGACTGTTATAGCAATGTTACAGGAACAATCAGCATGACTGGACTGTTATAGCAATGCTACAGGAACAATCAGCATGACTGGACTGTTATAGCAATGCTACAGGAACAATCAGCATGACTGGACTGTTATAGCAATGTTACAGGAACAATCAGCATGACTGGACTGTTATAGCAATGTTACAGGAACAATCAGCATGACTGGACTGTTATAGCAATGCTTACAGGAACAATCAGCATGACTGGACTGTTATAGCAATGTTACAGGAACAATCAGCATGACTGGACTGTTATAGCAATGCTACAGGAACAATCAGCATGACTGAACTGTTATAGCAATGCTTACAGGAAACAATCAGCATGACTGGACTGTTATAGCAATGCTACAGGAACAATCAGCATGACTGGACTGTTATAGCAATGTTACAGGAACAATCAGCATGACTGGACTGTTATAGCAATGTTACAGGAACAATCAGCATGACTGGACTGTTATAGCAATGCTTACAGGAACAATCAGCATGACTGGACTGTTATAGCAATGCTACAGGAACAATCAGCATGACTGGACTGTTATAGCAATGTTACAGGAACAATCAGCATGACTGGACTGTTATAGCAATGCTACAGGAACAATCAGCATGACTGGACTGTTATAGCAATGTTACAGGAACAATCAGCATGACTGGACTGTTATAGCAATGCTACAGGAACAATCAGCATGACTGGACTGTTATAGCAATGCTACAGGAACAATCAGCATGACTGGACTGTTATAGCAATGTTACAGGAACAATCAGCATGACTGGACTGTTATAGCAATGCTACAGGAACAATCAGCATGACTGGACTGTTATAGCAATGCTACAGGAACAATCAGCATGACTGGACTGTTATAGCAATGTTACAGGAACAATCAACATGACTGGACTGTTATAGCAATGCTACAGGAACAATCAGCATGACTGGACTGTTATAGCAATGTTACAGGAACAATCAGCATGACTGGACTGTTATAGCAATGCTACAGGAACAATCAGCATGACTGGACTGTTATAGCAATGCTACAGGAACAATCAGCATGACTGGACTGTTATAGCAATGCTACAGGAACAATCAGCATGACTGGACTGTTATAGCAATGTTACAGGAACAATCAGCATGACTGGACTGTTATAGCAATGCTACAGGAACAATCAGCATGACTGGACTGTTATAGCAATGCTACAGGAACAATCAGCATGAACTGTTATAGCAATGCTATAGAATCAATCAGCATGACTGGACTGTTATAGCAATGCTACAGGAACAATCAGCATGACTGGACTGTTATAGCAATGCTACAGGAACAATCAGCATGACTGGACTGTTATAGCAATGCTACAGGAACAATCAACATGACTGGACTGTTATAGCAATGTTACAGGAACAATCAGCATGACTGGACTGTTATAGCAATGCTACAGGAACAATCAGCATGACTGGACTGTTATAGCAATGCTACAGGAACAATCAGCATGACTGGACTGTTATAGCAATGCTACAGGAACAATCAGCATGACTGGACTGTTATAGCAATGCTACAGGAACAATCAGCATGACTGGACTGTTATAGCAATGCTACAGGAACAATCAGCATGACTGGACTGTTATAGCAATGCTACAGGAACAATCAGCATGACTGGACTGTTATAGCAATGCTACAGGAACAATCAACATGACTGGACTGTTATAGCAATGCTACAGGAACAATCAGCATGACTGGACTGTTATAGCAATGCTACAGGAACAATCAGCATGACTGAACTATTATAGCAATGCTACAGAATTAATCAGCATGACTGGACTGTTATAGCAATGCTACAGGAACAATCAGCATGACTGGACTGTTATAGCAATGCTACAGGAAAAAATCAGCATGACTGGGCTGTTATAGCAATGCTACAGGAACAATCAGCATGACTGAACTGTTATAGCAATGCTACAGGAACAATCAATACGACTGAACTGTTATAGCAATGCTACAGGAACAATCAGCATGACTGGACTGTTATAGCAATGCTACAGGAACAATCAGCATGACTGAACTATTAGTAGCAATGCTATAGAATTAATCAGCATGACTGGGCTGTTATAGCAATGCTACAGGAACAATCAGCATGACTGAACTGTTATAGCAATGCTACAGGAACAATCAACATGACTCGACTGTTATAGCAATGCTATAGAATTAATCAGCATGACTGGACTGTTATAGCAATGCTACAGGAACAATCAGCATGACTGGACTGTTATAGCAATGCTACAGGAACAATCAACATGACTGGAGTGTTATAGCAATGTTACAGGAACAATCAGCATGACTGGACTGGCAAAGGAACATCCCTACACTGATTGGCACCTTGCCGTCTTGACAAACGATAGTATGTCGATTGGAATTAGGCCAGCATTCCATCGTACAATGCCTGGGCATGGATTCAGAGAACATGTGTTGCCTGTGCAGCATGATCCCTCTCTCGGCCTAGCCTTATCTCCAGAGGAAAGGATAACCAGTACATCTGGAACAAGGTAGACTGCAGATGCCGGAGGTGGGTGGCGGCCAGTCCCCCATATATGAGGGATTTGACTTAGAAATGTTCAGCCATTTCCCTCAGCTGAGTGCCTTATATCAAGTGTCTGGACCAGTATGAGCATGTACATCTGTCAGTGCAAATGTCTGGACCCATAAAAGCGTGTACTACCATCAGACTCCCTGCCTGACACTGCGGATCCCGCAACCAGCAAGAATCAGCCCGCCTGAGATACTGCTCATCTGTTGCGAACAAATCTCCCCACCTGACACTGTGCGGATCCTGCGACCAGCGAGAATCTGCCCGCCGGAGATATTGTTTGTCTGCTGCGAACAAATCTCCCAACTGAGTTGAGTTGAGTTGAGTTAAGAACCGACATCACTGCACTCAGGACATTCCCATACGTGCTCCGTCCCCTAGTTTAACAGCCAGCGAAGAGTCATACTACTAATCGTTCCCACCGCTATCTGATTAAAAGTTCTCCTGGTCTTCCCTCTCAGTTTTGAGATTCTTCCAGAACCCCTGCCGATCCCCCGCAATCTCATTCTTTCCACATATGGGTTCTCAATCTGTTCCTCTGCCTTCTCCACCTGGTCCCACAAGCGCACGACCACCTCCCCCTTGTCCATAGGCAAACTACCACCAAGAGGTGCATTCCCTGCTAGCCTATCAGCCTGTTATCTCACAACTGAATAAGTAAAGAAATGATAAAAGTAGTGGTATTTCAATTGCGCTTGCGCTCCCACCTATGCTACACCCTTCATATTTCTTCACAAACTAATCCCTATGCTACTTAATTGTATCACTACGTGATAATGTTTTTACCTTAATTGTATTACTATGTGAAGATATTCTTACCTTAATTTTGTTACTTTCATTTTTCTGTTTGTCATTCTCAGCCTCCCGAACTTTCCTTCTGTGAAAATCACACAAAAGGAAGAAAGAGTATTAACATTTTTACATACAAAACATCAATGACAATTTAAAGATTGAGCACAACCCACAACTGGCAATGCTGATTGCATTCCGGTACGAACCTAAGGCCTTGTCCATGTCAATTTGGAAGCACTATACTCGAGTTTTGCTCTCATTTGAGCTCATCAGTAGTGCATATCCTTGACCGGACCCGGAAACGAACCCCGGATCACTGGCGTGTGACGCGGGTGTGTAACCATTAGACCACACGGTACACGTTAGACGCAACCAAATCCTCACACTAGAATATCACAACATCACCCATCGTAGGTTGTAGCTCAAAATTTGCCAGATCGCCGCGATTAACATCCGTCATTCGATGTGGCCTTGAATAATCAAATTGATTTTTGGAATTAAACGAGAAGGAAAAGAAAGAACGAGAGCGAAACTAGAGTATTGTGCTTCCAAATTGACGTGGACAAGGCCTTAAGTTCGATCAGCATTGCCAGTTGTGGGTTGTGCTCAATCTTTAAATCTCAAATCCCAAATAAATCAATTTGATTCTTTAAATCTCAAATCCCGACACAACCAAATAAATAAATAAATAAATAAATCTTGTGCCATGCCGGAAAGCGTAGGTGGTCATGACTCGCCATTTCACTCAATCACCGGAGTCGTGGATCAGCTGAGTGTTCCTGCCTCGTCCATGCCATGTGGCCAAGCCATCCAGGTATTTTCCTCTCGGTCTGTTCCCCTCGATCTTGCCAGTTTTCAATAAGTTCTCCAATCCATTTCTTCTCATAACATGTCCAAAAAATTTTGACTGTCTTCGTCTAATTTCTCTAATCAGTCCACGATTTTCATTTGTCTCCTGTAGTACTTGGTCATTGGTTTTTCTGTCTGTCCGTGGTATTCTTTGCATTTTCCTCAGAAACCAAAGTTAGTTGCATCTTCTTTACAGGACAACACAGTCATTCCAAAAATTGTTTGGTTGTTTGTAATTTCTTGGCAATTTTATATTCAGTAATTTTCCATTGCTTTCTGAACGATCTGCACTCATGGCATTATATGTAAACCAATACAAGTTGATCTGCTTCCTAATCGCCCAGAGCTGTGTTTCAACCATGGTATGTGGGAATACAAATTAAATTAAACAGTGCTGTATTTGTGGTTACTTAAAGAGACAGACAGACAGGCAGGCAGACGGACAGAGAGAAGACAGAGTGAAATGGAAAGAAAGGGATACAAAGAGGGGGAGACAGACAGACAGATAGAGAGAATAAATGAATGGACTGAGCAAACTTTATTTTCAAAGGGTCACATATTGGGCATGCACGCCCGTCTTAAATTCGGTCCTTCCAATCACTCATCTTTCGTTCATGATTTGTGCATATTACATTCACATAGGAAAAAAACATTGTCAAATGAATGTTGTAAACATAAACAATGCATATTACCAAGTTTACAACACTTGCTGAAGGAGGTGGAGCATCTATGAGTTTGCCCTGAGTACTAAGATGTTGGCCCTTAGAACCAAGAAGAATGAGAGACTGGATTAACAGAATACTATCATGAGACGATTCAGGGAGGATGTATCGGACTCAACAACATCCCACAACAGTAGGTAACGATGCAGCCATGCCTGACAATTGAAGAACAGATGTGATGTCAACAACCAAGTACAACAAAACTCTCAACAATCTTCTTCTCCTGTTCTTTATGCCCTCCTGGAGGAGAGGCCCTCAACCAACTTCTGCCCAGCTGTCCGACCTTTTGCTATCTCCAGCAGCCTCCTCCATACCCTCACCATATTATACATCTCTGCTGTCTCTGTTAGAAGAAGATATAAAGAAGAGAATTAGAGACATGATGAGTAAAGCAGGGAGACATGGATAGAGCAGCAAAAGACAGGACTGCTGGGGCAGAGGTTGGTGGATGACCAATGTTCCAATGGGAGACAGTGGGCAGAAGAGAAAGAAGACTGGGAGACACTGACACACTCAGCAACTGTGCAAACAATGTGAGAAAGTGGGCAGAAGAGGAAGAAAACTGGGAGACACCGACACATTCAGCAACTGTGCAAACAATGGGAGATAATATTCAGCAACTGTGCAAACAATGGGAGATAATAAAATAACAAGAGCTCAGTGGGGTTGAATGGATAAGAGCACTCTGTTTTAAACTTCTGGTGTGCTGATGCCGAAGTAGCGAGTTGGACTAAAATGTTGACTTCTCGTCCTTGACTTGGGGGCGTAAATTACAAATACCTCAGCAGTTGGAGTGGGTTCACCTGACAGCGAGGGACACTGGTAATAAGGAAAGCTAATCCACACACAAAAATCAGCCGTGCACTAGAAGTAGTAGGATGTGAATGGACTATGCTTGAATTAAAAATCTAGAGAAAGCACTAAATATAATAAATAAATAAAAAACAAAATTTACTTCTTACTTCCCGTGCCTTCGCTATCATCAGACTCTGATTGACTGCCTTTAGTGGTACCTCCAGTTGCCTTGTTCTCATCCTGAGTTCCTTTACTGCCTTTGACATCTTTTGTCTGTCCCTGTGTACTGGCACCTGTTGTAGCCACAGAGGTTGTTTCCAAAGCTGGAATGACTTTACTTTTATCTAACAGACAAAAGAAAAATAGTGTATTGTGTCTGATCTAAACTGGTGAACAAAAATAATGTTTTGTAGCTTTTCTATCTAAAAGTTAGAGGTAACTAACTGTACAGCTTAGGTGATAAAAAACTGTTTAGTGTCTTCTCTATCTCACAGCCATTCAGATGACTAATTCTACAACTTGTGATGATCAAGAGAAGTTTTTTGTGTTGTCTCTATCCGACTTTTATTCAGTTAACTAACTCTACAACTGTGGTGATCAAGAAAAGTGTTTTGTGTCTTCTCTATCTGACTTCCATTCAGATAACTCTACAACTGTGGTGATCAAGAAAAGTGTTTTGTGTCGTCTCTATCTGACTTCCATTCAGATAACTCTACAACTGTGGTGATCAAGAAAAGTGTTTTGTGTCTTCTCTATCTGACTTCCATTCAGATAACTCTACAACTGTGGTGATCAAGAAAAGTGTTTTGTGTCTTCTCTATCTGACTTCCATTCAGATAACTCTACAACTGTGGTGATCAAGAAAAGTGTTTTGTGTCTTCTCTATCTGACTTCCATTCAGATAACTCTACAACTGTGGTGATCAAGAAAATGTGTTTTGTGTCTTCTCTATCTGACTTCCATTCAGATTAACTCTACAACTGTGGTGATCAAGAAAAGTGTTTTGTGTCGTCTCTATCTGACTTCCATTCAGTTAACTATACAACTATGGTGATCAAGAAATGTGTTTTGTGTCTTCTCTATCTGACTTCCATTCAGTTAACTCTGCAACTATGGTGATCAAGAAATGTGTTTTGTGTCATCTCTATCTGACTTCCATTCAGTTAACTCTACAACTATGGTGATCAAGAAATGTGTTTTGTGTCATCTCTATCTGACTTCCATTCAGTTAACTCTACAACTATGGTGATCAAGAAATGTGTTTTGTGTCATCTCTATCTGACTTCCATTCAGTTAACTCTACAACTATGGTGATCAAGAAATGTGTTTTGTGTCGTCTCTATCTGACTTCCATTCAGTTAACTCTACAACTATGGTGATCAAGAAATGTGTTTTGTGTCTTCTCTATCTGACTTCCATTCAGTTAACTCTACAACTATGGTGATCAAGAAAAGTGTTTTGTGTCTTCTCTATCTGACTTCCATTCAGTTAACTCTACAACTATGGTGATCAAGAAAAGTGTTTTGTGTCGTCTCTATCTGACTTCCATTCAGTTAACTCTACAACTAGTGGTGATCAAGAAAAGTGTTTTGTGTCTTCTCTATCTGACTTCTATTCAGATTAACTCTACAACTAGTGGTGATCAAGAAAAGTGTTTTGTGTCGTCTCTATCTGACTTCCATTCAGATTAACTCTACAACTGTGGTGATCAAGAAAAGTGTTTTGTGTCGTCTCTATCTGACTTCCATTCAGTATAACTCTACAACTAGTGGTGATCAAGAAAAGTGTTTTGTGTCTTCTCTATCTGACTTCCATTCAGATTAACTCTACAACTGATGGTGATCAAGAAAAGTGTTTTGTGTCGTCTCTATCTGACTTCCATTCAGATTAACTCTACAACTGTGGTGATCAAGAAAAGTGTTTTGTGTCGTCTCTATCTGACTTCCATTCAGATAACTCTACAACTGTGGTGATCAAGAAAAGTGTTTTGTGTCGTCTCTATCTGACTTCCATTCAGATAACTCTACAACTGTGGTGATCAAGAAAAGTGTTTTGTGTCTTCTCTATCTGACTTCTATTCAGATAACTCTACAACTGTGGTGATCAAGAAAAGTGTTTTGTGTCGTCTCTATCTGACTTCCATTCAGATAACTCTACAACTGTGGTGATCAAGAAAAGTGTTTTGTGTCTTCTCTATCTGACTTCTATTCAGATAACTCTACAACTATGGTGATCAAGAAAAGTGTTTTGTGTCTTCTCTATCTGACTTCCATTCAGATAACTCTACAACTGTGGTGATCAAGAAAAGTGTTTTGTGTCTTCTCTATCTGACTTCCATTCAGATAACTCTACAACTGTGGTGATCAAGAAATGTGTTTTGTGTCTTCTCTATCTGACTTCCATTCAGATAACTCTACAACTGTTGTGATGAAGAAAAGTATTTTGTGTCTTCTCTATCCGATGTCCATTCAGACTAACTCTACAACTGTAAGTAAGTAAAGTAAAGGACCCTTCTACATGCTTTAAGGTGCGCTGTGCAAATGCAGGAGAGCCTCTAGCTACGCTACCATGGCACCCTAAGAATGAAATGCTGACCATTAAAATCAACATTTAACTTCAAGCTTATGGAACTTAAGAGGAACACCAAAAAATGGTCACGTTTATCATGAAAACTAGCCTCACAACAATTTAAAGGTGGAGGAGGAAGAGGATGAAGTGGTAGGAGGAGAAGGAGGATGATGAAGAAGAAGGAAGAGGAGGGGATGAAGGAGGAGGAGGAGGAGAGGGCAAAGAAGGAGGAGGAGGAGGAGAGGGCAAAGAAGAAGTTTAGTGAGATCACTGTGAGATGGTGAAATATGAACGCCCATGCTTATCAGCGTGGCACTTGATGGTGACAGACTTCTTGGCTTATCAGTTAATGTTCCAGTTTGCAACCTCCACCACAGGAGGTTGATGACCATAACTGTTTACTTTAAAGGTGGAGGAGTGCCTCGATGTGCCTACACCGGCAACCGTCGAGGTATCAACTCGTAATAATGTAAAACAGCAGCGAAGGACGAGGAATTAAACTTGCGTCTTTACCTTGAATACAATGACAATCAACGGCAAAAGTCAAGATATCAAAGCGCTACCAGAAGTTTATTCCGTGGCAGACATGTGAACATTAAACTCACGCAGACCTGTAGGTTGACCCCTATAAACAGGGTCGGCACCTAATTTACTAATCCACCGATGAGTGTCCAGTCTACTGCGCTCTGCTTGACGCCCTGATCCACTGATTCCATTTAAGCTGTAATTCCACTCTAGGTTTTTCCGCCCGGTTACTTCACTGCGGTATTATCATCAACAGATCCCTCTCCTGACTCAGAGCTGTCTCACGCTCATATCATCGCGTCCAGAGGTCACCTCACACAGATCCTTTCAAACACGTCCTTGTTCGAAATCACAATCACAGCCTCTCCCGTTGCTGTCCAATTACGTTGTCCACATTCTCCTTAGATTCCTTTGTTGACGTCCACTTTCGTGTCCGAGTGGGGAATTCCCATTTTCCAATTTATACTTTTCGTGGTGGGTCGTGCCGCCGTATGGCAAGGAGGAAGAGGATGAAGTGGTAGGAGGAGAAGGAGGATGATGAAGAAGGAAGAGGAGGGGATGAAGAAGGAGGAGGAGGAGAGGGCAAAGAAGGAGGAGGAGGAGAGGGCAAAGAAGGAGGAGGAGGAGAGGGCAAAGAAGAAGAATGAGGAGGAGGAAGATGACGGAGGAGGAAGGCGAGGAGGGGGAACAATAAACATGAAGAAGAAGCAGAAGAAGCAAAGGCAGCAGAAGATATAATAATCATAATTACCCTGAGAAACTTTCGCAGGTACTGATGGGCCCTCACCATGATTAAGTCCATTCTTATACAGATACAGATCCCGAGGGGTGTCAACTATCGTCAGATTCCTCAGATCATTGTTCCCAAGCTCCACACTCACACTGTGAGAAAAATCATTGTTTAAAATGCAATTATTTTTTTTTAAACACAGAAGCCAAAAACAATATTATGCACTATTTATTGCCTGGCATATTTCGCTGCGTCTCGTCAGCTGTATACTGCAGAGTTATATATCATCTGAAGTGAAGAAATGAACTATACTTCAGCTGAAACACTTATAACACATAGTCACAGGTATTGTTTGAATGTAGAACATATATTATCCCCAGGGTAGTTTCAAATTTACAACGAACTCTTTCTCTTTGCACAAAACCATCTGGTACTTTCTAATTGCTAACGCCTCACTATATGTGAGCAATCATGTATTGTGCATCGAATACAGTATACAAAACGTTTGTTCTTTGCTCACGCTATGACCGTATTTTATTAAGTGTTGAGAAATTGACAATGATGGCGTTTTATAGCTTTTCAACTGCACAAGGATTTCTGAAGACTGATTAACTCTCTTTTCCACCTGCACTGGTATATGTTCGGCTACTTGATTTGCCAACTGTCTTTCCGTTCTACCTATGAAAGTTGCTTGACACTCACATTGGAATTCATAAATGCAGTTTGATTTGGTGCACGGAGACAATGATTCCTTGTTTTAATCACTAAACTGTTAGCAATGTTTACACTTAGACATATTGTGTCACTTCTGGAAACTTCATCTTTATGATCGGATGCAAAGAGGGTCCCTTTCACCTGTGGATGAGTCGATTTTCCAAAGTTTGAGGGGTGAGGTTTTCACCCGATCAAAATTTTAGGGAAGTCACAGAAATGTCTGTCTCCCCTAAGGGGCGAGGGAAGTTGAAATGAAGGGGGCCAGGTTTTTGGGCATCTTTATAAATTCCCAATACACATAGCACTTCCTCCCTCCTGGCACTGATCAATCCTCCCACACTTGAAGCAAAGCATAACAGTTTGTCGCCCAGATACCTTTGGTAACCTTCTCAAAGTGTACTTCCAAATCAGAGAAGTGTTCACATGCAAATACCTCAACCTGATCTATGCCTTCATTTGTAAAAGATGAAACATGGCATACATTGAGGAAACTGGTAAGAAGCTAGCTAAGCAGTTCCATGAACATGAGGAGAGGAATATATGGAGGGTGCAAAGAGAGAGTTGAGTTGAGTCATGAAACAATATTACAGCACCTGGGATATTCCCATACATGCTCTGTCCTCATCTTCAACAGCCAGTGAAGAGACCCAATACTAATGGTACCAGTAGCAGTCTGATTATGTGTCCTTCTGGCCTTTCCTCGGAGTCCTGAGCGTCTGCCAGATCCTCTGGTCACTCCTTAGAGCACCATTCTCTCCAGGCCATGATGATTTGTCTGCTTTTCTGCACTATACACACAACCCCAAAGATCCCCGAAAACATCTGCTTTATCATGCAGCAGTACCCCACCAAGTGGTGCAGACCCAGCTACAAGGAGCGACAGAGAGGGGAGGGGTCAAACAAGATTTTAAATTCCCAGAAACTCACATCACCTACCTTTTATCAAATAGATCAAATATAAACAGCACCGATGCATGTTTGTCATGCTCAACTACACGCAGCGCACAGTTCGGGCTGCCATCCTAGGACCGAAAAAACAGTATGAATTTACATTCATTGCAAACTGGCACATTAACTGATAAGCCAAGAAGTCTGTCACCAACATGTGCCACGCCGATAAGCATGGGCGTTCATATTTCACCATCTCACAGATTTACCAGAGTTGTCGATCAGCTCTGTGTTCTTGTCTTGATTATGTTCAATTATGAACTGATAAAACTTGATTTACTAGGCATTTTTAAAGAAGGTAGTCTGCCATAGCTTTCCTTCTTAGCAGTGACCATAATGGTTGGTGACTGTAGCCACTGTCTTCACTAAAGGAGATCCTCTTGAAATTAGAAACCATAACCTACAACTATCTGTTGGCAGCTCTTCAACTCCATCCATCACCTGCAACCATTTTTTTTTTTTTTAAAGCATCCATGGCTTCACGTTACCCTGATCTAAATGGGTATTCCACCTTGTCCAGGGGTGTCCCATAGGCTAGCAGAGGGAAGGAGGCACCATACTTCTCCTTTAAGAGGGGATACCCACATCCTGCCACCCAAAATATCTGTGACTCATGGAAAATGAACAAACCAAACACAAAACGGCAACAGGAAGCAACACCCTACAGAACTGTGTAGGTCGTTCATACCTGACTTTCTCTTTCTCTTTTTTCTACCTTTCATCTCCCAATGGAAAAAACCAACTCAGCCAGCGCATGCCCTGCCCCTTCTAGACTTGTTCATAATTGCTTGGTTTAGCTAAAGTGTTCTACCGGGTGAGGCGCCCAGTGTCATGCCACCCCCCTTTAACCACCTATTACAACATGAATGGTAGGCCAGTGTTAATCTTCTTTGCTTCCCTTACAGGGCTGTAATAACACATGACTACCATAGAACAAAAATAGCCTTAAAGACAATGTGTCCGCCTGTATCTTGAAAAGTCTTAGGTTCAAATCCTGTTATGGACAATTTTTTTGTGTCTTCAGAATAACCTGTTGATGTATGTCCATGGATAGTGGATGTCATTAGGGTGTAGCTTCACATATTTTAGGCCATAACATATGAGGTGCCGCGGTCAGACCACTTCCTTGCTGCCTTATAGCCCCAGACAATTTCTAGAACAGTCTGGAAATTGTCTGGTTCCCATTTCCATGAGACATGATCAACCCCAGAATCATACTGGACAGAAAAAAATCACCTTTCCACTGTTGGGGATTGAACCCATACCACTGTCTCACAGGCAAGAGCACTAACAGCTATGGCAATGCATTATATATATATATATATATATATATATATATATATATATATATATATATATATATATATATATATATATATATATATATATATATATATATATATATAACTGTGGCATTGCATAATAACAGCACTGATTAAAGGCTATAACTTACAATATAACCAACAAGTCCTGAACTTTTACTTCTTTCCAGGGAGAAACCAAAAGTCTGAAACAGAAAACAAATGACAACATTTATACATAATAAACATTTTTAATTATTAATAACAAATGTTATTTTCAATATTATTAATAACAAATGTCAACTATAAGAAAGAGACTACGTTCTTTGGTTATAAAATGTGAAAAATGGCATTGGAGAACATTGTGACAACTGGAAAGATCACCGTTAGAAGGCGCAGAGGGAGACGGACAGAAATCATGTATATTCTAAGATGATGACATGGAGGAATGTTATAACAGAAATTATGTGTAAGAAAATTTTGAGTTTAAAATCTACCCAAAGTATTTCAGGATCCTCGCCGGTGCTACAGAGTTTGTGCACTGAGCTGAGATTCTCTGGACTCAGGCTTGAGTTAAGAGTAGAACGAAGCATTTATGGGTTACACCGATGTGCCGTGATGTTGATCCGTCGACTAAACTAAACTGTTATGTGTGATATTCTAAGATGATGACATGGAGGAATGTTATAACAGAAATTATCTGTGATATTCTAAGATGATGACGTGAAGGGATGTTATAACAGAAGTGATGTGTGATATTCTAAGATGATGACATGGAGGAATGTTATAACAGACATTATGTGTGATATTCTAAGATGATGACATGGAGGATTGTTATAACAGAAATTATGTGTGATATTCTAAGATGATGACATGGAGGATTGTTATAACAGAAATTATCTGTGATATTCTAAGATGATGACGTGAAGGGATGTTATAACAGAAGTGATGTGTGATATTCTAAGATGATGACATGGAGGAATGTTATAAGAGATATTATGTGTGATATTCTAAGATGATGACATGGAGGAATGTTATAACAGACATTATGTGTGATATTCTAAGATGATGATGTGGGAGGATGTTATAACAGACATTATGTGTGATATTCTAAGATGATGACATGGAGGAATGTTATAACAGAAGTGATGTGTGATATTCTAAGATGATGACATGGAGGAATGTTATAACAGAAATTATGTGTGATATTCTAAGATGATGACATGGAGGAATGTTATAACAGACATTATGTGTGATATTCTAAGATGATGACATGGAGGAATGTTATAACAGACATTATGTGTGATATTCTAAGATGATGACATGGAGGATTGTTATAACAGAAATTATGTGTGATATTCTAAGATGATGACATGGAGGATTGTTATAACAGAAATTATCTGTGATATTCTAAGATGATGACGTGAAGGGATGTTATAACAGAAGTGATGTGTGATATTCTAAGATGATGACATGGAGGAATGTTATAAGAGATATTATGTGTGATATTCTAAGATGATGACATGGAGGAATGTTATAACAGACATTATGTGTGATATTCTAAGATGATGATGCGGGGGGATGTTATAACAGACATTATGTGTGATATTCTAAGATGATGACATGGAGGAATGTTATAACAGAAATTATGTGTGATATTCTAAGATGATGACATGGATGAATGTTATTAGAGGCTGACCCCGGGATCTTTTACCCATTTGTAATACACCCAAAAAAGATGTCCTTTGGTATTCTACCATCGTCCATCTTCCTAATGTGTCTTATGGCACATTACACCTTCCTTAGGTATTTATAATGCCCATGTTAAACATTGCCTCAGTGAGGCATGTGTTATTGATTATTTTTCATGCATTTCAATCCTTATTGTTCTTTTGTTGTCCAAGATTAGCTTCATAAGTGATGTTGAATGAAATAATGCATGAGAGGAAATAGAGAAGAAGGGCAGAATGTCAGAAGGGCCTGCATGACCAATACTTAACCCTTTAAAAATAAAGTTTGTTTGTTCGTTCGTATCCATGTAAGTCTACAAAGACTGAGTATGGAACAAACCATCACACAAGACAATCTTTCCAATACTTCAGAATTTGTGATTTTGTCTTGCCATTTAATACCAAGTAATCTTCGCAGACACAGCATATGAAATCTGTTTAAATGTTTCTCTTGGTGTAAGTAAGTCTATCAGGCTTCACTGCCAAATAGAAGAGTACTAAGGACACAGGCTTGATAGACCAGGATTTTTGTTTTGGCAATGAGATATTAGCCTAGTCCTATTAGCATTTCATTTGTGATTCCATCCTTTCCTGGTGATTTCTTCTTTTTTTAGGGTATTCATTGCCTGTTCCATTTCTTCCATTGTTAGATTTGCCATCATATATTCTGCTGCTGCCTTTGTATTACTATGTTGTATTTGTTTGTCTTTGATTGCTTTCTTCTGTTCGGTTGTAATCCTTGTTTAATTGTTATTGTTTGTTTCTAGGTCCTTCATTGTTCATGGCTTTCACTAGTTTGCATAGTTTGTTTCCATCCCTGTCAAAATTCAGGTTTTCTGTTTTTCCCCTCCAACAATCTCTTGTTGTTTGATTTACTGTTCTTTTATATTTTGCTGAGATGGCTTTCAGAGAGATGTTCGCTTCAGCTGTTTGTTCTTTCTCTGCGGTCTTCCTGGCATCTTCAACTTTGTCCTCCAAAATTTGTAGTTCTTCAGTCCAGTATGGTTTGTAATTTTTCCTTGCTCCTCTTGGAATAGACTTAGTGGCCGCCTGTATTATTGCTTTGTTTAGACTTTCCACCATTTGCTTCATGTTGCCATATCGTGTATTTATGTTTTCACAATATTTTTCTGTTAGTATGGCAAATCTGTCCCAATCTGCTCGTTTGTAATTCCAGCGGGGCAAAGGCTTTTGCTCCTGTGGAACATACTCCATATTCATTACAAGCTTGATTGGTCTGTGGTCACTACATGCTAATTGGTCAAGCACATGGCGATCAATTTTGTGGAGGATGTCTCCTGTGCAGAAAGCTAAGTCTGGAGTAGAAGTGGTAAACCATCTTCTGGAGTAGAAGCTCGGTGTGTCATCCGCTTTGTTGAGTAGATGGAGATTTGAGTCTTCCCAGTCCTCCACTTCATCTCCTCTTTTGTCAGTGTCTGGGTATCCCCATCTTTCTGAACGGCTATTAAAGTCTCCGAAAATAATGCAGTTTGTGTTGGTTATTTTCATGTTTGAGAGTGTAGGTCCTTATCTGCTGGGCTATACAGATTCTAAATTCTTATTTTCACGTCCTTTATCATTATATCAACACCTATAATTTCCATTTGGTTGTCAGAGATCACAGATACTTCGCTGCAAGGTATTGTATTTCGTGTAAGTATTAGAACTCCTCCTTTGTGTCCTTCGCAGTCGAAACGTGAGGTCTGATATCCTCTCTGAGAATTTGCGATTGCCGTTGAGGTGTGTCTCTCGAATGCATGCCACATCTATTCTATCTTTATGAAGACGATTTGTTAGGGAGACTTTCTTGTTATAAACTCCTTCGGCATTCCACAGTAGTATGTTGAGTGTCCAGGGTGTTTGGTCAACAGCTCTTAACCTACTCCTCTGTGCCTTGACTCCACAGCACAGGGGAAGGTGACCACTAGTAGTCATGGGTGGACCCCCTCGAGGCAGGGGGCCCGGCACTATTACCGCCTGATGGGACTTCGCGGGATTAGCACCATAATGATTAATTTTAAATTGTGACATCATGAATTAAGTTACGTTGCACTGCTTTGTCAAGCCTGTCGCTCAGTACATCCGATTTCGGCAAGCATTTTTTCGGGGTGCTTTCCCCAATCTACCTACAAGGCAGCAGGTTTGTGTCTCTCTTCGTCTGGTTCCTCTCCCTTGACATGGGTGACCCTACCAGTAGCTGTGCTACAGTCGACATAGCTCTTGAGGTCATTGGAACACTCAAGCCCCTCTACCTCATCACGTGGACACACGGCAGAGGGGGTCCTAAGTTTTATTTAGTGGTTAGTGAGGTTCATCATCATCATACTCCTGACAAGTTCACAAATACTCTGATCTCCTTATCTCCACCACTGATATCCTCAGTTCTGTGTTGAATAACCCAGTGTCTGGTGCTCACCTGTCCTGTTATAATGTCCTCAATGTTATGAGAGTATCTTACCCTGCCCTCAATCTTCTTCGCATCTGTACCATTCGTGGAAAACATGCTGACGTTCACTGCAACTGTGCCATCCTTTAGGAATCCAAACGAGCGGGTTATTGTTATCCTAGGACGGTCATCATCCTGAGTGTTTTGAAAAAAAAAAAAAACAAGGTTACTATGGTAAAGCTGCTATACTTAATAAATAAAAATGTAATGTACAGTAGATTGCTTTATAAAGGCAGAATAATAAAAGACAGGAGGGATATTGTGGCTAACCAGCATTTATGCTTTCATCAGCACACACACAAAAACAAGCAAGGTTGCTATGGTAAAGCTGTAGAACTGCAATTAATAAAGAAAAATGCTGCGTGCTTAGAAATTGCTTTACAAAGACAGAATAATAAAATACAGAAGGGATATTGTGGCTAACCAGCATTTATGCTTTCATCAGCACACACACAAAAACAAGCAAGGTTGCTATGGTAAAGCTGTAGAACTGCAATTAATAAAGAAAAATGCTGCGTGCTTAGAAATTGCTTTACAAAGACAGAATAATAAAATACAGAAGGGATATTGTGGCTAACCAGCCTTCAACCTTTCATCAGCAAAAATAACAAAATAACAAAGCAAAATAGTTCTTTTTCTTTTGCTCTTTATCCCCCATTGGAGCAGAAGACCTCAAGCAAATCACTCGATGCCAAAGAAGAACAGTCAACCAACACAGAACTGGGGTCATCGACCGCTACATGCTGAAGGAGACACAGTGGAGGGGATTCAGGCTTTAATGGACTGACTGGCTGGATGTGCAGGGGGGATAATCTGACAACTCACTCCAAGATGTCCTGTATTTTGCCGTAAGTGCTGCCTTGATTGTGTCTTATCAGTGCTTTTATTTTCTGAAAAGTAGTTGTGATGTTATCTATGCATCACATTTGAGGTCTTTCTCTGGCTCTGTATCCAGATCTTGTCCCGTTATATGCTCTTATCAGCAGGTGAGACGTCCATTTATCGAGGCAGATACTGAGGAAGGGATACAAGCCTTCACTGACAGAAAGGTTCAAACAGCAGTGAGAATTATATTATGACTAGCTAACTAACTTCAAGCTGTCTTATCTTTTGCTATCTGATGCTGCCCCATCCACGCCCTCTCTAAATTATTAAATTCTTTACATCTGCTTTAGATCTTCCTCTATTTCATATGCCCTATGGGTTCCACAGAGAGAAGTTTCTAGTTACACTACTCTCAGGTTTTCTTAATGTGTTAGTGTCACTAAATCTGAACACAAAGATATGTCTATACATACAATGAAACAAAAACTGTCAGATGGAATTAATGTAATGATCCAATGTGGTAGTGAATCACTGAAGTCTGAATCACTTAAGTCTGAACCACTGAAGTCCGAAGCTGAAGGAAAGATGTAAGAAAAATTTGTTTTTGTTTTTTGTGTGGTTTAAATTGTTCTTTGTTTAGAAAAAAAACAACAAATGTATAAGTGAGACAAGAACATAGATCTAATCTGAGACTCTGGTAATCATGTGAGATGGTAAAAGTCAGCATAGCTGAGAGGTTAAGAGCCAGGTGTGGAGAGAGACACAGCCAAGTTGGAGAGAGACCCAACCAGGTGTGGAGAGAGACAGCCAAGTTGAAGAGAGACCCAGCCAGGTGTGGAGAGAGACAGCCAAGTTGGAAACCCAGCCAGGTGCAGAGAGAGGCTGAGCCAGGTGTGGAAAGTCACAGAGCCAGGTGTGGAGAGAGACTAAGCCAGGTGTGTAGAGAGACTGAGCCAGGTGTGGAGAATCACCGAGCCAGGTGTGGAAAGACCCAGTCAGGTGCGCAGAGAGACCTAGCCAGGTGTGCAGAGAAACCTAGCCAGGTGTGTAGAGAGACCTAGCCAGGTGTGCAGAGAGAGATTGAGCCAGGTGTGGAGAGAGACTGAGCCTGTTGTGGAGAGAGACTTAGCCAGGTGTGGAGAGTCACCAAGTCTGTTGTGGAGAAAGACCAAGCCTGTTGTGAAAAGAGACAGAACCTGTTGTGGAGAGACACAGAGCCAAGTGTGGAGAGTCACTGAGCCAGGTATGGAAAGTCACTGAGCCTATTGTGGCGAGAGACAGAGCCAGTTGTGGAGAGTCACTGAGCCAGGTGTGGAGAGAGACAGACAGATGTGGAGAGAGACCGAGCTTGTTGTGGAGAGAGACAGACAGGTGTGGAGAGAGACTGAGCCAGGTGTGGAGAGACCGAGCTTGTTGTGGAGAGAGACTGAGACAGGTGTGGAGAGAGACTGAGACAGGTGTGGAGAGAGACCGAGCTTGTTGTGGAGAGAGACAGACAGGTGTGGAGAGAGACTGAGCCAGGTGTGGAGAGAGACCGAGCTTGTTGTGGAGAGAGACTGAGACAGGTGTGGAGAGAGACTGAGACAGGTGTGGAGAGAGACAGACAGGTGTGGAGAGAGACTGAGACAGGTGTGGAGAGAGACCAACCTTGTTGTGGAGAGAGACTGAGACAGGTGTGGAGAGAGACTGAGCCAGGTGTGGAGAGAGACTGAGACAGGTGTGGAGAGAGACTGAGCATGTTGTGGAGAGAGACCGAGCCAGGTGTGGAGAGAGACTGAGACAGGTGTGGAGAGAGACTGAGCCAGGTGTGGAGAGAGACTGAGCCAGATGTGGAGAGAGACTGAGCCAGGTGTGGAGAGAGACTGAGACAGGTGTGGAGAGAGACCAAGCCAGGTGTGGAGAGAGACTGAGCCAGGTGTGGAGAGAGACCGAGCCAGGTGTGGAGAGAGACCGAGCCAGGTGTGGAGAGTCACCAAGCCAGGTGTGGAGAGAGACCAAGCCAGGTGTGGAGAGTCATCGAGCCAGGTGTGAAGAGTCACCAAGCCTGTTGTGGCGAGAGACTGAGCCAGGTGTGGAGAGTCACTAAGCCAGGTGTGGAGAGTCACCGAGCCAGATGTGGAGATAGACCGAGCCAGGTGTGGTAAAAACTGGTACAATGAAGTCCTTTCTCCCACCTTTAAACCTATTATGCTGAGAAACTATCATCTGGCCCCAAACAGTCAGATAGTCTCTGTTCATAATCCACACTTGCCGTTGTGTAAAGACATAGAAAGCTATAGCCTGTATTCCAAGGCTAAATGTGTTGCCTTGACTGCATCTTATCCATGTATTGTATTTTTTTGTACTCTTGACTTGATGATGTCTATCCATCGCTTTTCTTGGTATTTCTCTAGCTCTCTATATCCAAGTCTTTTTCCGTTGTATGCTCACTAATGTGCAGTTGAGATGTGTGCATACGTCCTCCTAGTATCTTCCCCCCCCCCCCCCCCCCCCCCCCCACCGGCCCCCTTCCTTATCCACAAAGGATTTACGTCCGATCCAATATCCTAAGATCAAGCAGAAATAAGTATTATATTATAAAGTGTATACTAATTTATTATTTAATATAATCATTTTCTTATTTTGTTAAAAAAATATATCTTTCTTATTTTATAAAACGAAGTGTCAATTCGCAATCAAATCAGCTGGTCACGTGACGTATGTGACGTCATCGAGACATGCGTGTGACTATATTATAAATTTTCGTTGATCTATTATCGTGTCCTCAGTAGCATAGTGGTAAGTGTCTCCGTCTGTCACGCAGGAGTTTGAGGTTCGATTCTCTGCCGGGGAGTCAATTTTTTTTTTAAAATCATTTTTCAGCAATTAATTACGTGAAAGCAACTTTTTGAAAAAAAAAATATAAAACAGGAATTAAAATACAGATCTCGAAGCTTGTGAATAAGTGTGCTCTAGGGATCTGCAGAAGCTGCTGGTGGGGGGACGGGTGGTGGCATCCCCCAGGCAGTGACGGAGTGATCGAGTGTCAGAATCGATGGATCCAATAGATGTCTTTGTTTAACGTGAATTTTATTTGCCAAATGAAATATCACCCCAAATTAACCACCTTCTTACTGGCTCAAACTAAAATTGGCAAGTGAGCGGACGCTGTGACATGTTTGTTAACTCTCGCAACTCAATTGTGAATAAACAAAGTGTCTATTCGCAACCGAATTGCGAATAAAGTCTCCCTTTATAATTAAAATAATCACTTATTTTAAGTATAATCTATTTTATCTATCATACATACACTACCACAGTCAACTCAAACCGTAACCAGTCTGCTCGAGTTAGACATGTCCGTCGTACCTCTAAGTTCTAAGTCTATCCGCTACCCAGTTATGTATGTCAATAACAGAACTATACTTTATAACAATAGTACTAGACCCAAAATTAAATATTAAATGTTTTCTTTGGTTTGGGAAATTTTAAGTCAAAAACACTAAAACTACCAAAAGACATAGCAGAAACCAGAAAAACACCGCAATATTAGTTCTTTTACAGGACTGTCAAGTAACATTTACCTGTAGCTTAAGATTATGAATCCAAGCTTCAGAAAACCGGGACATAAACTGAAGCAAACATATGAGTTTTAACACAGAATTCATAGTGTTTACATGACGAGTCTCCGCCATGTTGTTCCAGTGACGTAGTCACTTCCTGTACAGAACTGTCAATTGAGAGGCTCTTCCCGTTCCTTTACACATCAAATACTATCTTGTTCCTTTCTGTTAGATTTTGATTCTCTGCTTTGGGATATTAAAGTTATTTGTATGTCCTTTACAGGACGTCACAATCAACCCTAGTCTTGTGTCCGTTTGGGATTACTTTACCATTTTTATGTTCTGTAATTTGCCATTAACACAGAGCTGATCCACGACTCTGGTGATCGAGTGAGATGGCAAAACATGACCGCGCACGCTTACCGACATGGCACATGATGATGGATGGAATTTGCCATTGCATCGCCACAACCATCATCACTGGCCTTACAATACATCAAATTGAAAGATCATCTGCGACGACACCAAGAGGACGTCCAAGAAGAAAATGAATTGACGACATCAAAGACATTGAAAAGACATTGTACAATCACACGGAATGACACTATCCAGTGCCGCCCATCAGGCATTGTAGCGCAAATTATTCCTCCACACGACTCTTGACGGCAGAAGTGAATGATGATGGTTGGTGATGATCATGGCACAGAGGAACGTCGGTGTCATCAGAAGTGATTGGCACCGCAAGAGATTGAAGATTGAAGTCTGTCGACAGACTGGATCACCAACACCACACGGCATAGATTGTAAGAAATTACAATAACCATACCATTGTCCTGTGACCTGTCAATGTTGTTGTTAAGGATGTCAAGAGAGCATTGCACGTGACATCACGGTGCAGACGAACACGGTGACGTCATACTGACAGTTTAAACGATATGAATTGGAAACAAATAGGTATATTAAGCTCCTGCGAGAAGAAACGTACTAAATACAAACACGTTGCACATATCTTACAAGGAGATCCATCGTATACCGGAATACAGGTGAAAATCCAAAATCAGAAGTAATCTGCTTGCTTGCTTGCTTGTGTTCGTTGGCTTGAGCTCCAACGCGAAATCCTGTATGTCGGATGAAGACATCCTGTTGTCCAACATCAGTGTGATGTCATACAAGACCTGAGGCTTGCGTGAGTATCCGTTCTCCCATGTCTGGCTTATTGGTGTGCAGACTGGTGGTTCCTCGCCGTACAGGCAGACACTCTCCGACTTCGGAGGAATCGGCGATCCTACTGACTTTAGCCAGGACCCCGAAAGGGACCTGTTGCCCAGGACGCTCGACGAGGACGCGTCAATAGGTCTTGGCCAGTATATAACCCGGCCCTGGTGCCTTGGAAACACCTCTGCGTCCCAGAAGTAATCAATAAATATATAAAATGAATAATAAAATAAAATACACACGAAAGCGTATAATACAACACACAGGACGGCCGACGTTCCGATTCTCAAAATCTCTGTCAAGGACAGGACAACACAGATAGCTAAACAACGAAATACAAAAAAAGAAAAAAGCACCACTACACTGTTTCCATGCGGGAGCAGAAAAGGGCGGCTTTGCCAGTGACAGATTGACAGTTTAAAGATGGCCACTCCACTTTTGACATGCACCAAAGAGGGGCAGCGTTCTGTTATACGTTTCTTTTAATCAGTGAATGGGTAAAACCTGTAGACATTCATCGGCAGGCGAAGGTCCTGTATGGCGATGCTCGCCTGTCAGTCCAGCAAGTGTATGAGTGGAGTAGGAAGTTTCAAAACGGCGTGACTTCTGTGACAGACTTTTCGTTCAGGTGGGGGATGTGTGTGTCGGTGGGTGTGTTGGGGCGTGTGTAGGGGGAGTGGAAGATGTGTGTATGCGTGGGGGATGTGTGTGTCGGTGGGGGAATGTGTGGGTGTGTGTGTGTGTGTGGTTGGTGGGGTGTGTGGGTTGATGTGAAATATGTGGGTGGGTGGGTGGGAAAATGTGTGTGGGTGGGAAGATGTGTGGGTATGGGTGGATGATGTGTGAGTGGATGAGGGATATGTGTGTGTATGGGTTGGTGTGGGAGAGGTATGTGAGTGTGGTTGAGGGGTGGGTGGGTGGATCATGTGTGTGGGTGAGTTTGTGTGGGTTGGGGTATGTGTGAGTGGGTGGGGATGTGAGTGTGTGGGTGCGAGATGTCTGGGTTGATGAGGGGATGTGTGAGTGGGTGGAGGGATGTGTGGTGGGTGGAGGTTTTGTGGTGGGTGGGGCAATGTGGA
Source organism: Cepaea nemoralis (assembly GCA_014155875.1). Taxonomy (NCBI): domain Eukaryota; kingdom Metazoa; phylum Mollusca; class Gastropoda; order Stylommatophora; family Helicidae; genus Cepaea; species Cepaea nemoralis. The sequence continues at coordinate 32,490 of JACEFZ010022973.1, read as the reverse complement.
TATGGGTGGGTAATGTGTGAGGGATGTGTATGTGGGTTGGTGCGGGATGTCTGTGTGGAAGGGGGGGGGCGGTGTCACATAACATGATAGTGCAGCACCACCCTATTTACCCTCTCTCCAAAACAAAAGGCAGGGACCATCCAGATAAATGGAACACCCCTATGAGAAGATAAAGAACCAACATACCTTGGAGTAACATTTGATGGCAGGCTGACATGGAGAAAACACATCAACAAAGCAGTAGCAAAAGCCAGTAGGAAAATAGCCATCTTGAGAAAGCTAAGTGGAACCACATGGGGAGCCAGTGGGAAAATACTTAGCAAAGTTTATCAACAGAGCATACGACCACACCTGGAATACGGGTCAACTGCACGGTGTTCGGTATCAAAAACCACACTACAAGAGCTGGACAAAGTGCAAAATCAAGCACTTAGAGTCACCACAGGAGGGATGAGATCAACCCCTATAGTGGAAATGGAGAAGATAGGGGAGGACACAAGCACTGAGTGAGCGCAGAGATACGAAAACGCTAATACAAGCAGAAAAGTTCCTCAGCTTGCCAGGCCACCCTATGAAGAACAGATTTGAAAACCTAGTTATGGGGCGGTTGAAAAGAAGTAGTTTTATCCACCAGGCCAAACGACTCTGCAGAGAAACCACCGATCTGCCCACAGTTGGTATCCCCCTAACAACTATTCCAGAGCGACCTCCATGGAAAGATGAGCATAGACTACCATTACAAATCCAGACAAAAGTGAGAGGAATATTTGACAAGGAAGAACAGAACAGTGTGCAGCGCAGAACAGCCACTCTCAGCTTCCTTGATGAAGAATACCCACAGGACCTCTGGATCCGAGTCTACACAGATGGGTCAGCACAAAATGCTGTTCGAAATGGAGGAGCGGGAGTGTACATAGAATACCCAAATAATACCAGGGACACAGCTAGAGTACCGACAGGAAAGTACTGCCATAACTACGATGCTGAAATTGAGGCAATCAAGATAGCAACAGAGAAATTACTAAATACCAGCAATGGTACACAACCTGTGGTGCTATTGACAGATGCAAAATCAGTACTCGAGGCGCTCCTGTCTGGGAAATTGCCAGTACTAAGGACACTAGTTTCTGAACTTAGCAGTCAGCATAAGGTCACCATACAGTGGATACCATCCCACTGTGGAGTACCCGGAAACGACAGAGCTGATCAATTGGCTAAGGAAGGAGCCAAAGAAGAACAGCCTGATGTGCCCGTTATATACCACCAAAAGAAAAGAATGATCAAATCAGTCAGAAAGCCACCAAAAACCTGCTCAAGATGACTACCACGTTATGGATAGACCAGAACAAGTCATTATTCTGCGCCTCAGAACAGGGCACAATAGATTACGCAACCACATGTATACAAAATTCAAGATTGGTGAAACAGCCATGTGTACATGTGGATTGGCGTCGCAGACAGCAGAGCACATACTCCAAGACTGCCCAAAATATAACATATCTAGGCAAACCTTCTGGCCTAGAGAGACGACAGTGGAAGATAAACTCTATGGACCGCTGTGTGAACTGAAAAAGACAGTTCAATTCATACAAGAGACAGCATTGCAGTTATAGACATATTTCAAGCGAACGAAAGAAGAAGAAGAAGACATAACATGATAATATGCATTGTTTATGCTTACAACATTCATTTGACAATGTTTTTTTTTCCTGTGTGAATGTATCATGCACTGTTGATGAACAAATGATGAGTGATTGGAATGGCCGAATGTAAGACGGGCCTGCGTGCCCAATTTGTAACCCTTGTAAAAAATTAGTTAAATAAATAATAAATAAATAAAGAGGTACAGAAGGTGGTGCTTGGGTGGTTACACACGCGACCAAGAGCATTTTTTTTTTCTACAGGAATCCAAGCACTTTATCGGACTTGTCAGACTTGTATTCAACGCAGTTGTGACTACAATGAAAAATGATAATTTGTTCTTTACTCTTTTTCAGAATATATTCACCCAAATAATTAAAAAGGTTGTCATTTAAATCCCCCACCCTCGTAAAGGCTGCTAGAAGCCGATCGAGAAAGAGCAAAGTGAAGACAAAGAGATAAACACCTGGATAACTTGTCAACAGAATAAATGTGTATAATCAGGATAGAACACAGTCCTGGTTCAAACTCGGTGATCGTTAGTTAGTTAGTTGGTTAGTTCGTTGGTTGGTTGGTTAATTGTTTGACTGGTTAGTTGGTTGGTTAGTGGGTTAGTTGATTAGTTGGTTGGCTGGTTAATTAGTTAGTTAGTTGTTTGGTTAGTTAGTTAGTTAGTTAATTCGTTAGTTAGTTAGTTGCTAAGGTGGTTCATTGGTTAGTTAGTTAGATTGTTAGTTAGTTAGTGTGTTTGTTAGTTAGTTGCTTAGTTGGTTCATTGGTTAGTTAGTTAGATTGTTAGTTAGTTAGTGTGTTTGTTAGTTAGTTGCTTAGTTGGTTCATTGGTTAGTTAGTTAGATTGTTAGTTAGTTAGTGTGTTTGTTAGTTAGTTGCTAAGGTGGTTCATTGGTTAGTTAGTTAGATTGTTAGTTAGTTAATGTGTTTGTAAGTTAGTTGCTTAGTTGGTTCATTGGTTAGTTAGTTAGTTAGATTGTTAGTTAGTTAATGTGTTTGTTAGTTAGTTGCTTAGTTGGTTCATTGGTTAGTTAGTTCGATTGTTAGTTAGTTAATGTGTTAGTTAGTTAGTTGCTTAGTTGGTTCATTGGTTAGTTAGATTGTTAGTTAGTTAATGTGTTTGTTAGTTAGTTGCTAAGGTGGTTCATTGGTTAGTTAGTTAGATTGTTAGTTAGTTAATGTGTTTGTTAGTTAGTTGCTTAGTTGGTTCATTGGTTAGTTAGTTAGATTGTTAGTTAGTTAATGTGTTTGTTAGTTAGTTGCTTAGTTGGTTCATTGGTTAGTTAGTTAGATTGTTAGTTAGTTAATGTGTTTGTTAGTTAGTTGCTAAGGTGGTTCATTGGTTAGTTAGTTAGATTGTTAGTTAGTTAATGTGTTTGTTAGTTAGTTGCTTAGTTGGTTCATTGGTTAGTTAGTTAGATTGTTAGTTAGTTAGTGTGTTTGTTAGTTAGTTGCTAAGGTGGTTCATTGGTTAGTTAGTTAGATTGTTAGTTAGTTAGTGTGTTTGTTAGTTAGTTGCTTGGTTGGTTCATTGGTTAGTTAGTTAGATTGTTAGTTAGTTAATGTGTTTGTTAGTTAGTTGTTTAGTTGGTTCATTGGTTAGTTAGTTAGATTGTTAGTTAGTTAATGTGTTTGTTAGTTAGTTGCTTAGTTGGTTCATTGGTTAGTTAGTTAGATTGTTAGTTAGTTAGTGTGTTTGTTAGTTAGTTGCTTGGTTGGTTCATTGGTTAGTTAGTTAGATTGTTAGTTAGTTAGTGTGTTTGTTAGTTAGTTGCTAAGGTGGTTCATTGGTTAGTTAGTTAGATTGTTAGTTAGTTAGTGTGTTTGTTAGTTAGTTGCTTAGTTGGTTCATTGGTTAGTTAGTTAGATTGTTAGTTAGTTAGTGTGTTTGTTAGTTAGTTGCTTGGTTGGTTCATTGGTTAGTTAGTTAGATTGTTAGTTAGTTAATGTGTTTGTTAGTTAGTTGCTTGGTTGGTTCATTGGTTAGTTAGTTAGATTGTAGTTAGTTAGTGTGTTTGTTAGTAGTTGCTTGGTTGGTTCATTGGTTAGTTTAGTTAGATTGTTAGTTAGTTAGTGTGTTTGTTAGTTAGTTGCTTGGTTGGTTCATTGGTTAGTTAGTTAGATTGTTAGTTAGTTAGTGTGTTTGTTAGGTAGTTGCTAAGGTGGTTCATTGGTTAGTTAGTTAGATTGTTAGTTAGTTAGTGTGTTTGTTAGTTAGTTGCTAAGGTGGTTCATTGGTTAGTTAGTTAGATTGTTAGTTAGTTAGTGTGTTTGTTAGTTAGTTGCTTGGTTGGTTCATTGGTTAGTTAGTTAGATTGTTAGTTAGTTAATGTGTTTGTTAGTTAGTTGTTTAGTTGGTTCATTGGTTAGTTAGTTAGATTGTTAGTTAGTTAATGTGTTTGTTAGTTAGTTGCTTAGTTGGTTCATTGGTTAGTTAGTTAGATTGTTTGTTAGTTAGTGTGTTTGTTAGTTAGTTGCTTGGTTGGTTCATTGGTTAGTTAGTTAGATTGTTTGTTAGTTAGTTGCTTGGTTGGTTCGTTATATAGTTAGTTAGTTGCTTTGTTGGTTGGTTGGTCAGGTAGTTAGTCGCTTGGTCGGTTTGTTGGTTGGTCGGTTAGTTAATTTGTTAGTTAGTTGCTTGGTTAGTTGGTTAGCTAGTTAGTTAGTTGCTTGGTTGGTTAATTTGTTATTGTTTTGTTGGTTAATTGGTTAGTTAGTTCTTTGGTTTGTTGGCTGGTTGGTTAGGCAGTCAGTCAGTCAGTCAGTCAGTCAGTTAGTTAGTTAGTTAGTTAGTTAGTTAGTTAGTTAGTTAGTTAGTTAATTAGTTAGTTAGTTATCTGTTAGATTATCGTTGCACTCTAGCCAAGTCCATAGATGTTCAGATCCTCGGCCCAAAATATGCATCAGCTTCTGGAGGCTAATGTGTTGTTTGGCGAGGCCCCTCACACTCCCGATATGCCTCTCACATCTGGCCATGCCAATTCCCTTTTCCTGACCAACGAAGTGGATTTACTGGCGTCAAAGTCTTCCACTCTCCACATTTCCCTAAGAGCTTTAATAACATCAGCAGGATAAATGGGCTGGACACCTACAGGGAATGCAAAGCCGGCACTTCCTCCACTCTCGACAGCTCGCTAAGGGTGTTGATAACATCAGCACGATCCATGGGCTGGCCATCTACAGGGGTGCAAAGCCAGCCAGTTTATCAGCTCGTTAATTTCCCTCGACTCCCGCATGTCCCGGGACGAAGATGAAGGTGACTTTACGGACAACAGACTTCCGCAGCGACTCAGTCCACTGTCTACGTACAGATCCAGCTTTGACCTTCTGAATCATGCTCATTGAATCACTTAGTACACACACGTTGGTATAATGCTGTGATTCCAGCCATACGAAAGCCTGTGTAACTGCCATCACCTCCATCATCATGCTGCTCGTGGTCATAGAGTGGGCACCACTGGATTCTTGAACGGTTCGGCCCGCTGAACGGGCTGTAAATGCCCACGCACTTCTCTGCTGCTTTACAACAGACCCATCTGTATAGATGAGCACTTCGGGGCTATCTGAGTGTTCATAGACTCATTTCAGTGCACCAGTCAATCACATTGTCTACTGTTGCCTGTAGCTCCTGGGCTGTTTGCTCCCTATCTCTCCCCTACGTATATGCAAGAATATCATCTGCAAATGTTAGTATCCTTCCAACCCCTGGTGCTTCTAGGTTTGCAATCTTCCTCGTATACACATTAAAGAGCACCGGTGAGATTGCTTATCCCTGTGGCAGTCCCGGGGTTAAAATATGTGGCTCTGAGGTCCATGCACCCAGACGGAGAGCAACCCGGCGAGAATGTAGGACGGCTGCTATCCAGTTCACCAACCAGGGATTGACCCCCTTCTCCATCAATGCGGTCATCAAAATATCATATCGAACTCTATTGTATGCATTCCTCGAGATCAAGCGCTACCGCCATCGTTTCCTGTCTACTCTGGAACCCCTCATAAACATCAAAGGCAAAAGTAGGCTGCGTTTGACCAGGTATCTTTTCCTGGCCTGTAGCTCCCCAGGCCTCTTGGAAGAAGCTTCCCCCTTTCCAAGAACTCTTGCAGCTTGACAGCGACTATCTTCTCTAGAACCTTCTCAAATGTATTTTGAAGGGTGATGATCCTAAAGCCACTAAGCTGTGAATGATCCTTGAACTGTTTTGGGAGAGGGATGAGATAGCTATGCACCCAATCCTGCTGTACTGATGCTGTCCTAATGCTGTCCTAATGCCCTGGTTAAAGCAATCGGTCATCTCCTCCAGGTCTGCATCGCTCAAAGCCTTCATGTGGCCATACCTAACCCCATCGGGCCCTGGTGCCGTGTCGTTTGCCTTTTTCAAAATATGTCTTCAACCTGTATGATGTCTTCATAATGCATATTCTTCATGGTGCCAGATAATTCCTCTCTAACTGCATCTCTGGTGTCCGCATCATTATGATTGGTCTGCTCTAAAAATCTCTGGAGAAACGCCTCCCCTTTCTCTTTGTTTGTTGTCACGCGCACACCATCATCTCTATCAATTGTTCCCACTGTCATAGGTCGATCTTTTCTTTGCATTTGTCTGTGCAGTTTCCAGAATTTTCGCAGTGTTTTATCACCTCCAATCTCCTTCATGAAACATTCCCATTTTGCGTTTTTGGCCTCTACAGCACATCGCTTGAAAGCCTCCACCTTGTCTTTCTTGTCATATCCCGCTATGTCAACTTCCTCTCGTGAGCTTCGGGGTGTCTGTCGCACTTTCCTTAGCTGCTTCACTGCAGCTTTCTTTGCTTTCCAAGCCTGGTCTACATCTGGGGTCCAGCATGGGGGTTGCAAAAAAGGAGTTTTAACATTCCTGTTGCAAGCCCGCTGTCTGAGGCGTCCAAGAAGGCTATCGGTCCACTCATACCGGAAGGTCTTGCGCGCTCTCCCAGCCTTAACTTTCCTGGCTTTAGAGATCAGGACTGGGCATGGCAAGTGATCACTCCCATGGTCATTCAAAACAGTCCACTTTACATCAAGGGCTGATGGCTTTGACTCCCAGTCCCAATCTTCAAATAATGTGTGCATCAAACCAGCTGTGCAGGTCATCGAGTTGTAAGACTGGTGAAGACAAACTGTATGAAAGCCAAAGTTGCTTCAGCCGCATGCGCTTTCAGCAACACATTTGAGTACTTAAGCTGAACAAAAAAAAAGACGTCAATGTGCTAGATGATGCGGACACTTTGATTAGGTTTCTATGTCTCTCACTGTCAACATGGCGCTCCAAGTCAGTAGTTCCTTTTTTGGTAACGGACAAGTAACTATCGCTAAAGAACTGGAAACACTTATGTATAATTTATATTAGAAGAGAAGCGCAAAGAGACTAAATTAAACAAAGACAAAGACAAACTAAATTGACAACAACTACTATGGTGGTTTGAACCGGTTCAAACTCACCATAGCACTAGCAGTTGTGTCAATTTATTTTGTGTCTTTTTCGTTTGTTTATCTACTTGTGTTGTCCTGTCCTTGACAAAGACTCTCAGAATCGAAACGTCGGTCGTCCTTTGTTGTCCTATTGTGCTTTTTTGTTATTTTATATATTTATTGATTGCTTCTGATTTTGAATAGTCACACTTTGTTTTTCACCTGTGCAAGATGGATTTCCTTTGTAAGGTATGTGAATTTGCATTGTGATGTGTTTAGTATGTCTCTTCATTTCGCAGGAGCTAAATATACCTAATTTTACTAATTGTTTCCAGTTCATATTAGTTATATCCTGCTGCAGCCGCTGCTTTTCCATCTCATTCTCATTGCGTCCTTCAACGAAGCATGGAAACTTATTGTTCATAATGTTCGAGAATTTGCATTCCTCTTTGTAAAAGCCATTTTCATAAATATATTTTTTTTTTTTGCGTATCCCTTACGGGACGTTGCAGTCAATGCCAGCATTTTCAGCTGCTGTTGATGTACTAGTTAGGCAAGTGTTACGTTCAGTAGTTTGCCATTGCTTTCTGAACGACCGGCCCCTATACCTTTTTCGAAAAAACCAGCACCGCCGTGTTTCGAACCCGGGTATACAGGCTCACAAACCGCGTTCGCAAGCCCTTAGCCACAGAGACTGGTTCATAAATATAAACGGCAAAAATTACAAATTTAAAAAAAACAAAACAATTTTAAGTGGCGTGTGGCGTCTCTGCTACCGGAACCGGAAATAACATTAACATTTTGACCATAGAGATTACAGCATTGTTAGTGTTGCCGAATAGAGCAACCGTTAGATTCAAATTATATAAATAACTAGCTGACCCGGCCCGGCTTCGCCCAGTCCCTGGTGGGGAGCATCTCATTTAATTCATATATGTAGTCATATAAGTTCTCGTTCCCGTTACCGACTATCTGTCTGTCTGTCTGTCTGTCTGACCCGGCCCGGCATCGCCCAGCTCCTGGTGTGGAGCATCTAATTTAATTCATATAAGTAGTCATATAAGTTCCCGTTCCCGACTGTCTATCTGTCTGTCTATCTGTCTGCCTGACCCTGCCCGGCTTCGCCCAGCCCCTGATGGGGAGCATCTCATTTAATTCATATAAGTAGTCATATAAGTTCCCGCTCCCGTCTGTCTGTCGGTCTGTCTGTCTGTCTGACTGTCTGTCTCTCCCTCCCTCCCAGTCTGTCTGTCTGTCTGCCTGTCTGTCTAATCTTTTATTGGTTGCAGTTAGAACAACCTAGATAAACGAAGACCAACTTACAAAAAGCATTAGAAAGAGCACTTGAAAGGTCTTTACATCTTCCCCAACAATTAACTTGGGTAAATGGAGCGGAGGCAGCAGCAGCAGCAGAAGAAGAAAAAGGAGGAGTAGGAGCTGGGAGGAGGAAGAGGGAGGTGGAGGAGGAGGAGGAGGAGGGAGGAAGAGATAGGCAGAGAGAGGAGGAGGAGGGAAGAGGAGGGGAGGCAGTAGGAGTAGGGAGGAATAGGAGGGAGGAGAGGAGAGGAGGAGGGAGGAGGAGAGAGGAGGTAGAGGGAGGAGGAGAGGAGGAGGAAGGAGGAGAGAGGATGAGGAGAGAAGAGGAGGAGGGAGGAGGGAGGAGGGCATAGGAGGAGGATAGGGAAGGAGAATGGAGGATGGAGTGAGGAGGATGAAGAAGAGGGAGGAGATATGGAGGAGTATGGAGGAAGGAGGAGGGGAGGAAGTGAGTAGGAGGAGGAGAGATAGCCAAGGAGGAGGATGGGGAGGAGGTAGGAGGAGGAAGGAGGAGGAAGGAGGGGGAGGGGGAGGTAGGGGAGGAGGAGTAGGGAGGAGGATCTAAGAGGTAGGAGGAGCAAGACGGGAGGAGGAAAGAGGGTAAGGAGGAAGGACAGAAGGAGGAGGGAGGATGAGGGAGGAGAAGAACGCAGGAGGAGGGAGGGTAGGGAGGGAGGAGATGGAGGAGGCGGAGGGAGGAGGAGGAGGGAGGAGGCGGAGGGAGGAGGCGGAGGGAGGAGGAGGAAGAGGGAGGAGGAGGAGGGATGTGGAGGGAGGAGGGGGTAGGAGGTAGAGGGAGGAGGAGGAGAGAGGATGAGGCGGGAGGAGGAGAAGGGAGGAGGATGGGATGAGGAGGGAGGAGGAGAGGTCGAGGAGGAGAGGGAGGAGGAGAGGGAGGAGGGGGAGGAAGTAAGGGGAGGAGGAGGTAGGAGGAGGAGGGGGAAAAAGGAAGGAGGAGGATGGCGAGGGAGGAGGAGGAGGGATGAGGGGTAGGACGTAGGAGGAGAGGGAGGAGGGAGGAGGAGGGATGAGGGGTTAGACGTAGTAGGAGGAGGGAGTAGGAGGAGATGAGGGAGGAGAGGGAGGAGGAAGGAAGAGGAGTGATATAGGAGGAGGGAGGAGGGCGAGGATGTCGGAGGGGGAAGAGGGAGGAGGAGGAGGAATGAGGAGGAGGAGGAGGAAGAGGGGAGGAGGCAGGAAGGAGGAGGAGAAAGAGGGAGGAGGAGGATGGAGATGGGAGGGGAAGGAAGAGGGTAGGAGGCACGGAGGAGGGTAGGAGAAGGGAGGAGGAGGTGAGGAGGAAGGAGGATGGAGCGGAGCTAGGGAGGAACTAGGAGGAGGAGGGAAGGGATTCGGAGGAGCGAGAGAGCGAGGAAGGATGTGTAGGAGAAGGGAGTAGGAGGGAGGAGGATCGGAGAGGAAGGATGAGTAGGCAGGAGGAGGGAGGCAGGAGGAGCGAGGAGGAGGAGGAGTAGGGTCGGAGGAGGTAAGAGGGAGGGGGAGGAGGAGGGCGGAGAAGAATTGCAGGGGGTGGAGGGAGGAGGGAGGAGGAGGCGAGCGGAGGGACGGAGGAAGATAGGGAGGAGAAGGAGGGGAAGGATGAGGAGGGAGAGGAGGCAGAGAAGGAGGAGGAGGAAGAGGGAGGAGGAGGTAGGAGGGAGGATGGGAGGAGGAGGGAGGTGGAGAGACGGATGGAGGGGGAGAGAGAGGAGGGATGAGTGGGGAGGACGTAGGAGGAGGAGGGAGGAGGAGGAGAGAGGAGGAGGAAGGAAGAGGAGTGATTAGGAAGAGGGAGGAGGAGGAAGAGGGAGAAGGAGGAGGAGGGAGGAAGAGGGAGGAGGGAGGAGGAGAAGGGAGGAGGAGGGATGAGGAGGATGGAGGAGGAGGGGGAGGAGAAGGGATGAGGGGGAGGACATAGAATTAGAAGGTGGGAGGAGAGAGGAGGAGAAGGGAGAAGGAAGGAAGAGGAGTGATTAGGAGGAGGGAGGAGGGTGAGGAGGTAGGAGGAAGAGGGAGGAGGAGGAGGAAGGAGGAGGAGGAGAAAGAGGGAGGAGGAGGAGGGAGAGGGGGAAGGGGGAGGGGAAGAGGGTAGGAGGAGGGGAGAGGAGGAGGAGGATTTTAACGCATATGCCTGTAGACAACTGCAGCGAAAAGGTGGGTCTGTCTATCTATCTGACCCGGCGTGGCTTTGCCCAGCTCCTGGCGGGTAGCGTCTCATTAAATTCATACAACAAAAAAAGTAACTTAAAAGAATGTCCTTCCACACACCATCCATTATTTTTAATGAAAACTCTTTCTAATCACCTGCATGACTACAGTAACTTCTTAAGCATAAAAAGATGAGTTACAATGTTATGCATTGTGCATTATTTTTATGAAAACTTTGAAAATGCCTTAAAGATTGTATCATTATTTATTATAACTCATATGCCGGTACATAACTATAGACACAGAGTTTATAAATCTTTGAAAACGATGCAACAATATGACTATAAGTTATACAGAAAAGTTATTAAAAGTTATGCCCCTTGAAATAACTTTTACAGAGTTAAGTCCCCTTGCTGTATAGAAATTATAATGAAAAATGGAAAATTAAATAATATTCAGTAAGCAGCCGATTTCACACTAAAAAAATATCACAGTTGGCTGCGCTGGAATGAAAGGAAGACGTGTAGAAAATTTCATCTCAATCGGATGGGCCGTTCGCGAACGCATAAAGGACATACGGACGGAGATTGCCTTTTATATATAAGACTAGCTGACCCGGCCCGGCTTCGCCCAGTCCTTGGTGGGGAGCATCTCATTTAATTCATATAAGTAGTCATATAAGTTCCCGTTCCCGTTACCGACTGTCTGTCTGTCTGTCTGTCTGTCTGTCTGTCTGTCTGTCTGTCTGTCTGTCTGTCTGTCTGACCCGGCCCGGCATTGCCCAGCTCCTGGTGTGGAGCATCTCATTTAATTCATATAAGTAGTCATATAAGCTCACGTTCCCGTTCCCGACTATCTATCTGTCTGTCTGTCTGTCTGTCTGTCTGTCTGTCTGTCTGTCAGTCTGTCTATCTGTCTGATCCGGCCCGGCTTCGCCCAGCCCCTGATGGGGAGCATCTCATTTAATTCATATGAGTAGTCATATAAGTTCCCGTTCCCGACTGACTGTCTGTCTGTCTGTCTGTCTGTCTGTCTGTCTGTCTGTCTGTCTGTCTGTCTGTCTGTCTGTCTAATCATTTATTGGTTGCAGTTAGAACAACCTTAGATAAACGAAGACCAACTTGGTAATATATTAACTTGGGTAAATGGAGCAGCGGCAGCAGCAGCAGAAGAAGAAGAAAAAGGAGGAGTAGGAGCTGGGAGGAGGAAGAGGGAGGAGGAGGGAGGAGGAGGAGAAAGAGAGAAGAGGAGGATGGAGGAGGGAGAGGGAGGAGGGGGAGGAGAAGAGGAAGAGGGTAGGAGGTGGAGGAGGGGAGAGGAGGAGGAGGAGGAGGAATATAACGCATATGCCTGTAGATTTAATAATGGCTGAGGTTGTTCCATGTCTTCTTAGAGTTGGCGACAGTGTAAAGAAATATAAAATCTTCAAACTTTCATACTAAAAAAATATGACAGTGGGCTGCGCTGGAATGAAAGGAAGACGTGTAAAAAATTTCATCTCAATGGGATGGGCCGTTCGCGAGCGCATTAGGGACATATAGACAGACAGACAGACGGACGGAGATCGCCTTTTATATATAAGATATACCCATCCATGTTGGGTTTTCCTCTTGTCCGCTTACTCGTTAGGCCTCCCTCCATATACATCTTTTCCAGACTCTACACGCCCAAAGTATTTCATTTCCCTCACTTTCGTTTGTCTTAATAACCACATTTCTTTGACAATGAATCCCTGTTGAACGGTTCAGTGTGTTCTCTATTTCGCCCATGCAGGAGGAGGAGAGGGAGGAGGAGGGAGGAGGAGGAGAGAGTAGGAGGAGGGAGGAGGCGGAGGGAGAAGGAAGAGGGAGGAGGAAGAGGGAGAAGGAGGAGGGAGAAGGAGGAGAAGGAGGGGGAGGAGGAGGAGGGAAGAGGAGGAGGGGAGGAGGAGGAGGGAGGAGGAGGAATGTGAAGGGAGGAGGAGGGAGGAGGAGGAGGAGGGAGGAGGAGGAGGAGGGAGGAGGAGGAATGTGAAGGGAGGAGGGGGGAGGAGGTAGAGGGAGGAGGAGGGAGGAAGAGGGATTAGGAGGAGGAGGAGGGAGGAGTAGGGTGGAGGAGGAGGCGAGGAGGAGGGAGGAGGAAGAGGGAGGAGGAGGGAGAAGGAGGGAGGAGGAGAACGCAGGAGGAGAAGGGAGCAGGAGGAGGATAGGGAGGAGGAGGGAGAGGGAGGAGGAGGGAGGAGGAGGAGAGAGTAGGAGGAGGGAGGAGGCGGAGGGAGAAGGAAGAGGGAGGAGGCGGAGGGAGAAGGAGGAGGGAGAAGGAGGAGAAGGAAGAGGGAGGAGGAAGAGGGAGAAGGAGGAGGGAGAAGGAGGAGAAGGAGGGGGAGGAGGAGGAGGGAAGAGGAGGAGGTGTGATGTTGTTTCCCCGAGAGGAGAGTGGGATCAACAAGCACATCTTTAAAACTGATTATCTGTTGGGGTTATTGCCTGACTTTGGTCTACACTCCTCTCTTCTGTCTTCCCTTCCATATATCTACTTCTGTCACTCTCTCTATTATTCTCTCAACACATACTCCGACAACAGTTCCTTTCAACATATAATAAAAGATTTATTAATAAAGAAAACTATGTCCGGTATGTGTATGGATATTGTCTGTGTAGTTGCTATTGTATTCTATGGTTGTGGACAGAATGAACTCAGAATGTCTATCAGCTGTATCTTCTCGCCAGTCATTCTTCACGATTACAGGACATCACATCAAACAGGACAGAGCTCACCCGGGATGATCCGTAGGCTTGAATCTGATGGTAAATCCGTTAGTGAAATGAAAACAAACTGTTCACCACTGATTCACCGTAGTGCTATAAAAGTCCCGTAAGTTTATGACTGTGCCCAAATCGGTTTCATGATATTAAGTATCCATCATCAAACAAAACACCACATTGTCAATGTTCTTCCTATTGTCTATTATGATTATCACTATTGTCTTTTTCTATTCCTTCTACCCTATGCATGCAAGTCGTATGTAGGTTGAAGTATCTCTGCTTGCTACAAGTGATCATCTCTTTCTGTTTAAGAGCCCCAGAGGTATATGCGTGTTAGCATACAGTCTTCTGTATTTGACTTGACGTTAGTATTTATTCATCTGAACAAACTGTCTATGTTCTCTCTAGTTCTAAGTGGGTACTTTATTGGTTCACGTAGAGTAGTTTTTTCTTTCTTCTCTAATGTCCCTAGAAACTGGGAACCTTATACACATCTATGTTCCTATATAGAATTAATGTAAATCCACGAATCGAAATTTATCCGCATCCAAGCACTTTATCCCATTATAAGGGAGGATATTTCTTTTCATTACAGGACACATAATTCTATCTTCTCGTCCAGTTGGGAATACACACACTGAACTGACAAAGAAAGTGGCTACTCTTTATAGGTCAGTCTATGTCGCATAATCCTTGACATTGCTGGACAAAGCAAATTCAGACTTCATTATCCCTTGTCAGTGGAAAATTTCTGATCTCGAACTTTTCCGTTGTTTAATACAACCAAACCGCATTCTGCTGTCCAGTCTTAGTCGCAAACCTACCTCCAGAACGCAATAGGCTGGCCCATGATACTGTCTGTCTTTGTAGCAAACCAAATTTTTCCACTCAACAGGTCACCTGTGTTTTAGTCGACTCTCCCGCCTTGACCTACATACACATGCGCTGGTCAATCCGTTGTTTATATCCTTCTGTTTCATTAACCCTTCTGCTCCCTGGGTGTTCTGATCTGTAAGTTATCAAGGAATCATTAACCTGCAGTCTTTTCCGTGACATAGGCTCCCTCTTAAGAGATTAGACCGCGTCGAATCTTTCTCGCTGTAGGTTTGATTCCCATGATCCACAATCCTAATCTTCTTCCTCCGGAGCTGGATGTTTGGATAAAAAAACTGCTCCTATATTCTCCTTTCCAAAGTATTCCACTGTGAAGTCCCGTTGCAGCAACAACGTCCATCACATCCATCGTGCGTTGAGCTTCTGCGAAGTAGCTATTAACATCACGTGTTGATGATATGATTGGGTCCTCACATGGCTCACTTCATTATCCAGTAGGCGCTCTAATTGACACCCTACTATACTACTAACGACTGAAACTAGTGTTGGCTCCTCGCTCCTGTACGTCCGGTCGACCTACTTTCGACTTGCGTCAGCGACGGCTCACAATACAAACGGATTGTCCCATCCTGATTGTAACACTGCTTCCATGTCCTCTTGGTTTCCCCCGGTTTTTTCTCTGAGGATGTTCCGCCTCGTCCTCGTCGGACCGAGTCGTCTTTCCCAAACCTCCTGGGCTTTTGTTTCCAGGACCATCTTGGGCGATATTGTATCTGGTCAGCCAATCTTTGGTTGGAGTCCTGGGTAATTCTCGCTTTTCCCGATGTTACCCACCCCTTCTGAACTTGGTTACCGGTGAAACTTTCACTCTTGTCCTTTCCCTGACTTGTGATTTCCCTCCTCCTGTCGTTTGGTAAATCTGACCTATCACGTACTGTCCCATAGGCCCTCCTATGTTGTACTGGCGATCTCTGGTCTTCGTCTGGACTGGTAACCTTTGTCCTAATGGCTGCCATCACCATAAAGTGCGAAGCTTTGCTCCCGGATCTCTCCCCATATTTCCTAATGAGATGTCTAGGGAGATTTTTCTTCTCTTCCCCGATCCGTATTTTGTAGATGTTCTTGGACACCACCTTTTCCACAGGATAAGGTCCTTTCCATCCTACTTGGAGTATATTGGTCTCTGCTGGACCCCACACTTCCACTTTGTCTTCCACTTTAAGAGCTTGTTTCCTCTTAATTCGCTTGTTGGGTGGTGCTTTCTGGCACTCCGAACAAGACTTCACCCACCGGCGTACATCTCCGGTCATTCCTGGCCAGCAATAATGGCCGGATATTTTTCTGCAAGGTCTCTCTGACACCATATGTCGATTCTCGCCTATGATGTGTCCACTCTGAAGAATATGAGGACGGTGGGTCTCTGGAACCACCCACTGCTCATGCAGGTTATCTCCCCTCCCAGCTCTCCGATAGAGTAGTTGATTCTTCAGAAAGTACTGTCCCCGTTTCTGGTGGCTCAGCACTTCTTTGCAGCTTCCTGTAGCAAGGATGCAACGTAGTATCCTTCCTCTGGGCAGTATGCAGTTCTCCTATCTCTGAGTTGTCGCATAGTGTCTCTGCCTCTTTTTCCTTCCCTTGAGATCCACTGACTACTGTTCCCTTTTGGGTTGGCTGTTTGGGCATCCCCAAAAAGACATATTTCGTGCCAATGATCATTGGAAATAAGGAGTCAGATAATACAGCAGCTGGAATAATGCCCGTGACGTACCTGGATTTAATCTCCACCTTGGCGATTGGCAGCGTCATGGTAACAGCACTCCTCATTGCCGGCTGTATTTCTATGGTCTCCCCTGTAAGTTGGTCTGGGCTTACCAAGCTGGCGTCCACCACCGCTTCCCCATCCAAACCGGTATCGTAGAGACAAACAACCTGCTGGCCATTGACTTCAATAAGTTCAACCACAGGTGGTCTCTCTTGGTCCTGAGTGTCTTTCATCTCCTTGACCGTTTCCTTGCCTTCCTCTTTTACTTCCTCGAGGTTGGTTATGCAATTGGCGTGTTTGGCCTTGCATCTGCAGTCCACAGTATTATGTGTTGTCGACTGGTAGTGAGTGCACCCTGTTCCTTTCCAAGGTTTCCGTGTGTCCTTTTTGTTCCTTTCTCCTTCGCCGACCTCAGCCTTGCCTGTGATCACTGATGTAGGAATCACTTTGCATGCTGCGAAGTAAGAACTTTTAGGTTTCGATTTGCAGTCTTTTGTGTTGTGGGAGACCGCCCTACAAAATGAACACCACTTTTCAGACCATTGTCGTTTCGCTTGAGAATTCGAGGTGCTCTGGTTTCCTACCTTCACCTTCTCTGAACTCTCCTCTGTGTGCTTTATATAAGGTTCCCCCTTTTCTCCTTCCCAGTTTTTAGGTTTCTTTTTGTCTTGTTTTTCCTGACCTTTGGTTTGTGTACTTAGTTCCTCCGTTTCACCATGTACTTCCACGAATCGTTCAGCCAGCTTATTCACCACATCAATCCGTTCCGCCCCTTGTTCTCCTAAGAAGGTTCTGAGAGGTTTCGACATTTGCTTTCGCATCTGGTCTACCACCATCATCTCTTCGAGACTCTCATAATCCCTCTGGAATTCTGCCAAGTCCATCCATTTCTGTAGATAGGATTTCAGCCTCAGACTGTAGGCGGCGAATAGTTCTCCCGGCTCTCTTCTAGACGATCTAAACTTCTTCCTATACGTTTGTGCGGTGATGTCATAATGTTTCATCAAAGCTACTTTTAATTCCTGGTAATTATTTTCCTGTCCTGGTGGTAAGCGTGTGTACACGTCAAATCCCGAACCGATTAAACCCTGGGATAGTTTAAGAGCCCATCTGCTCCGATCCAGCCCCATAGCGACTGACATTGCTTCGAAACGAGATGCGTACTGGTCAAAGCGTTCCTTAGACTGATCGTAGACAGCTAAGGGAAACTTCATGGCATGGTAACCATGTCCACTCATATGGGTTGCACCAGGTGAAGAAGAATTTCCTTCCACTCCGTCTATTTCTCCCTTAGTTTGTGTCTTGAGTTCTAGCTCTTTCATGCGGTATTCATGTTCTCTGATCTTTGTGGCTTCTTCTGCATCCAACCTCTTTTTGGTCTGCTCCGCTTCAGCATCTAACCGCTTGTTGATTTGTTCCATTTCCATGCGTTTCAATTCCAACTCAGTCTTTCGATCTTCTCGTTCCGCCTGACGAATCTCTCGCTCTCTTTCTTGGATGTAATCAGTTAAGTCTGAACCAGCCAACCCAATTTCCTCTCCGTTTGCCCTAAGTTCTGCTGTAGTTAGTTTGGGAGTGGCCATAGTTAAAGCAGGTAAGTCAGCACGTTGATCAAAGACACCTCAAAGCAGTAAAGAATACTCACTATCAACCGATAATCTACCTAGAACCTATATCATTATCTATATCTATTTCTTATTATAAATCTCGAACACCACACAGTACATCACAACCACTCTCTCATCCACAAGAGGAGATATAGGATAAAGACTTATGTAGACGTGTGACCGTGTGATTAGGTATGTAATATGTCTTACCACCTATCCACATTCACTCTGTCTGGAACTTTCTCACTGCAAAGTCACCAGCATTAATGAAATGTTTTCTACCATAAATGTAATGGCACCATATATCCAATGGACGTCCTTCCATTAAAAGTCATCAATGTATACTTCTATTTATTCCAATCCGTATGTCCCAACATGTAGGTACTCCGCTATGCCTGTGCCAATATGCAGGTCATATGGGTATAATGTATGTACGTATCCCGCTGCTCCCACCATTTATGTGATGTTGTTTCCCCGAGAGGAGAGTGGGATCAACAAGCACATCTTTAAAACTGATTATCTGTTGGGGTTATTGCCTGACTTTGGTCTACACTCCTCTCTTCTGTCTTCCCTTCCATATATCTACTTCTGTCACTCTCTCTATTATTCTCTCAACACATACTCCGACAACAGTTCCTTTCAACATATAATAAAAGATTTATTAATAAAGAAAACTATGTCCGGTATGTGTATGGATATTGTCTGTGTAGTTGCTATTGTATTCTATGGTTGTGGACAGAATGAACTCAGAATGTCTATCAGCTGTATCTTCTCGCCAGTCATTCTTCACGATTACAGGACATCACATCAAACAGGACAGAGCTCACCCGGGATGATCCGTAGGCTTGAATCTGATGGTAAATCCGTTAGTGAAATGAAAACAAACTGTTCACCACTGATTCACCGTAGTGCTATAAAAGTCCCGTAAGTTTATGACTGTGCCCAAATCGGTTTCATGATATTAAGTATCCATCATCAAACAAAACACCACATTGTCAATGTTCTTCCTATTGTCTATTATGATTATCACTATTGTCTTTTTCTATTCCTTCTACCCTATGCATGCAAGTCGTATGTAGGTTGAAGTATCTCTGCTTGCTACAAGTGATCATCTCTTTCTGTTAAGAGCCCCAGAGGTATATGCGTGTTAGCATACAGTCTTCTGTATTTGACTTGACGTTAGTATTTATTCATCTGAACAAACTGTCTATGTTCTCTCTAGTTCTAAGTGGGTACTTTATTGGTTCACGTAGAGTAGTTTTTTCTTTCTTCTCTAATGTCCCTAGAAACTGGGAACCTTATACACATCTATGTTCCTATATAGAATTAATGTAAATCCACGAATCGAAATTTATCCGCATCCAAGCACTTTATCCCATTATAAGGGAGGATATTTCTTTTCATTACAGGACACATAATTCTATCTTCTCGTCCAGTTGGGAATACACACACTGAACTGACAAAGAAAGTGGCTACTCTTTATAGGTCAGTCTATGTCGCATAATCCTTGACATTGCTGGACAAAGCAAATTCAGACTTCATTATCCCTTGTCAGTGGAAAATTTCTGATCTCGAACTTTTCCGTTGTTTAATACAACCAAACCGCATTCTGCTGTCCAGTCTTAGTCGCAAAACCTACCTCCAGAACGCAATAGGCTGGCCCATGATACTGTCTGTCTTTGTAGCAACCAAATTTTTCCACTCAACAGGTCACCTGTGTTTTAGTCGACTCTCCCGCCTTGACCTACATACACATGCGCTGGTCAATCCGTTGTTTATATCCTTCTGTTTCATTAACCCTTCTGCTCCCTGGGTGTTCTGATCTGTAAGTTATCAAGGAATCATTAACCTGCAGTCTTTTCCGTGACAGGAGGGGAGGAGGAGGAGGGAGGAGGAGGAATGTGAAGGGAGGAGGAGGGAGGAGGTAGAGGGAAGAGGAGGAGGAGGGAGGTGGAGAGAGGAGGAGGGAGGAGGAGGAAGAGGGAGGAGGAGGAATGTGAAGGGAGGAGGGGGGAGGAGGTAGAGGGAGGAGGAGGGAGGAGGAGGAGGTAGAGGGAGGAGGAGGGAGGAGGAGGAGGGAGGAGGAGGAGGGAGGAGGAGGAGGGAGGAGGCGGAGAGGGAGGAGGAGGAAGGAGGAGGGAGGAGGAGGGAGGAAGAAGGAGGAGGAGGGAGGAGGAGTGATGAGGAGGAGGGAGGAGGAGGAGGGAGGAGGAAGGAGGAGGAGGAGGAAGAGGGAGGAGGAGGAATGTGAAGGGAGGAGGAGGTAGAATGAGGAGGAGGAGGGAGGAGGAGGAGTGAGGAGGAGAGGGAGGAGGAGGAAGGGGGAGGGGAGGAGGGAGGAGGAGGAGGAGGAGGAGGAAGAGGAGGAGGAGGGATGAGGAGGAGGAGGGAGGAGGAGGAAGAGAGAGGAGGAGGAATGTGAAGGGAGGAGGAGGTAGAGGGAGGAGGAGGAGGGAGGAGGAGAAGGGAGGAGGAGGGATGAGGAGGAGGGAGGAGGAGGGATGAGGAGGAGGGAGGGGGAGGAATGTGAAGGGAGGAGGAGGGAGGAGGTAGAGGGAGGAGGAGGAGGGAGGAGGAGGAGTGAGGAGGAGGAGAGGGAGGAGGGAGGAGGAGGAGGAGGGAGAAGAAGGAAGGAGGAGGAGGAAGGAGGGAGAGGAAGGAGGGAGAATGAGGAGGGGAGGAAGGAAAGAGAGGTGGAAGGGGAGGAGGAGGAGGAGGAAAGAGGTAGGGGGAGGAGGAGGTAGAGGGGAGGAGGAGGAGGAAGGAAAGGGAGGAGGAAGAGGAGGAGAAGGGAGGAGGAGGGTGGAGGGAGGAGGAGGAGGAGGAGGTAGGAGGAGGAAGAGGGAAGAGGGAGAAGAAGGGAGAAGGAGGAGGGAGGATGATGAGGGAGAAGGAGGCAGGAGGAGGAGGAGGGAGGCAGGAGGAGGAGGGATGAGGAGGGAGAGGGAGGAGGAGGGAAGATGAGGGAGGAGGGGGGAGGAGGCGGAGGGAGTAGGAGGAGGAGGATGGAGGAGAAGGGGAGAGGAAGAGGGAGAAGGAAGAGGGAGAAGGAGGAGGTAGGAGGGAGAGGGATGAGAGGGAGGAGGAAGAGGAGAAGGGTGGAGGGAGGAGGAAGAGGAGAAGGGTGGAGGGAGGAGGTAGAGGGAGGAGAAGAGAGGGGGAGAGAGTTCGCCATTCCGAATTCATACTCGTCTAGTTCTTCCCTTCTACACGACTGTAGATAACTTCCTTACACATAAAAAGATGAATTGTTATTGATATTGCCGTGGCATGGAGGAATATCAGCAGCAGAGTTGATTAAAAAAAACAAAGACTGAGATCTACAGAGAGCCATGAACGCCTACGCCAGCCGGCACGGCACTTGATGATGATGATTGCCGTGTGACGATTCTGTGTAGTCACGTCATTTTCTTCCCTTTCCCTAGCGTTTTGGTTCGGGGATTCTTTCATCATCATCATCATATATTTACGTACGTATTTTGGGAGGGGGAGGAGGGAGGAGGAGGAAGAAGAAAAAAAACTATGACAGTTGACAGCTCTGGAATGAAAGGAAGGCGTGTAGAAAATTTCATCTCAATCGGATGGGCCGTTCGCGAACAAATAAAGGACATACATATTTACATACATACATATATACATATATACATACACTTTGTTTTATAGATATAGATTGGTGTTCCACATTTGGTATAAATAGGAAAATTAAATAAATATTATTAAGCAATGCGTTTTAATAAAGAATGTAAACACACGGTAGAGTGTAGATAAATTGTAAGTTGTAACTACAATACATAAAACAATGATAACATAAAATATTTTAAAACGCCGGACATTTTAAAGGTGTTTAGCTTTGCCTGCCGGACGGAGGACACGAGGATAAAAAGGAGGACATGTCACGTGTCCTCTCTTTGCCGGACGTCTGGCAACCCTAGGTACAAGGAAGTGAAACCGCCACTGTTTCAACATGGCGGAGCATTGTCATGTAAACACAATGAATTCTGTGTTAAAACTCATATGTTTGCTACTGTTTATGTCCCGGTTTTCTGAAGCTTGGATTCACAATCTTAAGCTACAGGTAAATGCGACTAGACAATTGTGTAAAGGGAGGTTCTATTTCTATTTGCAATGGAATTTCAAATAGAAAAAAAAAATATATTCGCAATGGAATTGCGAATAATAGAGAAAAATTATTATTCTCGCAATCGAATTGCGGGAAGTATCAAACATGTCACAGCGTCTGCTCACTAGTCAATTTTAGTTTGGGCCATTTTAAGAAGTCTAAGAAGGTGGTTAATTTAAATAGGAATGTTCACTGTTGCGAGTTTAATTCTGCCGAATTCACCGTATTTTTTAAGGGAGAGTTTATTCCCAGGGCCTTGCGAATAAACAAGGCGTTTATTCGCAGGGCCCTACAAATAAACAAAGTTATTATTCACAGGGCCCTGCGAATAGACGCTTTGTTTATTCGCAGGGCCCTGCGAATAGACACTTCCATTTTTTAATGAATCACTCCTCTTCTTACTTCCGTTCTTTTGGCATCCCGTTTTATGTTTATAGTACGTTAGACCTGTTTAAATATCAAGAATAATTTTTTAGAACTGGTATCCCCAATACAACAGTAATATGCTTCGCCTCAGAGAGACATGATTAAGCAATTCAAACACCAGGCTTTCGACTGACTGGTCTCATGAATTAATAAATAAACAAGGATAAGGAAATGCTGTGCATGTAAAGTGCAGGAAAACCTGGTATATATGAAGCAGGTGGAAAAGAGAGAGGAGAGAGATAGATAATAAAGATAGTGTGAGAGACAAAGATATGAGAAAAATGTATTGAAAGACATTAAAGAGTGGTAAAGACAAACGAACGAACAGACTTTATTTTCAAAGGGTAACAAATTGGGCACGCAGGCCTGTCTTACATTCGGCCCTTCCAATCACTCATCTTTCTTTCATCAACAGTGCATAAGAAAAAAACATTGTCACATGAATTTTGTAAACATAAACAATGCATATTGCTATGTTATGAGACACATCCACCACCCACCCACCCACACATCCCCCATTCACTCCAACTCTCCCACCAACCACACACACAACACACACACATACATTCCCCCACCCATCCACAACATCCCTACACCTACACATCTCCCCACCCACACACCTCTCACCCACCACATGTCCCATCCACCCACCCCAAGCACACATACATTCCCCAACCCACACACATCCACCCACCTACACACATCCCCCCACCCACTCACATATACTCTACCCATCCCATTACCCACCAACAATCACTCACCCACCTATCCTCCTCCACCCACACACCTCCAACCACCCAGCCAAACACACATTCCTCAGCCACACATCCCCCACGCACACACACATCTCCCCGTCAACTCACATATGCCGCACCTACCAACACACAAATTCTGCACCCACCCACATAATCTTCCATCTCCCCCAGCCCACTTACAGATCCCGAGCCCACCCCTACAAACATCCCCCACCATCTCCTACCTTCACACACTCACCCACCCACATATCCTCTACCTACCCATCCCCCAACCAAACATCCCTTAACCACACACCCTTACTCATATACAATCACCCAACCACACATCCTCTACCCAACCACACATCCTCCACCCACCCATCCCCCAGCCACACATTCCTTAACCACACACCACTACCCATATATACACACATCCCCACCCACGCACAACCTCCCCACCCAAACACACATCCCTCACACACATCCCCACCCACCAACACATCCCCCATTCACAAACACACACCTCCCATCCATGCACACAACCACACTCACATCCCCATCCCATACACTCATCCCCTCACACATCCCTAGACACAAGCATTTATTCCTCAACCACTAATACCCACACATCCCTCACCCACTCATCAAAACATACATCTATCTACCCACCCACACTCACACACCCCAACCACCCATCTAAACACCCCCCCCCCCCCCACCCTCACACACATCCTTCACTCACCCGCACACCCAACCACACCCCCACCCACCCACACACACACATCCTTTATCCACACCCAGCTCCCCTCCCACACAACACCACACCCACACACATCCCAAAGACACATCCCTCACCCACAATACACGTCCACACATCCCCAACTACAATCACCCTCACTACCCTCACATACATCCTCCATCCAGCCACACACACCCCAACCCAGCCAGACATATCCCCCACCCCACACACATCCCCAAATCCATCACCCACACCATCACGCACCCCTCCCCCAACCCACACACATCCCTCACAGACATTCACCCACACATCTCCCACACACACACACACACTACCCATCCATCCACCCAAACATCCCACACCCATACACATCCCTCACCCACACACACATCCCCAAACCCACAATCACCCCCACCTGCACACATCTCCCACCCACCACATATCCCCACCCATACATATAACCCCCACCCATCCCATAACCCACCATCAATCATCCACCAACATATCCCCCTCCACCCTCTCACCCACAACCACCTAGCCAAACACACATCCCCACCCACACACACATCTCCGCCAACCCATATATCCCGCACGTTCCCACACACAAACCCACACAATCCCACCCCGCCCACCCACACATCCTGACACACACATCACGAATCCACTCACACACCCATCCCCAACCTACTATTATGATCAAACTCCCACACTTTACACACACATACAGTGACGATTGTCGTGAGCATTGTTGCAAATTTGTACAGAAAATTGAGAAAAATTGTACATGTACATTTTGTAACTTAAAAATTAGTGATGCAATTCAACTCTCTCTCTTCTCTCTCTCTCTCTCTCTCTCTCTCCTCTCTCTCTCTCTCTCTCTCTCTCTCTCTCTCTCTCTCTCTCTCTCTCTCTCTCTCTCTCTCTCTCTCCCACTCACTAACGCTGTCACTCACATTACAGTAATGTTATATTATACATGATAAAATCAAGTGTCATACATACAAAATGATAATGTGAAAGATGAAAATACACAATACAATATGGAATGGCATGTTACAGGACATGCGTGCACTCAACTCTCTCTCTCTCTCTCTCTCTCTCTCTCTCTCTCTCTCTCTCTCTCTCTCTCTCTCTCTCTCTCTCTCTCTCTCTCTCTCTCTCTCTCTCTCATACTCCCTAATTCTCTCACCCACTCTACAGTGATGTACATGTGTTCATGTTATAAATTATAACATCAATTGGCATTCAAAATGGTAATATGAACATGAGAATACACAACATATATGGAATAGCATGTTGCATGATATGCGTGGGCTTAAATCTCTCTCTCTCTCTCTCTCTCCTCTCTCTCTCTCTCTCTCTCTCTCTCTCTCTCTCTCTCTCTCTCTCTCTCTCTCTCTCTCTCTCTCTCTCTCTCTCTCTCTCTCTTCTCACCAACACACACCCATAGACACTCACAAAGAATGCGCGCACACATACACACATTAACAAATCCATTCTTCCACTGTCTCTCTCTCGTTCGCTCACTCTCCCCCCCCCATCTCTCTCTCTCTCTTCTCTCTCTCTCTCTCCTCTCTCTCTCTCACTCGCAATCACTATTTCACCATTAAGTCACTCTCTCCATCTTTCATTTACTCAATATCACACTCTCTTTCACTCTCACTCACACACAGACAGACATATACCCTCTCGCTAGTAAATACACACTCCCTCGCATACACACGAAAGCATATACACATACACACACGAGCATACACACAATATACACACGTAAATACACACATATCCCCACGCACACATACACACATCCACACCCATATACACATACACACACACACAAATACACTCGCATACACTGCATGCATGCACACACACACACACACATATATATATATATATATATATATACGCACACACACATATACACACGCACATACATATAAACACATGCATACATGTACGCACACATAAATACACATATAAACATACTTACACACACAAGCACACGTTTACACACACATACACACCCACACGCACTTTCAGACGTGCACACACATACACCCACATACACACACATAAACACACGCATACACACATATGGACACGCACACACCAACCCATCCACCCACACACTTACCCACACATACACGCTGCCTCACATTATACAGACATTCACTTACTCTTTCACCCTCGCAGGCACACGCGCATACACACTCTCTCACTTTCTCTGTCTCATACTCACTCTCTCACTCACATTCTTTCTCATTTACTCTCTCACCCACTCTCTACTCACACAGTGTAAAATGATAGTGAAAAAATGATACCAGTAGGTGACTTAAGGAGGCATATAGTCGGTATGAAGTAAGTATTGAAAGAGTTTTCGGTTGAATGTGTAGGGACTCATTGGCGTTTTCAGATCTGGTGGAAGGCTATTCCACAAGTGAGCACCAGAATACGCGAGACATGTTGTGTATAAGTCCAATCTAGGCTTAGGAACCTGTATTAAATTTAAGTGCTTGCTGTTCATTGCATTAGATTGAATTAATGGTAGAAGATACTCTGGTGTATTTTCAGATATAATTTTTTCACTAATTTGGCTTTGTTAAAAAGGAATCGCATTCGAAGTGGTAGAAGTCTTAGATGACTACATAAGTTATTACTTTCAACGTGCTTTATGCCAGAACTAGACGTATAGCGTGGTTTGAAGCGAACACAGTCGTTCATATTATGATTTAGGGCACCATCCCGACTGTGGAACAATAGTCGAGAGGTGATTGGAATAGCATGCATAGACTATTTTCGTGTGCTTTCATACCAGAAGTGCTGATTTTAGTAAGTTGGTAACCTTTTTGTGCTATTCTCTGGTGAGGACATGAACATGAGAGCTCCAGTTTAGATGTCTGTCAATGAAAAGACTAATGTTTGTGTTTCATTTACATTAACTATAGGTAACGTGTCCACGTGCGAGATCGAGCGTGCCCAGTATGGCTAGGGCGGTAGTTTTGGTCTGTCGTATTAGCATGGATTTGTTTGGTCGATGTTAATAATCATGCGGTTTCATTGCTCCATCTACTAAGAATGTTTATTCACAGTTATCAAGTTCGTTTGCAAAGAGCTCTCTAAGTCACTAAGTTTCTTGACTAGTTATATAGTGCACGGGGCTCTGCCAATAGTCACACGAAGTATTGAGGTATTAAAGGAAGATCGTTAATATAAACTGCAAAACAGCAGCGGTCTAGTATGGAGCCCTGAGGCACACACTATTAAGTTGTGTGTGGGTTTTGATAGACCAGTTATGAAGGCACTACTGTTGTCGGTCGGATAAAAATGACGTACTTAGGTTCACCATACTTGTGCTAGTTTTCATTGTGTTGAATTTCTAATTAAATATATCATGATCTACCATATCAAAAGGCCTTTGTAAAGCTACAAATACTGCTCCACAAATGTTGCATGTTGAGACAGATGCAGTTATCGGTCATTTGTGTTAGGGCACTATGACAAGAATATTAGGTCGAAACACAGATTGACTGGCAATTATTAGATCGTTGTTAATTAAATGGTGTAATGTTCATTTTATGTATGTGTTTTCTAATGGCTTGGATAGCGACGATAGTAAGAAATAGGTCTATAATACCAAGACGCTATATCAGTGCAGCCATTTAAGTATGAGGATCACTTTCGCCATTTTCAAGGCAGATGGCAAAGTAGTTTTGGCCAGGCCATGACTGATTATATATGAACGTCAAGACTCACTAAGCACTGGTGCAGCTACAGCGAAGAATTTTATTACTGATACCATCTAGGCCTTCTGAATTTGTTGCTTTGAGCTTGAGAGATATTTATACACTTCTGCAACGACATCAAGGGAATCTCAGGGGAATATTGCTAGAGCATTTCTCTTCACAGAATGATGACAGTGAGCTTAGATTACAAGCTGAGTCTGGTATTGAGGACTTTAGATTCTCTATTCTGATTTAAGAAGCAACTGAAATCTCGCATGTTATATTGCTCGTATTGCTGATTCTGAAGAGTGTTTCTTGTTGGTTAGCAAGTTAATAGCCTTCCATATGTTTGTGTTATTTGATTTATCTACAATTAAATTTTTGAAATGATCTTTCTTTATCCTATGAATTTCATATTTAACTTTATTTCTTAGTCTGCGGTAATTGATAAAATCTTTATTTTTGTGCGCTGTATCACATTTTCTCATGATTTCGAGAACTTCACGAGTCACCCATGGAGATTTATGTTGATTCTTCACCGAACTCTTTAACGGCACATGTTTATCAAACACACTGTAGACTGTCTTGTCAGTAAGCTAGTGCATCATGCCGGATCAGGATGTTGGTAACATGTTCAAGGGCTGCATTTTTTAAGTTGTGTAAAAAATAAATTGGTGAGAGCTTTGGATTTTAAATTTGATGATTTGATGTTTATTTTTAGGAGATTGAACCGTTTTCGACACGTACAACATATTGGGTAATGGCAATAACTGCATCTAACAGGAACAGAACATTTGATAATATTAACGGGACAAGTAACATATATATGATCAATTAAGAGAGAGGTGGGAGATCGAGACTTAGAGCGAGAGAGAGAGAGAGAGAGAGAGAGAATCATGTTCGGATGGCTAAAGCCTTCCTAAGACACAAAAATAGAGGCAGATAATAACAGAAAGATAATGTGCGAGGTTCTTGTGCAGTCAGAGATAAAAACACCTATAACAAAATCCTAGAAAACATATGCTCTAAAGCGAAATCATCAGCTATAGTATGTCAGAATTGAATGCCGTCATTCACGATCAATTATTTTGAAAACTGTCGTTGCATTGTTAGAAATTTTTCCTGCCCGTCTTATATTTACCTCCACCCAAGGAATATGTCTTTGATGGTCCAAAAGCACTTAAATCATCGAAAGCGGCGAATTCTTTGATGTTTTGGTGAAAAACTAGTGATTTTATCGCTAACAAGCGTGTTTTTACAGTAAGGAAGCCCCGCCATTCAGATGACGACACAAGGTGTATCCTTGGATTCATATGGGAGTGGGTGCAGTAAAAAAAAGTAGCTAAAGTCGACAGGGTCGACTGCATTGCACCGGGTTTTATCCCATATGGCTCGTCTCTTTCGCAGCGTGGGGAAAGCGTCGCACAAGCACGAACTCGGTAGCTCCAGCTGACGACCCTCAGAGTCTCAGAAAAATGCACTCGTGAATGATGACGCGGCCCAGAGAATCGAACATCCACAACCTTCGAGAGCCGAGTCAGACTGGCTTGACCACTTCACCAGGAGAATCCAAGAGGGGTGCAATGTGTTAATATTGTAAAGACAGAGAATTTACAGAGGCATGGGGTGTAAATAATGTTAAATTGACAGGAAAGTAGAAGGAATATCTTTCTTAATTATTTTTTCTTCTTCGTTCATCCGGAGTTTTTTTTTCGGACTTGATTGCGTTGTGCCTGTTTACAGCAGAGCTGCGTTCTTGCGCCGTTAGGCCGACACATCCGACTTCTGCGGGCATTTGTTGACCGGGTTAACCTTCCCGGGGGTTTCTTAGGACGTTAGACTTTAGACTCACTGTGTGGTTAGTCCTCCCATCCCAGCTGGCCCATATAGAACAGCCAAAGACATCTCGGTCGGCCTCAAGGGAAGGCAGGGGCAGACCATGGGCATTCCCCGCCATCCAAGGAGGCTTCCATATTGCAGAGCGGATCACACACCGCTCTGGTACTGGGCTCACCCAAGGAATCGTCACGTCCTGCACATGGCTGCTTAGCCTCACTTCCGTATATTTGGGCCTTCCGTTCACCATAGGCTGTTCTTCAGAAGCCATGAAGAAGGCTAGTTTGCAGATGACATCCATACAGTGAGCTTTCGATTCGGACTTTCCACGTAATGGATTTGCTATCCAAGCAATATTCCATTTCGTGCCACTGGACGCCTTTTCCACCTTTGATGACACCCACACAATGAGCTTTTGACTAGGACTTTCCACGTAATGGATTTTGCTAGCCAGCAATATTCCATTTCATGCCTCTGGACGCTTTTGCTACCGACATACCTGTGGTATGAAGTTTGGCAGTCTAAGTGCTGTCTTCGTACACCTGTAGATGTCAACCTGAAATGTAGTTAAAGTAAGCTTCAGTCAACTTGAGCTTGTTGATATCTCCATAGAGCTTGTCCTTACATGAAGCAGGTGTGGGCCAAATATCTTTCTTCTGTTCTGCATATATTAGGCACTCTTGCAGCAAATGTATAGCTGCCATTTTACCAGTTCCACAATTACATTCATCGGTATCTCTTATCGTTAGTTTATTGAACAAGTGGTATTTCAGCCTTTTATGTCCTGTGCGGAGTCTGAAGATTGCTACTTGCTTCACTTCGGTCGAGTTTGTAATAGACATACCTCATCTTTCTAGTGGTCTGGATGATCTGATTCCAATTTGGTTCTATAAGTGCGTTTTATACACTTTTTGCCGCATTGTAGGTTATGTCTATGTCAGGGTGAGGTAGTCGTCAGCCCTCTTTTGCTAGTCTGTCAGTCTATTCATTTCCAGGTATAATGCAATGTGATGGGATCCACTGTATTGCAACTCTTATTGGATTTCTCTCATACGTCCATGGAGTGCTGCTCTTAGGTCTGAAAGTTCTGTGCTATTTTTCTGCCCTTCAGTATTGAGATAGCTGATTTTGCATCTGTAAAGATAGCTATTTCTCTTTATTTCCCCCCACCAAGAGCATTTCTGCTGCAGTTTTAAAAGCCCCTACCTCTGCTTTGAAGTTTACTTGAAAGTTTTTCAATTACCACTGACTGTGTTTTCTCACTCCATTTTTTTTTTTTAAATTTAGAGAATTCCTCCTCCTCCATGTTCTATGAATTGTTGGCTGATCCATCTGTATATGCATGGGTCCAATTGCTACTTGGGTAATGTAATTTTATGAAGTTTGGGGCTAATTTTCTTCTTTCTGTTTCATTCTGAGTGTTATTTCTCTCAATACCAGGAATGTTTTTCTATAATCTTGGGCATTTGCTGCTGTCTCCAAGCTTGGAACTTATGTGCATTGTAAATGGGTTTGACTGTTGATATGTTAAGTACAGGATCTGCCCTAATCTTTCATTTTGCGGTCTCTACAAAGCTGCTACGCTTCACTTCTTCCCTTTCCAAAACCATTAAAACTGTTATACATAGGGTGGTCTGTCAATCTTCTAAATATTTCTGCTTGTTGTGGGCTCTGCTATCTCTTCTATCCTGCATTGGTTGTAAACAAGTGATCTTTTCTAAGTTCATTAATAGGCGTTGTCTTCAGGCTTCCAGTTATGATTCGCATTCTTTGATTTTGGAATCTACTCAATTTTGTTAAAGTTTGACTTAGCTGCTGTTGCCCAAGCTGCAATGCCATTTTCCAGTACTGGCCTCACCCGTCCAGTATATAACGTCTAGAGAACTTTTTCATCTGCTCCCCACGTTGTACCAGAAAGCTTTTTCCTGATTGCCAATCTTTGCCTTGCTCTTGTTCGATTTTTCTCAACCTGTGTCTTCCATGTCAGGCGACGATCAAAGGTGACTCCTAGATCGTTTGCATTGTCTTCATGGCGCAATATTTTTCCATTCAATACCAGCTTAGGTTGCTGAGTTTTATTTGCGCGGGAGATCAATGTGCATGTTGCTTTTCTCCTACCTTATCTTCACTAACCATGATTTGACCAGTCCTCTAGCTCTAATAAAGCTGGTATTCTGCTGATAGCTTATGCTAATATATTCTTCAGATGTCCATATGGCTAGGTCATCTGCAAAGGAGGATGTGTCCTGCACTCTGGCTGGAAAATTTTCCGTGATGGCATTTGTATATAGCTAGGAATAATGTTGATAAAAGAACTCCTCCTTGGGGGACACCTTGCCCCAACAGCATCATTTTTGTTGGTTTTTTCCTTGTACTTTTGTCCTGGCAGTTCTGTTCTCAAGGTAGTGGCTGATCCATTTGTACATTTTCCACCAACATGCATTTTTTGCAGTTTTACTTTCAGCTCCTTCCTTTCCATACTTTATCAAATGCTTTTTCTAAATCTATCCAGACCGCAGTGTGTGCTTCTTCTCTTGGAAGGCATCCTCTATTTCCTGAGCATATATAGGTTATGATCTTCAGTGGTCTGATACTTCTGAATCCTGCTTGGTGAGGTGTTTAAGAGTTGGTTTTTCTTCCAGATGCCATGTTAGCCTGCATTGAAATGCGTTCCATTAATTTTCCTACACAGCTAAGTAAGACTGATAGGTCGATAGCCATTTGGTTCTTCCAGGTCTTTTCCTTTCTTTGGGACTGGTATTAGTATAGCTTCCTTCCATGCCTGTGGGACTATTTCCTCTCTTCCAGCTGTAATTTAGGACTGCTAGTAGTTTCTTTTTTGCTTAGTGCCTAGTCCTATTAGCATTTCATTTGTGATTCCATCCTTCCTGGTGATGGTCTTCTTTTTAGGGTATTCATTGCTGTCCATTCTCCATTGTTAGATTGCCATAATTATTCTGCTGCGTCTCTTGTAATCTATGATGTATCTGTTTATCTTTGATTGCTTTCTTCTGTTCGGCTGTAATATCAATGTGGTTTGCACTGGGCATAGTGTTCCATTAGTGCATTTGCAGCCTTTTTTCCTGTAAGCAAGGCATTTCCTTGTTTAATTGTTGTTTGTTTGTTTCTAGGTCCTTCATTGTTCATGGCTTTCACTAGTTTCCATAGTTTGTTTCCATCCCTGTCAAAATTCAGGTTTTCTGTTTTTTTTCTCCAACAATCTCTGTTGTTTGATTTACGTTCTTTATATTTGCTGAGATGCTTTGAGAGAGATGTTCGCTTCAGTTGTTTGTTCTTCTCTGCGGTCTTTCCTAGCATCTTCAACTTCTCTCCAAATTTTGTAGTTCCTCAGAGCAGTATGGTTTGTAATTTTTTTCTCGCTCCTCTTGGAATAGATCAGTGCGCCTGTATTATGCT
>JACEFZ010022972.1:0-23079 GCA_014155875.1 Cepaea nemoralis | reverse complement strand
CAAAATTCGGATCCTGGTTCAAAGGCGCCATTTCTTCTCTATAACAGAGCCGTATGAGTTTGTTACAAAGGGTGTTTATTTCTTATAGATGACATCTGGACATAATATGGCGTCCACTCAGTTCTTGCTCTAGATGTAAACTTCCACTTCACAACAAACTACGTCACGACTTGAGCATCTCTCCTCCCATTCTCTCCCGATGCTCAATCGTGCTGTAGCCTTTTCCCACCTAATACTAATACCCTACTTCTGTTACATCAGTTTTCATTGGTTGTTTCATTTTGTTGATGTGTCATTTTTCAGTAGTTGTAAATTCTTTTTTGGTATGTTTTCCCCCTTTGACTTGTGCCTTTGAATGCATTTTTTTCTTGACGTGCATCGTTCAGGTGTTTATGTCATTTTTCATTGGCCGTTTCTGTTTTCATTGTTTCAGTTTCCATTGTTTGGATCATTTTGCCGTTGTGTCATTTTTCGGTAGTTGTGTCATTTTGCCGTTGTGTCATTTTAAGTTGTATGTTACATTTCGACGTTTACATTTGCAGCGTTTGGTTACTTTGGTTGTGTCAGTTTGTCGTGTTAGTTTTTCATTGTTTGCATCAGTTTTCATTGGTTATTTAAGTTATCATTGTTTATGCCGGTGACTTATTATCATATACATGTGTTTGAGTGAGCAATTTGAGGATTTAGTGAGTGCCTATTTGTCACTCATGCTGGAACGGTCTGCCAGAGTGTTACTAGGGGATATTTTGTGTGCACCTTGACAACTCAAGAATGAACACGTCCAATAGCACAAAGAATAGCAGTTCCAAAACATACTGAATTAGTCACGTTGTTTATTCATTAATAAGTTTATATCACTCTATAGCTAACAATGTTCTTACTTACACCTCGCCGTACTGGGTCATTCTCGGCCCTCAGCTACTCAGCGACACGGCTAGCCTCACTATCTCTGCAGTAGTGTGATAAACGACTTGGCGTATTCGTCCTGACCATCTTGCTTGTGGTACACATGATCTCAGTAACTATGTCACTCTGTCTCCTGCAGTGCAGGCGTTGATTTAACATTCATAGTTGGGCCTCTGTCCACCTCTTCAGAATATCCTCGTCTCTCAATTTCTGTGATGTCAACATCCTGTTTTTCCGGCCGACTCCCTGCTCAACTTCCGCCTTTCTCGACCTTTCCGATCACGTGGCCTAATCCTCGCACTTCTATTGGCCCTTACGAATAACCGTTTCCCGGTGTATTTCTTTACTCTGACACCCCATGACAATTCATCCTACCGTTGTTCTACCGTAATCTACTCAACCAGTCTTTACTTAACCAGACTCATGGCATATGCCACCCGCAATTTCAAAAATGTTCTACATTTTTGGGTTCTTCCTTATCTCTACACTTGACATGAGTCAGCTTGGTCGCACATGCCTGTCCCCTGGTCCGCACATATCTGTCTACTGCCTCATGCCTTAGAGCTTGCTTCTCAGTTCCCTTTAACTTCCCTCTGTGTTACGTTGATATTCTGCTATACCTTCACACAAATTATAATGTCGGACACGAATATCCGTCTATTCCCAAATAGACCTCGTGTGGCCTCAACCCCCTTTGTGTTCGGCAAGTTGAGGACCAACCAACTATGAGTCCCAATGTCCCACCCCGGACATTCCCATAAGGTTCCTCATTTATACCTCGGTATAAGCAACTGACACCCTCCCCAGCCCTTAAGCCCTGGGTGCAGGAACGTGTGTATTGCAGACATATCAATTTCACCTATTTTGTTTAAGCTCTTATATTGCTTCTGAGTAGTCTATCTTACGACTGTGGACCTTCTTGGTGCGAGTACACATGACTTCTGCATTTGTCTTGTCACAGTGTGTGCGTGGTCGGCTGCCATTAGTTACTTTTTGCTATGTGTTCGCTTGCGCTCTATGGCTCAGATACTCCCTTCATTTGCCTTCTGTTTAATCCTGGTATTCTTGCTACTAACTTTCCATTGTAGTGTTCCTAATACCATGACCCTTATATACATCTACTATCATGCCAAAGTACTTCATGTTAAAATATTATATGTACAAAGTACTATCACTTGGTACTATTATCAATGGTACTACTAATACTCCTACTCCACTATCCTTGTATTCTTTCTTTCACCTGTACTTGTACTCTGTTCTCTCTCTCTCTCTTTCATTCTCACTAGTCCATTTCATTCTCCTCCCTTCCTCTCATATATTCACTTGTGCTATGTTCTCTCTCTCTCTCTCTCTCTCTCTCTCTCTCTCTCTCTCTCTCTCTCTCTCTCTCTCTCTCTCTCTCTCTCTCTCTCTCTTTAGTGTTTAATTTTTTATTTTTTTTATGTACTCTGTCTTACAACACGCATACTAGAAACTAGAACCTCAAATATTCCGTCTATGCCTGTACGCTTCCTGTATACCGGTGTGCAAGTATCCTGGTTGTGTTCAAATTGATTCTCGTTCGCACAAATTCCTTTCAGTCTTTCCATACTCTTTCTCTCACTTCACTGTCACTCATCATATTCCTATGTTATGTAAATGTTACCACAATCGCATAAGTTCCTCCTACTAATTGTACCCGTCTGTTTTTCCAATATATCTTATTGTCATAAAACCTGAATAGCATATACAATAGGATTCACATGTACTATTGCAAGCACTGTTCTAACTTTTGTTCGCACATCATTATCATCTTCGTGACATCAGTATGTATCACTGGTAGTAGTGTCTCAGTTAACTTCTTCTTCTTTTCCTTTTATGTTATGGGTGTCATCTGTGATGTATCGTGGTTTTAGACCCACTGTCAACCATTCTGCTTTCGGAGATGTCAATTCTTCTTTTCTTCCTTTGCGATCATTCATCATTTTCTACCAACATCTCATTTTATACGTTCTGTGTTACCATCAGGTACTAGCACAATCAATAATGTTACAATTATTCCTGCAAGTGCAGGCATTAAGAATAATGACACCAGTGCAGCTTGTAATCGTTAACGTCTATGCGCGAAATGGGAAGGTCGACGTGCGACAATGGCAGAGTTTGTTCGATATGGATGAAAGGCATATCATCTACTGCGGGGACTTCAATGCCAGAGGCAGTCAATGGGGGAATTGCATCACCAATAGACAGGGAGAAGATTTGGAGGACGCCCTGGCATCTGCTGCCCTAATCTGCCTGAATGATGGGAAGGTCACTAGAATGGCCACTCGACCAGGCGACTCTGACAGCATCATTGACTTGGCTCTGGTGTCGCCCACCATCGCACCAAGGTGCTGGTGGGGCACACTGGGATACCACGATAGTGACCACTACCCCTGTGTCATCCTGATCAAGAAAGACGGGGCCATGAGTCAAAGAAACAAGACCAATGCCTTCCCGTACGACACCACTGGTCAAGACGCCATAAGCAAGATCAGAAGAAGGAAACTAACTTCCTCCCGTAGGAGACAAGAAAGATGGCTGCAGCCACCATGGTGGAATGGAGAGGTCGAGAAGGTGTGGCTGGGAAAGAGGCAGGCTGTCAAAGACTGGCAAAAGGCCAGAAAGGCTAACATGCCACAGGTTGGTTTGGCGAACCTGAAGACTGAGGTCGTTAGGACGACGACTTTATTAAAATCCTGCGCCAAACAGGCCAAGGCCGACAAATGGGACGAGTTCTGCAGGAAGGTGTGCTCCAAGCGATCTCTTACGACATTCTGGCGCCTCCACAAGAGCATGAACGGTGCTGCACAACGTAGGGGTATTCCAGACTTTCAAGGCACAGACCTCGCATGGAAAAAGTCGGATGCGGATAAAGGTAAGGCCCTTCTTGCACGCTACATAGAACAGACTGACCAGAAAGACGAGCCCGCCAGACAGAGGACCACAACAACACTCCCTCAGTTGTGCGAGGGGGTCGGGACAGACGAAGAATGGACAATCACAGTTGACATATTGCGTGCGATGCTCAAGAAATCACCTAACACCGCCCCAGGCCCAGACGGCATCCGATATGGTGACCTAATGGTGATATCAGATGATGACATGGAAGAACTGGCCAGAGAATTCAACACCAGTATCCAGAGGGGTCAGGTCAAAGAAGAATGGCTACACAGCTACTTGTTGCCGCTGCCAAAACCGAACAAAGACCACTCCAAGATAAGCGGCTACAGAATCATTACGATGCAGAATACTGTTGGCAAGCTACTGGAGAAAATTGTAGTACACAGACTTGCTTGGGACTTGGAACAGCTCGGCTGCTTCCCGCCCACACTTGGAGGATACAGACGCAACAAAGAGTCATGGCTGAATGCGGCGGTCTTTGCTCAAGATGTCTACGAAGGATTTCAGGTCAGAGAAGAGACATGTGCGGCCGCCATAGACTTAGAGGACGCATATAACAGAGTATCTTTCGAGCACTTGATGCAAACCCTCCTCAGACTAAAAGTGCACCCTCACCTTGTACGATGGATAGCTGCAGTTCTACTCCAAAGGAAGATGGTCCTAAGATGCGGGAGTTGGTCTTCTGAGCCGATAACGATATGTCCAGGATTGCCGCAGGGTTCGCCACTGTCACCAGTACTATTCAACGTGTATACGGTGCCGATCACTGAACAACAGTTGGATGGGAGGGGTAGGACTCTATCATTCGTTGACGACATCCTCGTGTATCGACAGGGTCGAGATAGACAGGCGGTTGCCAACTATATGCAGGGCGAACTAGATCGAATTTCCTCATGGTGTGCTGATGCCGATGCCCTTGTCAACCCTGCAAAGGCAACGGTTACATGGTTCTCACTAAACAACCATATTGTGAAAACAGACCTGCCGGCAGTAAGAATGGATGGGAGCATTCTGAGTAGAACCCAGTCAATGACATATCTTGGCGTGAGGCTTGATCGTAGCCTGTCCTTCAGAGATCATGTCGATTATGTCATAACGAAGGCTCGAAAAGGTTTGGCAGCAATGAGAGTCATGGCGACTGCCAATATCGAGCAAAGACTGCTATTACTTCTGTTCCAAGGACTTGTGCTTTCACGCATCGAGTATGCCCTGGCCATCCTCACTGTCAGCCCTACACAGATTGGAAGACTTTAAAAGGTACAAAACGAAGCCACGCGCATCATTTTGGGCTGCACGAGAGACACCAGCTGTGTAGCAATGAGATACCTCCTTGACTTCCCGACAATGGAACACAGGATCAAGATCTGGAGAGCTCATGCATACTTAAAAATAAGTGCAGATGAGCAGCACCCTCTGCATGACGCTGTATTCAGAGAAAAGGGTGACAGGCTAAAGAGGGGCAAATCATGGATGGGTCGGGCGGAAGATGTCGTCGGACAGGTCTGCAGTCTTACCAGTATCAACCCCGGCAAGGAATGGGTGCCGGTGCCTCCAGCTTTTAAGTGCACCTTCTCCTGCATTATCACACTCGACAGACGGTGCAGAGAGCAGAACCCTGCCGCAGTCAATGCAGAGGTTAACGCGCTCATCTATGATCACTCAGATAGCCCCGAAGTGCTCATCTATACAGATGGATCTGTTGTAAAGCAGCAGAGAAGTGCGTGGGCATTTACAGCCCGTTCAACAGGCCGAACCGTTCAAGAATCCAGTGGTGCCCACTCTATGACCACGAGCAGCATGACGATGGAGGTGATGGCAGTTACACAGGCTTTCATATGGCTGAAATCACAGCATTATACCAACGTGTGTGTACTAAGTGATTCAATGAGCATGATTCAGAAGGTCGAAGCTGGATCTGTACATAGACAGTGGACTGAGTCGCTGCGGAAGTCTGTTGTCCGCAAAGTCACCTTCATCTTCGTCCCGGGACATGTGGGAGTCGAGGGAAATGAACGAGCTGATAAATTGGCTGGCTCTGCACCCCCTGTAGATGGCCAGCCCATGGATCGTGCGGATGTTATTAACGCCCTTAAAGATATGGCGAGAACAGAGGATTTTGACGCCAGTGATTCCACATCGCTTTCCAGGATGAAAGACCTGGGAGTAAGAATCGGCACAGCCAGACGCGAGAGGTACATCAGGAAAACAAAGCGCCTCGTCAACCAACACAGAACTAGCACTATTAGCCACCGAACGCTGATGCATATGCTGGGGGGAGGATCTGAGCACCTATGGACATGTCCGGAGTGCAACGAAGATACCCCAACTGATAACTAACTAACTAACTAAAGCATACTGTTTATGAATATACATGGCATGATGATTATGATCGTAAGAATGTACTGATGTCTATGTATGTACTTATAAACCATTAAAATGATATTATTTATCTCTATATGTATTATGAGTTTTGTTTATTGAATGATAGTGAATGTTATTAACTATTACTCCCTTGGTTGGTTCTGGCTGGTATCTGTCTTCGCTGACTGTATCTTCTACCAATCAGATTCTCAATCTTCACTTGCGTCTGTCTGTCTCAGCCTCTTCAGTCAGCTAGTGAGGTAACATCTTTGAGGTACCTTCGACACTCTCTCTTCTGCTCAGTCATTTATACCCCTTAACTATCTGAAATTAATAACAGCCTTGGGTGTATATATATCCATACATCCATATGCACATTTACATATTTACACATTTGCAATTGTATATTATAATACTGCAATCACGTATCTAACCTTTATGCAATATATACAGTATCTACAATATACATATCTATACTTACATTCTATCACAGTAATTACATGTCAATTCGTTCATGTATTTCCAATGTCTTTCTATAGTCTACTCAGTACATCTGCAAGGTTGTTATCTTTGCCTGGTATGTGGCAAATATCAAAGTCATAGTCCTGCAGAAGTAAGGACCACCTGTGTATCCGAGAGTTTTTTGGATGGCCCTCTTTGAATACCTTTAATGGTTTATTGTCAGACAATACAATGAACTTTTTCCCCAACAAATATTTGGAGAATTTCTTAACACTTTCAACTAGCGCTAAGGCTTCCAATTCCGTGATGGAATTGTTCTTTTGGGTGTCCGTAAGTTTCCTACTATAGTAGAGTATGGGGTGTAATCGTCCATGATGGTACTGTAGCAGGATAGCAGAGATTGCGTAAGAGCTCGCATCAGTTTGAAGAATGAAGTCTTTTGAGATATCTGGCAGTTGTAAGATAGGTTGTCTACTGAAGAGTGTCTTAATTTCCTCCAATAGTCTGCTGTGTTTATCTGTCCAGTTTACCTTTGTCGGTTGACCTTTCTTCAGTAGTTCGGAGAAAGTTGCAGTCATATCGGCGAAGTTTGGTATGAACTTCTGATAATAATTAATAAGCCCTAAAACGCTCCTAACCTCTTTCTTTGTGGTGGGAGCTTTAATTTGCAAAATCTTTGTAACCACAGTCGGGTCGGTTTTCCGAAACCCGTTGGAGATTCTGTGTCCAAGGAACTGCACTTCCAGATACCCCATGTCGACCTTACTGGGC
Source organism: Cepaea nemoralis (assembly GCA_014155875.1). Taxonomy (NCBI): domain Eukaryota; kingdom Metazoa; phylum Mollusca; class Gastropoda; order Stylommatophora; family Helicidae; genus Cepaea; species Cepaea nemoralis. The sequence goes on along the minus strand of JACEFZ010022972.1, from coordinate 15,657 downwards.
TTAGCTTTCAGCTTATGGTCTTGTATTCTCTGAAACACCTGCTCCATGACCTCGGTGTGTTTATCTATATACGTAGTATGGATGCATATATCGTCCATATACGTGGCTACATTTCCAATGCCTTGCAGTAGCCTGCGCATCATTCGCATGAATGTGCTTGGTGTGTTCTGTAGACCAAAAGGCATATAGGCCCATTCATAAAGGCCTGACGGCGTAGCGAAAGCCGTGATATGCATGGACTTTTCTTCCATAGGGATTTGCCAGTATCCCTTGGTTAAATCAATTTTGGAGAAAATTTGTGATTTGGCCATGCCGTCTATGAGATCGTCAATGTTTGGCATGGGTTCCGCATCTAAGAGGGTTAATGCGTTGATCTTTCTATAGTCAACGCATATCCTCAGGGTGCTATCTTTTTTCTTTACTATGACCAAAGGTGAGCAGTAATTTGAAGTGGATTTCCTAATGATACCACACTGGTCAAGGTCAGATATTTCAGATGTTATTTTCTCAAGGAAGTAGACCGGAATAGGATACGGTTTCACCCTTACTGGCACATTAGATAGTAGGGTGATTTTATGAGTTATGAGATCAGTGCTTCCAGGTTTATTGGAAAATATGTGTCTAAATTTTACAATAGACCTTTCCATTTTGGCTTTGTATTGTTTTCCTAATTCCGGGTTTAGCTGTATTCCTCTCCAGCTGTCATCGTCTCTAACGTCAGGTGTTGGAATTTCATCCCCCGCAGCGTCGTTTTGCTGTTCGTTAATGACCCAGCATCCAGAGGCAGGTCTAAGACTTTCACCTTCTTCTACTGTTACTGTCTCGTCCGTCTTTCTGTCTACGAACGGTTTCAGCATATTGATGTGGTAGATCTTTTTCTTATTGCCCACCTGCACCTGATAATCTACATCACTAATTCTCTGCAATACTTGGAATGGTCCCTGCCAAGATACAATGAGGGAGTCTTTGGGGTCTGGGAGGAGCAACAAGACTTTATCTTCTTCTTTCAAGACTAATGTCTTGGCCTTCCGGTTGTCATACTGTCTATATTTCTGTCCAGCGATCTTGCGATCGTGCCTCTCTTGCTACTTGACATGCCGTGACTAATTTCTGCCTTAGGCTTATCACCATGTCGTATGCCTCCCTTTTCAGGGAGTCATGTGTTTTGCCTGTGAGCAACTCATTCCACAGTAGCAATGGACCCCTTGGGTTTGCCCCGTATACTAACTCGAATGGAGAGAATCCTGTGCTCGCTTGTGGTACCTCTCGGTATGCGAACAGCACTGCTGGGAGCATCACATCCCAGTCTTTTGGGCGTTCCGCCGTGACTTTGGCTAGAGTACGTTTTAGTACCCCATTAAAGTTCTCATTTACTCCGTTGGTCATCGGATGGTATGGGTAGCTGAATGATTGCTTTATCCCCATTAACTTCATTACGCACTGTGTGGCTTCTGAGATGAACTGGGTACCCCTATGTGATAGGATGCATGATGGGAATCCTATTCTACTGAATATAAGGAGGAATGCTTCTACGATGGATCTAGATGATATGGATTTCAGGGGAACCGCTTCTGGCCATCGTGTGCATAGGTCAATCATCGTTAGGATGTACCTATTCCCTCGGTCCGTTGTCGTATTGAGGGGTCCCACAATGTCAACAGCTATCTTTTCGAATGGTCTAGAAGCCAAGTCCGTTTCCTGGATTTTAGCCTTTGGATGCCTTCCTTTTTGTGAAGTTCGCTGGCACAGTTCACATGATCGGACATAGCTTCTGTACATCCTTACAATAGCCTGGCCAGTAGAACTGAGATAGTAATCTCTGTCTCGTCCTGGCCATCCCCATATGGCCTGCAAATGGGGAGTCGTGCGCTAATTTTAGCGCGTTGCTGCGATGATGTACCGGCAGCACGGTTTGTGAGAGAAGCGATTGCCCCTTTGCTATACTCTCTCGTGAGGATGTTCTTATCAATTACGAATGACCACTTACTCTCTTTAGATTGTTTAGGTGGGCGGTTTGCCCGCTGAAAACACGTTTGCAGTGTCTTGTCGTCTCTTTGTTGTTTTGCAAAGTCGTCGGTTTGGATGTCTGGGACCAGTCCATTGTCTGTTTGTTCAGCCCGAGGTATGGCCATGTTATCTTCTTCTTTGTCTTTCTTAGCCTGCTGTCTGGTAATCGCATTGCCATATGCCTTACTATAATCCCATGTCCGGGCTTCCTCTTCCGTACAATCTTTTGCCCCTGGTATGTTACCTATCATAAGTCCTGCACATGGGCTTGGTAATACCGCCACTCGTATTCTCCCTTCATAGTATGGGCAGGATATATGAACCCATGCTATAGCATACTTTTCCTTTGTGCCGCCGAAGGTACGGCATGTCACACTATCTCCGTGTATTCACTGTTCAATACCAGACTCCGATCCACACCTACTATCGACGCCCCAGTATCTCTAACGCAGGTTGTCAACTTTCCGTTCACGAGTGCTTTGTGACATTTCAAAGTCCCGTTATGAATGTTGGTCGCATTCGCCTCTCTTATAGGCACTGTGTGCCTACCCGTGGGGTTACTGAACTCTTGTCTCTTTCACGTCTGTCGCTATGTCTCCTACATTTGTCCTTTGGTCATGTTCTTCTTTAGTCAGTCGTCTCAGTCTACACTCTCTAGCTACGTGGCCCAAGACTGTTACAGACCCAACAGTTTTCGACTGTTTATGTAGTCTGCGTACCTCTCGACTCTATTAGAAGGACAGTTTCTGATGTACGAGTCGTACTTAGGGTTTCTATTTCCTATATCAACAGCCCCGTGTTGGCGACACAATATGTACATTCACTTACTCGCTTTGATCGAGCTACCTTAGCTGGTCTCTGTAGGGCCGGTCTATATTGATTAGTTTGGTGATCTCTATTCTTGGGTCTATTCTGCTGGTCTTTACCTTGGTTATCATTGCGTTTCTGAAGATCTGTACTAAACTCTTTCACTGTCAACCCACATCTCCCACCTAAAGTTATGAAATCTGTTCGGTGATCTCTACTTCTTGGGTCTGTTCTGCTGGTCTTTACCTTGGTTATCATTCCGTTTCTGAAGTTCTGTCTTAAGCTCTGTCACTGTCAACCCACACCTCACACCTAAATCTATGAAGTCCGACCATGTAGGCATGGTTATATGATGTATCTACTGAATGGTATATCTGTTACTATCTGTACACGCCGATCACTCAAGTGTTGCTGCTCGTCTTGTTATGATAACATCGACCAAGTGTTGACCCTGCTGTAACACTGTTCAAACCAATAATACCTTTGCCGGACAACCAACGGCACTTATCAACAGTTTAACTAAATGAATACCTGTGGAGTGAGCAACTCCTAATGATGCTGGTACAAATATATATAGTCATGAAATGTGTCCAATGACCCTGGACCACTAAGCAGAATATACACAGTAATCAATAAGAAAAATCTTGACCTTGTATCTCTAGCGCCGGTGTCCCTGGTGACTTGGTCCAACTGCTCGGCTTCAGCTCCGCTTGTTTCAGGACTTGGTAAGGATCAGCCTGGCTCCAACTCGGTTCCAACTGGCATGGACTTGATCAACTGGGTCATTCAGGTGAACTGGTGGCTCCCCAAACGTGATGTAGATACCACCTATGATACTACTGCCAACACATGTGAACCAAATCTGAAAGCAATACTCAATGTTGATAACGCGATTAGTTATTGAAAGCATTATAGCTGTCTGGAGCACATGTAGACAGCCTATTAATGTTATTTATGTGGCTGCGCGCCCTTATTTTAAACTTTTGGAGAACTTGAAATATTGTGCTTTATAAGCACCCTGCTCAATTAGCCACCACCACTGCTGTTGATACTCTACGTGGGTTCCGCTGCTGTGGCTGATAGCCACAATTGTTTGCTTTGCTGATACTTATTTTGAAAAGTGCTCACTTTCCATACCAATGTTTCTTTTCACTGTCAGCACTGTTCTTAAAGAGACCAGATAACGTCTGTAATATTCACCCAATGTCCTCACACCTGTCGTTAGCCACCCCCTTATCGACAACTTTAATATCGGTGTCTTAGTATTGTTGTTCAACTTTACATCCAATACTGTTCAATGCTGGTATATAATTTGCCATGGTTCATAACATCACGTGAATCACAGCGACACATCTATTTCACCTGTTTCAACATTCACTGTTATTTGACCCCAATCACCGGTCTAATTACCGTTAACACTTTAACTTTCAATGTTCGTTGATCCTCGTATCCATTTTAATTAGCTGTTGATTAACGCTCACTGCGAATTTACTTTATTGTTCACAATTAATACAATGGTATCTTTGTAGCTTCATACTGTTGCCGGCTTTCCACTAGTCGTGTTCTAATATTTGTTCTTAACTTCGATCTATCACTAGAACTTTCCAAGCTGATTACTTTTCCTGTGAGAATCGCTCACTTTCGTATCGTCCTCCATTCCCTGGATTCAGTCTCCGTGACGTCCCCCATGATTGCCAGAGTGTTACTAGGGGTTATTTTGTGTGCACCCTGACAACTCAAGAATGAACACGTCCAATAACACCAAGAATAGCAGTTCCAAAACATACTGAATTAGTCACGTTGTTTATTCATTAATAAGTTTATATCACTCTATAGCTAACAATGTTCTTACTTACACCTCGCAGTACTGGGTCATTCTCGGCCCTCAGCTACTCAGCGACACGGCTAGCCTCACTATCTCTGTAGTAACGTGATAAACGACTTGGCGTATTCGTCTGACCATCTTGCTTGTGGTACACATGATCTCAGTAACTATGTCACTCTGTCTCCTGCAGTGCAGGCGTTGATTTAACATTCATAGTTGGGCCTCTGTCCACCTCTTCATAATATCCTCGTCTCTCAATTTCTGTGATGTCAACATCCTGTTTTTCCGGCCGACTCCCTGCTCAACTTCCGCCTTTCTCGACCTTTCCGATCACGTAGCCTAATCCTCGCACTTCTATTGGCCCTTACGAATAACCGTTTCCCGGTGTATTTCTCATTTTCTTCGCCCCTTTCATATTTTCATCCTTTTGTTCTTCTCGTCCTGTCGTCACCTTCTGATGTAGTCACAGGAGATCTCCTTGACTGTATGTTGTGTTTGTGAATGTGTTTGTTTGCTGATGAAGGCTAGTCGCCGCAACGTCCTGTGTGTGTCTTAATTCTGTTATGTAAAGCTGCACTACTTTGTGTCATTTTATATTGTTTACACTTTCACATCTTTACCACAGTTCCACCCAATTTTATTCATACTTTTTTTTGTGTGTGCATATCCTTTACAGGACATCGCTGTCAAAACCAGCATCTTTCAGCTGTATGTCGATCTCTTGGCAAAATTACGCTCAGTAGTTTGCCATTGCTTTCTGAGCGGCCGGCTCTCATACCCCGTAAGTTACCGATGCTATCCGAACCACTGCTGATTCTCACCGTCATCATGTCACCGACGAGAGTATACGAGATTACGGAGAAAAGTCATAACCTCTCAGCTACGAAGCCGGCATTTATTCATTCTATTACTAGTTAAAGTGAGATGGCCGCTGGGGATTCGTCTCGCTACTTACAGTCAAAGGGAACCTATCGAGCGATTTCTCGCCCGAGGGACCCAGGTAGTTGACTTGCCTCCCTTGTTACCTCGGAGAATCGCCGAGAAGCTTTGAGTACTGCTAACTTTGTTCTGCCGTACTGCGTCGTAGTACTGCCCACGAACCTCATGTAAGCAAAGTTCAAGTTCTGGCTGAAGGGCGAAACTCAACTAGCGTTTTAGTTCAGTTGAAGTGCAGTCGGCTTGTTCTAAGGACGTCGTTACTTGTAGCTGTGTGAACTGTATCTATGGCAGCCAAAGAGGCCCTACAGGTTCTTCAGCAGGTTGATCAAGTTACTTCGAGTTAATGCAGGTATTTGCATTTTTTAATATGGTATTTTGGTGTCGACGTCTTCGGGTGTTCTAGTGCTCGGCGCAGGCAGGCGTAGGCGTTACGTCAAGAGAGCTCATGCATATTTACTGGGTCTGAATACGTGGGACAGCCGAAATTGTCGTGTGGAAGGGATGGCTTTACCATCCATGATTTAATCGCATCCTGTGTTTGATGCTATATGATAGCCACTTAAGTAGGGGATATTCAGAATCATGGCATTCAGGCCTTTAAAACGAATATATTATATGCATGGTCGGACTTGGTGATAGTAATCGTCGGTCGGAGTCGGCACGGCGTAACGGTGTGACGAGTGACTTCTGGAGAACGCCGCGGGCGCCGGGGCGAGACTGAGCGACACCTAAACCATGTCATGCAACATATCAATCAAATCGTGAGGACGAGTGGCGTGTTTGCGAGTGTCGGCAAAAGTGTTCAATGAACGACAGAGGTGATGAAGGCGGTCTCCGTAATTTCGGACGGCCACTGGATTTTCTTTTCTATTTTTCTCCCACTTGTCCTTTACCTATTTAGTTCTTCTGAGGGGAACAAAAGGGAGGAAGATTAATTATTTCAGATGGCAAAATTTAGAGAAGTAGAACCGAGAGGAATATAGCCTTCAGGAATTTATACTGCTGTTCCAGGGAACAGTGACACCGTCTTAACTACACACACTATTAGACATAGGTGAAAGAACGGGGTTGGATGTCACCCGCTACATGGGGGACAGACCATGTATGAAAACGTAGGATGAAGGACACCTGCTACATGGAGGTGGGAACCATGTATTTAGTTGATGATAGCCGTTGACTTGAATGGAGGTACACCTCTCTCATAGGGAAGATGGGAAAAATTAAATGCCTGAGATGGTTACGCAGACATCTGAGAGTGAGATCCAGGGAAATGAGGAGTGAGATGAACAGTAAGGAGGTTCGGCGGAGCGGCCGAATATCTCCCCAAAGGGTTATTAAGCTTACTACTAATGCCTAACCTTTAATGCATGAAATAACTGAGACTCTTGCGTACCTCACCTGTGACGGTCTGAGCTGCCGTACAATTCTCTAGGGACGATGCTCTTCCTGGAGCGGTCTGACAGATGAGAGTCCAAGTTCACTCAAGTCCACATCACAGCAGATGAGGAAGGGTACACGAATATTTATATCTTTATATAATGTATCCATTATTCTGAGAGCCTAACCCATGTCATAAGTGTGCGCTGATTGCTGTTACCAGTGGTTCTCACCAGGTTGTTTCCGTGCAGAACCTGCCATGGAGTGTGAGTACTAGACCAACTTAGACCAGGCCAGAGAACGATGATTATGGAGCGAACCGAAGAGAGTGTGGGCGTGAGCTTCCCTGAGTAGAGGTAGTGCCAGGTCGTTCCAGAATGAAAGAGTTCCGGTAGCCTAGGTTCTCTGCAGGACAGCCACCAACCAATACCAGTCCATGAACAGCCAGCCACCATATCTCCTTAACCTCAGTCAAGTAATCATGAACATTCTGATGTAATATCTGGCCACTGCGGCCTAGAGATGTGTCTGACAACCGGTATCGAGACCTACTTGGCCTGATGAGTATGGCCAATGAGTGATGAACTTTATTGACTTTAGATCTGACTCAGATAGGCCTACCGGAGTTCTATGATCAAAGACCATTGACTGTATATCCGACTTCAGATACCGGAGTCCTATGATCGAAGCCTATTTGATTCATTCGTTTTCACTCAGTGTCCTAATGGAGTATCTGCATCCACGTGCCCTATATGACTTATGAAGAACATTTATATTACACGAAGGGCTACCAAGGATGTCTTGAACTATCTGTCAGCATTGTTGGTGAAGTCGCCAACCACTGCAGCCTAGACCCAATAGATGTCCAAGGAGTGGGTTGCCGAGAAGTACCACCAGCTTCCCGAGTGCAGTTACCTCGCCCTGCTACCACGCTGGTCTGGACCATTCTTGAGGAGTATCTGCAGCAGTCCGGTGAGAGGACGCCGACAGCAGACTGAGTCGACTGAACCATGGACGGCTCTAGGATGAGAGCCGTGGTCCTATCCTGCTGATTTTGTCTCTGTATCCTCCTCAATCAATCAATCAATCATGTGCCATGCCGGAAAGCGTGTATCCTCCTACTGCCTGCCTATATCTATATCCATCTCATCTGATATCCTGTTGTACAATACATATATATCTTATGTTTGTTTCAAACCAGAGTTGAGTCAGTTCATCTGGATGGGGCACTAGGGGTTAACGTCCCTTGAAAGAAAGGTTGTAAGAGGGTGTTGTGCAGAGTCCGGTGCGGTTGGTAGACTGAAACCCAGGTACCCCATACCCAGAACTGAGTCCACGGTATACAGTGTGGTAATAGCTCCCCTCACCCCAGGGATATTATGACACTACTACTATTACTACTACTACTACTACTACTACTACTACTACTACTACTACTACTACTACTACTACTACTACTACTACTACTACTACTACTACTACTACTACTACTACTACTACCCCTGTTGCCACTACTACTATTACTAGCCACTTTTACAACCACTACTGCTATACTAATACTTCTTCTATTGCTACTACTACTACTACTTCTATTGCTGCTACTATCACCACCAACATTTCTGTTGCTAATACTACTACTAATATTACCACTACAACTATTACTACTACTACTACCACAGCTGCTGCTACTACTACTACTACTACTACTACCACCCCTGTTTTTGATAATACCACTACTACTATTACTAGCCACTTTTACTACCAAGACTGATATACTACTACTACTACCACCACCACCACCACCACTACTACTACTACTACTACTACTACTACTACTACTACTACTACTACTACTACTACTACTACTACTACTACTACTACTACTACTACTACTACTACTACTACTAAGACTACTATGGATGTTCGTCCATCACGAATGATGAGGACCATTCATCCATTGCATCTTTGATTTGATGAAGAACGAAAACTTAAAAACATCCATCGATCGGTCGTAGACAGTGAGGGCCCTACGGGCCCAAATACTTAAAAACATCCATCGATCGGTCTAGCAGTCCACCGAACACTAAACCGAAAAATGATTGCCGGACCGATGCAAATGAGGCTCAAAGGGATTCTTCTTTGTTGCGGTGAATTACAATTGAAGTACCCATATGACTACTGGGAGGACAGACTATACACGAACACACAGGCCAAGAGTAGCATCGCTAAAGCGCGCCGGCCCGGTACAAGGTGATACATGCAAAACTACTGGACGCCTACCGACGAGCTTTCAAGCTACGCCGGCAGGACTGACCGAAAAGCTATACCAACTTACTGACTGCAGGCCCACTACTCATCAAGAGACAAGACACTAAGACAACTACTACTTTTCCTACTATCACACCAACACAGCTGTTGCTAATATTACATTGGCACCTTTCCGTCTTGACAGACGATAGTTTGGTACATTGTGCTTCAAAAAGGCTTAATAACTGTCATATGGCAATAACTACGATCCATGGCGGTGGCGAGTGTGGCTGGTAAGGCCAATTCTTGCTGCAAATGTTTGCCCACAGTAGGTGCATGTGAAAACATGGCCATTTCCACCATTTTGCACCATCTTACGTCTCTCACGCTCTGTGTGTGCTTTATCTGCAATCATTTTCTCCTTTGTCTTTATTCCATTTCTGATAGTTGCCCTCCATGCAACACGTTCAGCGGCGACGTGCTCCCATTGTGCATTATCAATGCCTGTATCAATCATGTCCCGCTTACACACATCTTTGTATCGTAGTAGAGGCCGACCCTGAGATCTCCTACCCGTCTGTAGTCCACCAAAAAAAGATGTCCTTTGGTATTCTACCATCATCCATCCTCCTAAAGTGTCCTATCCATCTAAGTCTACGAAGACTGAGCTTGGAATACACCGTCACACAACCTGATCTTTCCAATACTTCAGTATTTGTGATTTTGTCTTGCCACTTAATACCAAGTATTCTTCGCAGACACCGCATATGAAAGCGGTTTAAACGTTTCTCTTGGCGTGAGTAAGTTGTCCAGGTTTCACTGCCATAAAGAAGAGTACTAAGGACACAGGCTTGGTAGACGAGGACTTTTGTTTTGGCAGTAAGCTTCCTGTTCTCCCAGACTCTTTTTGCTAACATGTTCATTGTTGTTGCTGCCTTGCCAATCATGATGTTGATTTCCTGATCGAGGGATAATTTGCTATTTACCTCTGATCTTAGATATGTAAAATGGTCTACTATCTCCAGTTCGGCGTCGTCAATAAAGATTGATGGTACACCATGTGCACCTTGTGACATAATCTGTGTCTTCTTTTTGTTAATTGTTAAACCAAATTCAGAACAAACATTGGAGAATGCAGATAGTAGATGTTGTAATTCTTCCTCAGAGTGGGTCGTAATCGCAGCATCATCCGCAAAAAGCAACTCTCTGATTAGTACCCTGCTAATTTTGGTCTTAGTCTTCAATCTCTGAGCATTATAGAGGCCACCATCTGAGCGTGAGTGAATGTATATACCGTCATCCTGATCACGAAAGGCATATTTCAGTAAAAGTGAAAAGTATATCCCAAAGAGGGTGGGGGATAGTACACAACCTTGCTTAACTCCACTCTTAATTTCAAACTCTTCTGAAGTTGAGCCATCAAACTTGATTATACCCTTCATGCCTGTGTGGAACGATTCCACAATGGACAGAAGAGTTGGTGGGCAGCCAATCTTCTTTAGTGCTTTGAACAGACCCTCACGACTGACCAAATCGAATGCCTTTGTGAGGTCGATGAAGGCAATAAACAGTGGCTGATATTGTTCCCGGCATTTTTCTTGCATCTGTCGCAATGAGAATATCATATCAATGGTAGACCGGTTCTGACGGAAGCTGCACTGTGATTCGGGGTAGACTTGATCTCCCAGGACTTGAAGTCTGCGCAGGACAATTCTGGCAAATACTTTCCCAACAATACACAGAAGTGAGATACCCCTATAGTTGTTGCAGTCGCTCCGATCTCCCTTGTTCTTGTACAGCGTTATGATGTTTGAATCTTTGAAATCCTGTGGGACTTGTCCTTCTCGCCAGCATAGCTCTATTAGCTGGTGGATCTGTAGAGCGAGGGTGTCTTGCCCACTCCTGGTTACCTCTATTGGAATCCCATCCTTACCTGGAGCCTTGCCAGATGCAAGCTCATTTATAGCACACTTAACTTCTGTTATAGTGGGAAGTGTGTCCAGGTGGTCAAGAGTTGGCAGGGCCTCTATGGCGTTGAGGGCATCATCCGCTAGCTTGGTCTCACTTGAGTAAAGCTCTAAATAGTGCTCGACCCATCTATCCATCTGCTGTTTCTTATCAGTGATGATTTCTCCAGTCAAGGTTTCCAATGGTGCACTTCTTTTGATCATTGGACCACAGGCTTTCTTTATCCCTTCATACATGCTTCTGATGTTTCCCTTATCACTTGCGATTTGAATGGACTCACATAACTTGATCCAATAGTCATTCGCACACTGCCTGGCAGCCTTTTGTACATCCTTCCTCGCTTGCTTCAGCTCACTCAGAGTGTTACGGGTTGGTCTTTCCTTGTTTCTTAAGAGAGCTATCCTCTTTTTATCAATCAAGGGCTGCAGTATCTGGCTGTTTGCCGCAAACCAGTCCTGCCTCTTATGATCCACAGTGCCGTAAACCCCTACCGCTGTTTTATAAATAGTTTCCTTAAGTTTACTCCATTTATCATTTACTATACAATTTTCTGATGGATCTTTGAAAGCGTCTTCAAGTTGCTGTTGAAATTCAAAGCACTTTCCAGGATCATGAGTGTTAATAATATTAATCCTGGGGCTAGACTTGTGTTTAGCTGTGTAGATTCTCTTTGGTCTCAGTCTAACCCTTGCAACAACCAAAGAATGATCTGTATCACAGTCAGCACTGTGGTAACTTCGAGTTAATGATGTATGGTTCAGATGTTGTCTCCGTGTGATAATGAAGTCCAGCTGATGCCAATGGCCGGATCTTGGATGTTTCCATGTGACCTTATGCATCTCTTTTGTTTTAAAAAAGGAGTTTGTAATACATAGGTCATTTCTAGTGCAATGCTCCAGCAGCCTTTGCCCATTATCATTCATGCGACCGATGTTGTATTTTCCAAGGCACACTGCCCATGAACTCGAGTCCTTGCCCACACGAGCATTGAAATCACCGAGCATATAAATGTAGTCGGATTTTGGAACTGCCTTGATCGCAGAGTCTAGCTGCTCATAGAACGTATCCTTCACATCATCAGAGGAAGTGAGTGTCGGTGCATATGCAGTGAGAATGGTGGCAAATCTACAAGAGGTTGCCAAGCGCAGTGATAATAATCTTTCATTACCTCTACCTGGGATATCAATCATTCCCAGTAGCGAATTCTTCACTGCAAAGCCCACACCGTGTTGCCTTTTTTTCTGCCTGCCCTCTTCCCTTCCAAAAAAAGGTGTAATTTGTTTTCCCTGAGTGACCCTTCGTCAGCGAGGCGAGTCTCCTGCAGGCCAGCAATATCAATGTTAAGACAATTGAGTTCAGCATCAATCACAGCCGTTTTTCTCACATCGTCAATATTTGTCAAGTCAGTGGAAAATCCTGGACACATGGTTCTCACGTTCCAGGTTGCAAGCCGTAGCTTGAAGTTTCTATTATTCTTTGTATTAGTACCTAGTGCATTGGTTTTACAGCCTGCGATTCAGATTTTGTCCTAGCCCCAAGCACCCATTGAAGCAGGCAGGCTGTTGCGGATCAGCACCCAATTGGCCGGGGGCTGCCCAGCTTGAGGCGGGCGGTAGCTGATCAGTGACACCTATAGGTGTCCCCCACCGTCAGAGGTAACGCGTGGCGCCCCATGTCTACGCCAACTGACAAGGAATTATAACCCGTAACAGTTGCCTCTCGCTTTGATTCCGAGACCGGTTAAGACCAGGGATGGAGTTATTGCCTCTCCATAGCACAAAGCCTGGGCTAAAATAAAGAAACCATGTGTTGCCCATGCAGCATGATCCCTCTCTCGGCCTGCCTAGTTCACTCCAGAGGAAAGTTAACACCTATACATCTGGAACAAGACAAGCTGCAGAAGCTGCCGGATCAGCAAAGCAATGCTCTAACTGTCCGCCTGTCGGAGCTTCGATCCTAGACCAGCTGCCAACCAAGGCTTAGAGCCTGGTCTGCCCTGCCATGACTTATTTTGTCTTTGGGTTGCATTTCCTCGCACCAGGATAAGGCTAGTACCCTCCCAATTGTGCTCTTCCGCCCGAAGCCGTTGGCACAATGTGGGGTGTCGGGTTTGGTAAGCGCCGCCCAATATTCGGCGCTGACAGAAAGCAGGTAGTACCGTCTACTGTCATACGGTAGCTCAGTCATATCTGCTAAGACCTGAGCTAAGACCTGACCTGTTGCTAATATACTACTAATACTACCACTACAACTACAACTATTACTACTACTACCGCTGCTGCTGCTGCTACTACTACTACTACTACTACTACTACTACTACTACTATTACCAATATTTTTACTACTTGTATTAATGATCCATGCTGTCGGAGGTTGCAATATGTGGAAAAGCTTGATCGCCTATGCTAGCTGGGAAGACATGTAATGATGATGACTACAATTATTACTATCTGATCGTACATCTACTTTTCCCCACAAATGCCACTAGATCTTCTGTTACTCCAATTATTAATACTACCTCTATTACTTAGACAGATAGTTTAATGACAATTATGTAAACCTAACCACTAGAATTGCCGAGACAAGAACACTGAGCTGATCCACGACTCTGAGGATCGAGTGAAATGGCAAGTCATGATCGCCCACGCTTACTGGCATGGCACATGATGGTGATGTTTTGGTCATCAAGCCTACACCTTATGTTGCACCATGTGGTACAATCGATTTGTCTTATTAAGCACAAGCCGCATGTTTTCCTGCCCAAAGACGACAACTTCAGTACATCAACACCAAAGCTCAAAGCTACCAAACATTCATTTACAGAGGTAACATCCTTAGAATTAGTCGCACCGGCCATGTCATTCTGTTATGACCACTAACACCTATAAAAAAATAATTGCCAATATACAACAAAGTAATTTTTTCCCCATTCTTTTCTTTATATTTATATAACAATCTTTGTGTTTTTACTTTTGTTGTTTTCATTTGAAGGTCTATGACCCGTAACCCCACCTTTACAACAGTGGCATTTCTTTTCCAAATACACAGCCAAAAGAGAAATGCAGTATTAAGCTTTTTTGAAACCTTTGCTACAGCGATTGATTTTGAAGATGCGTACAACAGAGTATCATTGGATTTTTTAATGCTTCAGCTTCTTGAACTCAAGATATGTCCTTTCCTCCTTAGTTGGATCACTGCAGCCCTCTTCCAACGGAAAGTAGTTTTTAAATGTGGCAGTTATACTTCGGAACCAACAACAATATATCCTGGCCTGCCACAGGGATCACCATTATCTCCGGTGCTGTTCAACGCCTACACTGTGAGAATCACCAGTGAGCAGATCATAGGACAGGGGAGGACATTCTCATATGCCGACGATGTTTTAGTGTATCGTCTGGGTAAGGATAGAGATCAGGTTGCTGTGGAACTACAAGCCGAACTCAATCGCATAACTACTTGGTGTTTTGAAGCTGGTGCAATGGTCAACCCAACAAGGCAACCGTGACATGGTTCTCCTTGAATAATCATATTGTCAACACTCCAACACCAACTGTAAATCTGTGTTCAGAGACTGTGGAAAGATCGCAGGCAATAAATTACCCGGGGATACGTTTTGATTGAAGCCTAGCTTATACTGAGCACATAGACCAGGTGATAACAAAGGCCAAGCGGGGTCTAGCCGCGATGCGGGTGATGGCAGCAGCAAACTGTGAGCAGCATCATCTATGTCTTCTATACGAGGGGCTGGTCATGTCTGTTTTTGAGTATGCAATGGTGATCCTGACTCTCAGCCATAAGCAGATAGGAAGAATAGAAAGGATACAGAACGAAGCTATGTGCATTATTCTTGGATGTACAAGAGATACAGCATGCAGGGCGATACGCTACCTTCTTGATTTTCCAACCATTGAAGACAGAATACAAGTTTGCAGAGCAAGTGCCTACCGCAGAGTTAACATAAGTGTGACGGGATGAGTCTAGATCACTATGCAAACACCACCACTACTGCGTTAGAGGAATTACTATTTACATTCTGGATTCAGTAGGCAGCTAAATTACTAATAATGACGTCATATTGGCGACGCAGACATTTGCTGCACTAAAACTACACACTGTACTATTGGGGACAGCACATTTCCACGTCATCATCAAATGATGTCACAAGGGAAATCCCCTGTCTTCAACCCTTATTAATATCAAGTCTAATGACTGGGAATATAGGTCCGTCACTCCCTAGCAACGGGAATACGCGATATGCTATTAGTACGGCTGCACCGGAAATTGTGACTAACAACTTCCGGCCGGTTCACAACGACCATAGCTGCTGTGCCAAGCAGACCTTACATGAAGTGGGCTGCCAAATCCAACTCCATCTTTGGTAGATTATACCAAAACCTATCTTAATTGCTGCAATAAGACTGGGGGTGAGTGTAGTAACCTAATAATTATGATTATAGTAAGAAGTGTGTACACATTTATATTCTGAT
>JACEFZ010022971.1:0-22974 GCA_014155875.1 Cepaea nemoralis | reverse complement strand
TTTAAAATTAAAACAAAAAAAAGGGTCCTTCGTTTTTTTCCTTTGGGAAAAACCCCCCCAAATTCTCCAGTTTTTGTCTTTTTGATTTTGGTTTGGCTGGTTTGTGTTCTCTCCGGGACCTGCACAACACATTTTCAAGGCGGTTTCGACTCCTACAAGACAAGTTCTCCCAAAGATGAAAAGTCTCTCTTTAACATTTTTTTCCCCCCCCAAAAGGGAGGGGGGGGGGGGGGGGGGGGGGGCTTTTCCCCAAATGAAAAACCTAGTTTTTATAAGTTTTTGTGGGGGAGAGAGAAAAAGAGAGAAAAGGAGAGGGGAAAAGAGGGGAAAGAAAAAGGATTTGGAAAAAAAGAAAAAAGAGACAAAAAAGGAAGGAAAGGAGAGAAGGGGAGAAAAAAAGAGAGAGAAAATATTTTGAAAAAGTAAAGAACAAAGGGTATCTTTGTTCATTGGAGTCTTTCACTGCGTTAAATGCAATTTCCTTTCAGCGCCGTTTAAAGGTGTGAAAATTGCAAGTAGACTTTTAAAATCGGTTGTTTCTTCCCTACCATCAGGGCCAAGGGACCCCCCCCTTTTCGGTGACCGACCAGGTCGAAATATCCCGGAAGGGGCGGGTTTTTTTTTTGTTGGGATTCTTGAAAAAGTTTCTTTTCCATATTTTTTTAAAATGGGAAATTTTCCCGAATGGGAATTTTTTGTTTTTTCCCCTTGTGCGTTTTTTGGGGCAATTTCCCTTTTTGTTTTTTAGGAAAGATGTGTTTTGACTTTTTTATTTTTGCGATGGTATTTGAAACCTTATTAACTTTTTAAAACTATTTTTGTTGCAGATTTACTTTTATTTTGGGTTTCGAACCCACCCTCAGGGTTTTTTCGTTTGATTCATGTGTTATTGACGGATTTATGTAAGTACTTATGCATCTTAATCCCTCCCTGTCACACACACTTTCTATAACTTTTGCCCTCTTTCTCTTACCCTGTCTAACCCCTTCCTTCCCTCCCTCCCTCCCTCCTCTCTCTCTCTCTCTCTCTCTCTCTCTCTCTCTCTCTCTCTCCTCTCTCTCTCTCTCTCTCTCTCTCTTTCTCTCTATACAAAAGAAATACACATTCCATCATTTATGTCTCCCCCGATGGTGTTTCCACCTTGACGTGGTGGGGGAGCTTGAGTTTCTCAATGACCCTGAGAGCTATGCCGGCGGTAGCGTAGCTACCAGCAGGGCCTCCCAAGCCGGACAGGTCAAAGAGTAGAGAACAAAGAGAAACACCCTGGTCCTCCAGGTTGGGGGTTGAAGCGTGGGGTTAATATCCCCACCTTTGTAAAAACCATTTTGTTACGAAACAGATACATGAGCCTCGAATTCGGACTGACTTATTTGGACATCGACCTTGGAACGTTAAAGGACTTTTGAGATTTGGAACATGGAATGTACGGACACTATATCGAGCTGCAGCGGCCGAAGAATTAACCCGGGAACTGGTTGAGTATAAAATGGATATAACAGCAATTCAAGAAATAAGATGGCCAGGAGAGGGTACTTTAGAGCAAAATGGAATGATTATAATATATGGAGGAAACACCCAAAATAAACATGAATTAAGAACAGGATTTGACATCAAAAAAGAGTTATGGGGGAACGTTCTAAACTTTTAAAGCTGTTAATGATAGAATTAGTAAATTACGAATAAAAGGTAAATGGAAAAATACAACGATGATTAATGTACATGCACCTACTGTAGAGAAAGAAGATGATGTTAAAGAAGACTTTTATAATGATCTGGAAGATGTCATAGAAGAAACCCCCAAACAGGACATCCTGATTATGCTGGGAGACTTCAACGCAAAAATAAGTAGAGAGCAAACTCATAAAAATGTTGCCTGTATGGAAAGCCTACATACAACTTTTAAATGATAATGGATGGAGAGTCATCAACCTAGCAGAAGCCAAAGGACTGCAGATCAGTAGTACCAGACTGCAAAGAAAGGATATACACAAACACACTTGGAAGTCATGTGACAAGAGAACCTATAATCAATAGATCACATTTTAATTAACAACAAAAATGCATCAAACATACAACACGTTAGAAGCTTATAGAGGAGCTGAGTGCCACAGCGACCACTTCCTCGTTGGGGCAAAATTTAAAATAAAACTTAAGAGAGCATTCTATGCTAAACTACAAAGGTTACACCCAACATATAACAGAGAAAAACTACAAGAAATTACAGTCAAAGAGAAATTTGCAGATGAAATAAAATGTAAACTTGAAATTCTACAAAATCCGTTGGAGGAAAGCGTTGACCAAACTTGGTTGAACATCAAGAATACAATTCAATCTACCGCAGAATAATGTCTCGGTGTGTTAACCACGCATAGAAAGAACAGATGGTTTAATCAAAAATGTGAAGAAGCAGTCATTAGGAAAAAGAATGCCAGACAGCTATGGCTAAATGACATCAACAACATCCAAAAGGAAGAGCAATATAGAAATGAATGTAAAGAGGCTACAAAAATAGTTTCGACAACAGAAGCGAGAATATATGAGTAATATAATCAAAGATATGGAAACCAATCACCAGAAAAACGAATCCAGAAAGTTTTTTAAAGAACTGAAGTAAATGAAACGAGGGCACCAACACAACACATATGGTTTAAAAGACAAAAATGGGAATATGATAAATACCAATGAGGAAATGTGCCAACACATGGAAAGAATACTTTGTTGAATTACTAAATTGTGAAGCTCCAAGTAACACTTTCCCACAGGAAGAGGTTCTAACGTGTGAACCACAAATTGAAGAACCTGCATTTGAAGACATCCTATATGTAATCACACGACTTAAAAACAATAAGGCAACTGGGGCTGATGGAATTGCTGCTGAATTTATAAAGGCGGGTGGCCATGCATTACATCTAAAGGTATACGAACTAATAATAACAATCTGGAGGACTGAAGAATTACCCCATGACTGGAAAGAGTCATTATTGATACCTATCTTTAAGAAAGGAGACAAGTTCCAATGTGGAAATTATAGAGGAATATCACTACTGTCCACAAGCTATAAGATACTATCCGCAGTATTACTAAATAGACTAAAACCATATTCAGAATACATATTAGGTGACTACCAGGCGGGTCTTAGACAAAACAGATCAACAATAGATCAGATATTTATCTTACGACAAATAGCCGAGAAAAATTGTGAATATAAAAGAGATCTCAATAACATTTTTGTGGATTTTAAAAAGGCTTATGATAGTGTCCATAGGAATAGTCTATAGAATGCTATGCGGGAATTTGGAATACCAAGGATGTTAATCAACATGACAAGACTATGCATGGAAGATACGTATAATATAGTAACATATAAAGGCAGGAAATCAGACCCTTTCCAAATAATATCTGGCTTGAAACAGGGTGATGCACTATCTTTCATGATTCTTCTTTCATGCACTATACTCTTCAATCTGGCTCTAGAGAAAGTTGTAAGGAGGGTAAAGGAGGAATGTGATATTGGAGGAATATCCAAGCTGCTTAGTTATGCAGATGATATAGATATTATAGGGTAAAATGAACAAAAGACATTGGAAATATTGACTCACTTAAAGGAAAAAGCCCAACAGATGGGGCTGGTTATCAACCAAGATAAGACAGAATATATGGTAATTTCAAGAGAAGGGATGGCTAAAAACTCTGGCCACATACAAATAGATAATATGACCATTAAAAGAGCGGAAACATACAAATACCTGGGTACAATCTTCAACTACTCCAATATCATAAGGGAAGAAATACAAACTAGAATCAATTCTGGAAATAAGATATACTATGCACTACAACATCTACTAAAATCAAAGGCGCTATCTCGTAACACCAAGATCACAATATACAAAACACTGATCAGACCAGTTGTGCTGTATGGCTCTGAAACCTGGAGTACAACGAAAGGAGACGAAGCCTTGCTACAAACCTTTGTGAACAAAGTTTTAAGACGCATCTTTGGACCCATTAGGGATACACAAAGTGGAGAGTGGGAAAAAAGAAGTAACAAAGACATTTATGATCTGTTTAAGTCCCCGCTAATCACTGGTATCATGAAGGCTAATAGACTACAATGGCTGGGGCATATAGAAAGAATGGAAGATAATAGGGAAACAAAACTCGCTTACACTCAGGAAATAAATGACCGTAAACCCCGAGGTAGACCAAGAAGACGATGGAGAGATAATATATATACAGACTTACAAGCACTTGGAATCAACGACTGGCAAGAGAAGGTCAACCAGAGAGACGAATGGAGACGGATAGTATCTGCAGCAAAGAACCTCAATAGCTCGGTACGCTGAATAAGAAGAAGATTCATTTATGTATTTCTCTCTGTTTCTAATGTAAGAAGCTGATTAAGAGTACAAAGGGCATAAATGCACGTCCATTGTCCTAACAAGGAAATTAAATCAAATTAAACGTAAAGTAACGCAGAGTAAATTAAAATAAATCAAATGACCCTTCCCACGCCTTGGAATGTCTGGTTATATGATACTAGACTCATATTTGTAATAGCCTATGCGCACTCGATGGGTTATATGGCACATATAAAGCTGACCGCTTGTAATTCCCTACACTGGTACACATTGTAGACTCGGTAATGCTTTAACCGAAACAAAACAAATCAAAACAAACAAACAAACAAATGCCCCATGGGTGTTTATTCGAAAACATGACAATCGATCAGGATGGTAAGCTACTTCCACATTGTCCTTGCACAAGGTGATCAATAAGCCCCACAGAGAACATCAGACACCTAGGTTACAAAACAGTTGTAGAAACGGTTAAAAATCACAGCAAAAATAACAATCCACGGTGAATTCAAGAATAAATGCAAATTTAATTATTTTGTCTGCATTGTAGTCATTGACAGCTTTAGTATCTGGCCCCTAGCTTTCTTGCAGGAGGGCAAATAAAATAGGCGTATCCATGTCCACATTGCAATCGTTAAAACATTCCTAGACATGTGAAAACAGCAAAGACTATCATCATTATGAGCCATCCCGGTAATCGTGGACGGTCATGCTTTGCCATCTCACTCGATCACCAGAGTCATAGATCAGCTCAGTGTTCTTGTCTCGACCATACAACGTGGCCAAGCTATACAGGTACATACATCTCTGCCCTCCCCTTGCTCTCTTCCCCTCGATCTTGCTAGTTGTCACCAAGTTCTTCAGTTTATTTCTTCTCATAACATTTTGTGAGTCTATATGTTATTGATATGTCGCATCAATTTGTAGATCTGCAAGCATCTCAATCATGTTGGCATGTTTTACTTTATCGAAAGCCTTTGTGTAGTCAATAAAGCAAAGATTTAAGTCATTGTTTACTTCTATAGAACGTTCAATTAATGTTGTCAGCACATACACAGCATTTACTGCACCCTTGCCTTCTACACATCCACATTGTTCTTCTCCTACTTGCTGTATTTTCTTCCTAACTCTTTGCGTGATAATTCTTAGCAAAATCTTTGTCATGTGGCTCATTATACTAAATTGTTCGATGTTTATCACATTCCAAGGCTCCTTATGTCTTCGGGATTGCAATAAATTTAGAATCTCAAGTATCATATATTGTGTTCAGCTTTCTGGTGAATTGGTCTATTCCATATTCTTCTAAGGCATTGATCATTTCTGTTGAAATGTTGTCTGGACCCGGGAGTTGCTAGATTTCATATGGTTAAGAGCATTCTGAACTTCTATCTTTAGAATTTATATTCCTTCATTATTACTCCTAATATCATATGGTTCTTATATTGTATCATCATACAGGTGTTACATATAATCTGACCTTGTATGTAAAATCGAATTTTTGTTTCTATTTTGATTTTTCCATCTTTTGTTTTCAGGCAGCCTGTTGATGTAGTTGTTCTTTTACTAGTAAGCTCCTGAATTTGGTATTTTTATTGCTGTGTTGTTTTTTAATCCCTATGCAACATTTTTCAAGCCATCCTTCTTTTGCTTTTTTTTTCATAATGTTCTGACTCTCCTGTGAATCTCTTCATATTTGGCAGGATTATTTTTTTTTGTCTTCTAGTTTCCATTAGTCAGTTATCCATTTCGTAAGACCTACTTTCTTTATATTTGGGATACTTGTTTCTGCAGCCAAATTGTTTGCATTCTTCAACATTTCCCCATTTATCTTCCATATCTTGAAATAAGATCTCTAGACCAGACAAATACATCAAGTCTATTCTTTACTTCTACCTTAAAATTGTCTTGTATTTCCTTGTCATTTTCTAATACAAACAGATAACATTTTGTGTTTCCTGGTGTATACTTGACTTTCTTTAACTTTACCTTCAATGTGCCTATAATCAATCACTGATCACTGTAACAGTCTGCATTAAGGGCTGTTTATGCGACTTTTAACGCACTTAAAAACCTTCTGTTAATCAGGATGTAATCGATCTGGTTTCTAATGACGCAACACTAGCAAATCAGTGGTAGGAGTGAAGTTCTGCAAAAAACGCACTGATAACTAACCTGAGAATACGTTTACTGTCTTTTACTATGGGGCTTCAAATGAAAATATGAAAGTTTATTTTTTTTTTTGGGGGG
This sequence comes from Cepaea nemoralis, assembly GCA_014155875.1. Lineage (NCBI taxonomy): Eukaryota > Metazoa > Mollusca > Gastropoda > Stylommatophora > Helicidae > Cepaea > Cepaea nemoralis. The sequence continues at coordinate 16,372 of JACEFZ010022971.1, read as the reverse complement.
GGGGGGGGGGGGGGGGTGAATATATTCTGAAAAAGTGAGAACAAATGTATCATGTTTTGATGTAGTCACCAATGCATTCAATGCAAGTCCTCCAGCGCCGATAAAGTGTTTGGGTTCCTGTAGAAATAAAAATAATCTTGTCGCGTGTGTACCCACTCTGAGGACACTACTCGGTGTGGCCTAAATCGGCTGTGAAAGTCTGTCACACAAGCCACTGGGTTTTTAAACTTCCTACTCCACTCATGCCGGTCTCTCTGGCCGAGGGGTTACAACACTTTCTCCGTAATCCCGTTTATCACGCAGAGTCTCGTAGCAGGGCGAGAGCTGGGAGCGGTTCGACCGCCGCTGGTGACTTGCGGGATAACTGAGCCGACCGCTCAGAAAGCAATGGCAAACTACTGAGCGTAATCTTGCCAATAAATCTACAGCTGAAAGATGCTGATGTTGACAGGATGTCCTGTAAAGGATATGCAAAACATTTATTTACTCCACTCATACACTTCTTGGACTGACAGGCATGGATCGCCATATTATTCCTTCATTCGGCTATGAATTTCAATAGTTACACCCCTTCACTGATTAAAAATTCGGATGGCAGAACGCTGCTCCTCTCTAATGCATGACAACAGTGGGGCGGTCATCTTTAAACTGTCATTATGAAGTCGGCGTTTTCTTCTGCAACATGATGTCACATCCTTACAACAACATTGACAGGTTACAAGACAATTGCATAGTTATTGTAATTTATATCACACTTGTACGATTTTCGCTTGAAAACCCCTCGTAATAGAAGATGGGCAACGTAGAAAAAACAGCTGGCTTCTGGAAGTGTTATTATTATGGTAATTTGACATCGAGTGCACCCATCACGGTGCATGGATGGCTCATGTCTAGAATATAGGCTTATTTGAATTGGTAACATGTTTATACGCCACGCAGTTTGATGTACATGGAGTTGTATCCTACAAATGGCGAGGGAGCTGGATGTGCCTTTTATAACTGTCACCGTTGTGTACTTAAAAATAAGTCGCCTTGTATGAATTCGCTGTCGGTATTTGAAGTGTTGCCGCGAAGGTGTTAAGGAGGCGATTCATGATCCCGCATGCCCGCGTTCGAAACACAGCTGCGCGCAATTTGACGGCAGACCGCGTTGCGCTTGTATTTTACGAAATGATATGGATGCCGGTCGTTCAGAAAGCATTGGAAAACTACTGAACGTAAACTTACCAAGACATCAACAACAGCAAACAATGCTGGTGTTGACTGCAAACGTCCTCTAAAGGATATGCAACTAGCTTTTGTGTGAAGTGTTAGGACAGTCTCACTGCGTAGGCCTGACTGCACGAAGGGATAAGTGACCAATCTAGTCTAGGACTCCTTTAATGAATTTCGAGAGCTAGTAGTATGACTCTTCGCTGGCTGTTGAACGAGGGGACTGAGCACGTATGGGAATGTCCTGAGTGCAGTGATGTCGGTTCTTGATTCAACTCAACTCAACTCAATTTTCGAGAGCTATCATCAGGCTTGGCCATGGGAATGTTATTCCCATGGGAGTCCCATGGGAAAGGTCCCATGGGATGGGATGGGATGGGATGGGACAGGCATAAATTACCATGGGATGGGATGGGATGGGATGGGACAGGCATAAATTACCATGGGATGGGATGGGATGGGACAGAAAAATTAATCCCATGGACAAGCCTGGAAATCATTAACCAATCGTCCGACAACACTCGTATCACTATCAGAGTAACGCCCTAACCCTCGGACATGCATTCCCTATTGTGCATTTAAAGTTAGTTGCATATCCTTTCACTGGACGACACAGACAACCGCAACATTATTATGCTGTTTGTAATCTCTTGGTAAGTTTACGTTTAGTAGTTTGCCATTGTTTTCAGAACCACCGGCACCCATACCATTGCGAAAAAAACCAACGCAAAGCAGTCTGCTGCCAAATCGCCCGCTGCTGTATTTCGAACGTGGTAAACGGGATTACGTCGCACCGGCGGCCTTTGGTTCGAGCCGCTTCAGGGCGCTTTGGAACTTGTAAAATTGACCCCGGCTCGCAGGTGATGACATTCTATAGAGGGTATCAGGAAATGATTTGTGAAGTAAATGCAACCCTTGTGGTACCGACGACACCACCCATAGAGTGTCGTTAGGATTACACAAATATTGACCTAGCTCTATATGGGAAGTAAATGCTACCCTTGTGGTACCGACCACAACACTCATAGAGTGTCGTTAGGATTAACAAACATGGACTTAGCTCTAAATACCCCAGTGCTACAAAGGCATGTGAAACTGACCTTTGCTTCTTTTTACTTTCATTATTAGTGGTTGAACGTGGACCAGTTTCTTGATAAACCTATGTAGCCCATCCTGGGTCGGAACCAGATCCTTGGCTGCTGCCATCAAGACATCTCAAGATATCTCTGATACACACATAAAGTAACAAATAAATAACTGTCGTACACTGATATCTGGTTTATTTTCTTGTTATCAAATATTGTACTCTTTGGATATAAAGCTTGTGACGTTAAAGAATAATCCACAAGGCACATGTAGCTTCCCACGTGAAAACATCTTTCATTATCTCCGTGCAACGTTTCATTATCTCCGTGTAACGTTTCATTATCTCCGTGTAACGTTTCATTATCTCCGTACAACGCATGCACGTTTGCTTATATACTGCTATCAAACGAATGAAAAACGACGTTTGAAGTGTCATGTTATAGATATCCCAGTATCCAGTCTGCAATGTTATTTATATTTGTGAACAGTTTTTTCTATGGTATAGGGGGTAATCTGTTACTTGGTATATCCACGAGCGATAACATATGTTATTTGTTGGTTGCATTTTTAGCAAAATGATAAACGCCAAGTCATGACGGTTCTGTACCAGGGAAAGTGGGTCTCGAACGAAGAAACGAACCAAAGACTTCAGAGCCAGAAGAAGGGCGCATAAGCTTTCTACCAAAACATCATGCTAGTAAATAAATTTACTTTAAATTAGTTACTTGAGTGTCCGTTACAGGACGAGGCAGCCAAACCCAGCATTTACTGGCTGTTGTGGTTTACAAGGCAATTTTAGTTCAGCAGTCAGCTACTGATTTTATGAAATGCCAGTTTAAATGTAAATAACGTACTCAGAAAACATCTTTGGTAGAAGCTACATTCTTGGAGTAAACATTGGAAACCTCAGTAGCATAGTGGCTAGAGGCTAGTCTACGGTTCGATGGTTATGGATTCGATCTGAAGCCAGAAGGGTGTGAATAAAAACTAAAATCACCTTCTCAACCAGGTCGTATTTGGAAAATTGACTTGGTCGTCCAGGTCGACCCAGCCTAAAATTGGTACAATGAGATATCTTGGGAAATAAAGGCGACCGCTATTATACTGACCATATGACGCACCGAGTTCCGATGGGTCTATAACAGTGGTTCTCAACCTTTTTTGGCCCGTGCCGCCTTTACCATATTTTTTCAGAACGTCAATATTCCCCCCTTTCGTATTTCCTACCTTAACAAACCCCCCCCCCCCTTTTCGTATTTCCTACCTTAACACCCCCCGGTCCCCGCCCCCGCCCCTACACAGTATACATAATAATGGAAGCTAAATTTAATAGCACATACTAAATCAAGTCTAGACGTCCACATGAAACGTTATTTGTGGGTCTACTTAATTTCTAAAATGAATTTTAGAAGGGTGAGACGTACAGAACCGTAAAGTGTGAAGGGAAAAACAATATCAAGTAATCGGTTCTTGTATTAACGAGATCTTGAAATAATCTTAATTCCCCCCCCCCCCCCCACCGCCCCCCCTGGAAACCCTAACATTCTCCCCTGGGGGGGGGGAATTCCTCACCGGTTGAGAACCACTGGTCTATACGATATAAAGATATAAATCTTGCACCTTATACCCGATTGCTTTATGTGTGAAACAAGTTTCTTTACTATAGGTAATATATGGTATATTTTTAATGATTGTGCAGTGCTTGAAATTATTCCGGTCTAAGTTTTGTATTCACCCTCTGTGAAGTTCATGTAAATACAAAACATGGACCGGCAATATTTTCAAACACTGCACAGTAAAAAAAAAATACACCCTGTAGTAGTCTTCAGGTCGTTGCTTCAGATCACAGTAAACATAATAATTCCACCACATATCAACACACAAATTACCAGCAGAGAGACATGTAAATGCATACTGAAATATAATGCAAGCCTAATATGTTTCTTTTTCGGATCCTGAAGTCTCAACTACTGAAGTAAAAAAAATAGTGAATGTTTTTTGTTTTTTTTTTAAATTTACGTTGAGGCAGTTTTGATCCACACATCATCATTGTGGCATAACGCAGCCAACATTATTCATTTATCAACACCTGCCGCAAAAAGAGGAAACAACATTAAAAGAAATTGACTTCACAACCGCAAATGGAGATTGGGACTTAAAACTTAACATCGAAACTGGAACTGAACAAGTGACAAATGACGTGGATTCTTAGAAAGATTTCATCAGACCAAGCTCGGAACCCCATTGGATGGGAGAAACACGTGACCCGCCTTCGCGCCAGGGCATAATTAACATATATTACTATTTCATCAGAAATGTTAATAAGCCCGCACTTTTGTCTGAACTCGCTCCATGGACGGATGTGAGAAGATTGTGTGACCAAAAATTCAATGGGCAAGGCAGAAGTCTGGATCCGAGGTACGTTTGTTAGTCCCTTGATTAGACTAAGAACCCGATGTATCAAGTATCAAGTAATGTAAACCCATGTTTGTGATGTCAATTGAAATGTATTATTATTAATTAAAACCTCTGAAATGTAAAAATGCTCGACTGTAGATTCTAACGACGCAAAGCCATTCCGGGCAAAATATTCTCTTCGATGAAACTACAATCTCTGATATTCTTAGAGATAATTATTAACTTTAAGAAGTGCATTATACTACTACATTCTATTCTAAACAACTGTGCGAAGTGATGATTCGAAAGCAATCTTGTGCATTTTACCAGAAACATTGTTAAAGATGCTATCACTATCTACAGCTGAAATGACAGTTCGTGTACTAGAACAAGTGCCTTGTTCTAAAACAGACTTATCTATGCCTATTTACGATCTAGAAAGCTGAAAGTGAAATCAATCTTTCCTTTCTCCTTTATCTATAGAATTAATAGGGTTTGGCGAAATAAATATTTATATTTATGTCAAATTTAATTACATAAGAGCACTTATGAACTGCAATACATGAGAAAGTTGTGCTTCGCGGAACACCATCACGCGCAGTGAACTTAACTCATTACTCAACATAACTTAAAACACCACTCAACACCACTCATCACCACACAACACAACACTCAACATCACAACAACAATAGGTAATGGAAGAGAGTTATTAGACACAAGAAGAAGAAGTAGTTAATTGGGAAAACACAGAGAATTATTTATACACATTGTAAACACCATTGAGTAGAAGAAATGTTATAAATGTATGTCATTTATTTACATGCATCTTGACACCTTCTCACTCTTGTCATTGTCTCACTGTACACGTTCACTGACCCGGGTCAAATGAGGACTTACATACAGCAGGAACAAGTTGATACAAGGCGTACACAGTGTGATAAACTCTGACCACCCCAAATTAACCCAACACTAGCTTAGAGAGAAAAAGAGGGGGAGGGGAACTAGTTCCTACTTCAGGAATTTAGATTTCTTCCGACCTACTTCTTATATTTGTATTGGTAGGAATGTATATATTTATGTGAATATTCACCAGTGATCTTGGTGGCTTACATACCAACAACCACCCAACACATCAGCAAATTAACCACCTAAATCAGACCTGAGGGAGGGAAGCCGAGAGAAAGAGATGAACCACAAGTGAGAGGGAGGATGACTGGGCTATGAGCAGAGCATGGGGAGGCCTTCAGAGGAGCTATACGGGCAGACCTGAAGTGGATCCATCAGTCAATGGACCCTGGCTTACCTAATCCTCCAGTCACCAGGTTACTTTTTTCATTGGTTAGACACCACACCCAATTTCAGGAAAACTGATATTAATGGTTGAGACATCACCATCACACTTAATATGTACAACATCAAAATGTTACTATGTTTTCACACTTGTTGACATCTCATATATTGATGCTTGTTATTGATTGTCTGGGACAATGGTCCAATGTGCAACTGTTCTATTACTTTGTGTAAATCACAATAGAGATGTATGTACTGACCAGAAGGCTCGGGCCAGTCAATAAATGATTAACATGAATTGACCTTCTGTTAATTTGTCAGTTCAAACCTATCTGTGTCAACAACTTCTTTTGTACATCATGTTGTCAGAATCTAATGTGATGATTGTGTGTTGATTGTTTAGAGATAAATTAACTCATAATGACTTACTGAATGGGGAAAGAAAAAGACTCTAGATCTATCAACTGCTCAACATCCATGTTTTCTTCATCTAAATCAGGCTGAGAAAATTCTCCAGACTTTTCCTCAGATTTGATAAACTAAAAGGGGGCTCCAGAGCTATCAGAATCATTGGAGAAGGGGCAGATTCCCAGTTAGTAATTACCATTCTTATCAGGGCCATAATCTATATCTCCTAGACAATACTTAATAGAACGAGACCTGCAGATAACTCAAGGTTCATATTCTGGGGTTATTTAAGATAGAAGAGGATGGGGCTCTACATCTTTTGTTAGAAATGGGGCATGCACTACAGTGATCTCCCACTCCCTTCAAAATATATGACATATTGCGGGATGCGTCCTGGATGGTTCCCATATATTAACCTATAAACAATCACACAAAATACATGAACACGGTTATCTTTAGATTTTGAACATTGTCATTTTCTAGAATGTTTAACAGATACCATGTGGGGTATTGATTGACAGCCACATGATATGAATGACATTTATAGATAAATAAGATAGGTGAATGATCTTTACTCCTGGAGAAGGGGGCCATGTTCAAATAGGCTTATACTTCAGAAAGAGTTGCTCCAGGAGAAATATATAGTGTGTATCTACTCTACCAACACTACTTCTCTTCCAGAGAAGGTGTTTCTTTACTGTGGAGTCGGAAGTTAACAGCATTTCATCAACCACCGGAAAATCTTATCCGTTGGGAAAACTCTGTCTAATTTCAGATTCTTTTCTTTACTAGGAATTAATTGTGGTTACTTCAGTGCCTGCTGCCTTTGGCTTTTCCAGCATTGACAGACAGACATAACATAGGGTGTTTTAATATTGCACATGCTCTGTTGTATATTTGCAGATCAGGGACTGACAAGCTTACGCGGATCAGACTAACTGCAGTTATATTGTTAGGCAGAGCAAAGCAATAAATTATAGACATGGCGGAAACTGCAAAGTTTAGAGCCCAAATAACAGAAACAGGTAGGGAATGCGGGTTAGATGGCCTTGAGCTAGCTAACTATGTTTCGGATGCATTCGACAAAGAGAAAGACTGCAGGCTGAATTGACTCTCAAAGAAAAACAGCTTCAGGCTGAATTGGCTGAGAGGTGAAAAAACAGTTTTCAAGCAGAATTGGAGGAGAAAGAGAAACGATTTCAGGCAGAATTGGAGGAGAAGAGAAACGACTACAGGCTGAAATGGAAGATAAGGAGAGAGAGCGTCAACACCAATTGGAGGTGAGGAGAATGGAGATTGAAGTGGAGATCCGGAGAATAGAGAAAGGGAGTGGTCCTACACCCTCAACCTCATCAGGATCGCCAGTGACAGAAACACCTCCTCACGTCTCTCAACTTAATTCAGGAGCTATGTCATTTCCTCTGGAACCCTTTAATGAACAGACTGACCACATCGAAGGATTTTTATCACGCTTCGAGGCAATGGCTGTCAGCTGTGGGCTTGAAGAAAGTAGATGGGCGACGAAGTTGGCGAAGGCTTAAGATCCACGGCGTATGAAGTGTTCTCAAGACTCACTCGAGAGGAACAACAGAACTACACAACACTTAAGACGGCACTCTTGAGCCGATTCGAAGTGGACGCCGAATCTATAAACTCAGGTTCAAAACCGCAAGGAAGGAACCGGGTGAGAGCTACGCACAACTAGTCGAAAGACTGAAGTCATACATACAAAGATGGACTGGCTTGGGAGGATTGAGGAAAATATGAAGGACTCCGCTGAAATGATTATCATTGATCAGATCAAGGGGAAAATGCAGAACGAAATGAAGGCATTCTTTAACCCAAAACGGGGCTGACCGCCTAGGAACTATAATCATCCTGGCAGAGAGATTTGAGAAATCTCAGAGGAGATGGGAGGAAAGGGACGTTTCGAACAACACCCCCTCTCAAAACAAAACTCCACAGCCAAAAGAGGGTGAAACACTGTAGCCACCAAGAAAAGGGGAATTCCCAGAAAAACACTCAAAACTCAGTCCAAACAGCGCCCCGAAGGAGGACAAACCATTCTGTACCCATTGCAAAATTAGAGGTCACACATTTCAGAGTTGCAGGAAGAAGCCACCTCCACACACAGCGGCATGTTTGGCAACCGAAAAGAGAGAAAAGTGAGCACTGGTGAAACGTCCAAACAGACACCTCATCAAGACACATCATCTCGTATTCCGGTTGTAGAATCCATCTTGCTAAATGGATTCCAAACGACCCTGTTTATATGATTACTGGATTATCGTATGACTGTGTTGTTTCATCATCCTTAGTTCACCCTGAACAGGTGACAGAGGAAATAGTGGAATTACCGGGACCACTGAAGAGTTCAACAAATATGTCTCTTCCAGTGGCAAAAGTGAACATAGCCTCACGGTATGTCACTGGGACAATCAAGGCAGCAATCTTGGACGATCCGATATATCCTGTAATCCTCGGCTGTAGATTTATTGTTCTAGGAGAACCTGTTCAACCTGTGGCGATGGCGACCATGACCACTCGATCCCAGGCAACAAAAACTCCAGAATCAACTACGCCAATCCCTCGAACGGAGGAACTGAAGAGGGCACAAGAAGCCGACAGCACCTTGGAACCCTGCTTCAGAAAAGTGCCAAAATCACATTTACCTCTACGTAAAGGTGATCTGTTCATGAAGTCAGCACTTCTTTACAGAAAAGCAGGACGAGCTGGACAAGAGTTTAATCAACTTGTTGTACCAACTCAATACAGGACTCAGATCTTAGAGATGGGTCACAGTCTACCAATTCAGTGGGCACATGGGTATCAACGCTACTACACAGTGGATTACCACTCACTACTTTTGGCCAGGATGAATTCAGACATACAACGGTTTGTAAAATCATGCCCACAGTGTCAGAAAGTATCACCAAAACACCGGACACCACCGGCAATGTTGGTCGAATCGCCAATCACTGGAATTCCATTTGAGAAAGTGGCAGTAGACATCATCGGACCTCTCTCAGCAACGAAGAGGCGAAACCGATTCATATTAACGCTTGTGGACACAACAAACATGTGGGCCGAAGCAGTTCCTATGCCCAGCTGTGACTCCAAACACGTCGCTGATGCATTATTAGGAATATTCACACGTCTAGGATTCCCACAAAGGATCTTGACGGACAACGGTTCACAGTTTCGTGGTAAGCTCATGGAAGAGACCTTCAGACTTTTTCATGCACGCCATATCTTCAGTTTACCATATCACCCTCAGTCAAATGGACTTGTGGAAAGGTGGAACGGGACATTGATTAGTATCCTGCGCAAAATTGCCAAGGAGAAGACAGAGGATTGGGACTTGTATTTACCCGCAGCTTTATTCGCTTACAGGGAAGTACCCCATCACTCAACAGGTTTTGCTCCAGCCACACTGTTGTTTGGACGACCAATCAAGGGACCACTGGAGGCGTTACTTCGAACGTGGACTGATAATACTACAGATGATACAGTCGTGACTGCATCTACATATGTTGCCGAGTTGAAAAATCGTTACAACCCAGTTGGAAACAATGCGAATGTCAATCTACGCTCAAGCCAGACGAAGAATTGCTCGTAACTTCAACCGCAAGGCAAAGGATAGAGAGTTAGAGGTAGGAGAGAAGGTGATGTTGCTGCTTCCAACCAGTCAGAATAAGCTGCAAATAGGATGGAGAGGACCTTATGTAGTGACGGAGAAGATCTCAGGTACCAACTACAGAATTTCAGTCAAAGGCAAGATGAAAGTATTTCACATAAACCTCTTGAAGACATATCATGAAAGACCCTCAACCACCGAACCTGCACATCTGATGGCCATGAGTGTGGCTACTGAAGTCGAAGAAGGCTCAACAATGGGAGTCGAGTGCCAACTGCAAGCCAAAGAGACTTCTTAAGGATGTGGAAATTAATCCCAACTTAACAAAGGATCAGCAAGGCAGATTAGGGAACGTATGGCAAAATATGCAGAAGTACTTACTGATAAGCAGGAAGAACTGATTTGGAGGAATTTGACATGAAGTTAACTGACACAGTGCCTGTGCGAGTCAAGACTTACCCCGTTACTTATGCCAAAGCAAAAGACTTTAGAGGAAGAAATACAACAGCTGCTCACCGCAGGAATAATCTCACCATCTGAATCACCTTACAGTGCTAGCGTCGTCTTATTGAGAAAGCCAAGCGGAGAACATAGATTGTGCATCGATTATCGACAGCTCAATGCTATTACTGAATTCCAAGCAGAACCTCTCGCCGGATCAGAATAAACTGCTTCACAGCACTCAACCGAGCTAAGTACTTTACTAGGATTGATCTCAGTAAGGGATATTACCAGATTCCTGTAAAACCGGAAGTTAGACCATGGTTAGCTTTCAGCACGCCTGGAGGACACTATGAGTTCAACGTTCTTCCATTCGGATTAAGTAATGCTCCCAGCGTCTTTACACGTATGATGAGAAAATTACTTGACCCACTACAGCATCCAGACATCAGTCACTTCATGGATAACATCCTGATCGCAACTGAAACATTTGAAGAGCATGTAGAAACCCTGCATCTTTTGTTCAGGCGCCTCAGAGAAACTGGATTGACGGCTAGACCAAAGAAGTGTCAGATAGGATTCCAAGAATTGGACTTTCTAGGTCATAAGATATCTCATGGACTGATAACTCCACAGGAGGGAAATGTGGACAAACTCCAGAGAGCACCTCGTCCAAAAACAAAGAAGGATGTAAGATCATTTGTATCCTTATGTGGATTCTATCAAAAATACATCAAGGACTTCAATACTCTGTCAGCACCTTTAACGGATCTTACCAAAAAGGGGAAACCAGAGAAAGTCACTTGGTCAGCTGACTGTGAGAGAGCTTTCCACAGCATTAAAGCAGGCATTAACTGCTCATCCAGTCTTACATCTACCAGACCTCGACCAACCATTCGTGCTGCGCACCGATGCCAGTAACATAGGAATTGGGGCAACGCTGTTGCAGAGAAAGGGAGATGTACCATCAGAGCTATTCCCTGTAGCTTATGCTAGCAGGAAATTGATATGCAGCAGAGAGAAATTACAGTACTATCGAGAGAGAATGTCTTTGCGCTCGTATGGAGTGTACAGAAATTTCAAGCATACCTATATGGCAGACACTTCACAGTGCAATGTGACCATCAACCACTCATGTTTCTCGCAGCATCGAAGACTCTGAATGCCCGACTTATGAGGTGGTCGCTGCTTCTTTCAACCTTACTCGTTCCAGGTTGAGTATGTTCCTGGGAAAATGAATGTGGGAGCGGATTTCCTGAGTCGACACCCAGTGCCTGATGAACCAGGTCAATCAGATGCCAAAGAGAATACAAGGGAGGAAAAATGGGAACAACTTGATAACCGAAAATGTTGGAAACATAGTTCCATACCATATAACAATCTGGAGTGGGGCCATGTGGCATAACGCAGCCAACATTATTCATTTATCAACCACCTGCCGCAAAAAGAGGAAACAACCATTAAAAGAAATTGACTTCACAACCGCAAATGGAGATTGGGACTTAAAACTTAACATCGAAACTGGAACTGAACAAGTGACAAATGACGTGGATTCTTAGAAAGATTTCATCAGACCAAGCTCGGAACCCCATTGGATGGGAGAAACACGTGACCCGCCTTCGCGCCAGGGCATAATTAACATATATTACTATTTCATCAGAAATGTTAATAAGCCCGCACTTTTGTCTGAACTCGCTCCATGGACGGATGTGAGAAGATTGTGTGACCAAAAATTCAATGGGCAAGGCAGAAGTCTGGATCCGAGGTACGTTTGTTAGTCCCTTGATTAGACTAAGAACCCGATGTATCAAGTATCAAGTAATGTAAACCCATGTTTGTGATGTCAATTGAAATGTATTATTATTAATTAAAACCTCTGAAATGTAAAAATGCTCGACTGTAGATTCTAACGACGCAAAGCCATTCCCGGGCAAAATATTCTCTTCGATGAAACTACAATCTCTGATATTCTTAGAGATAATTATTAACTTTAAGAAGTGCATTATACTACTACATTCTATTCTAAACAACTGTGCGAAGTGATGATTCGAAAGCAATCTTGTGCATTTCACCAGAAACATTGTTAAAGATGCTATCACTATCTACAGCTGAAATGACAGTTGGTGTACTAGAACAAGTGCCTTGTTCTAAAACAGACTTATCTATGCCTATTTACGATCTAGAAAGCTGAAAGTGAAATCAATCTTTCCTTTCTCCTTTATCTATAGAATTAATAGGGTTTGGCGAAATAAATATTTATATTTATGTCAAATTTTAATTAGATAAGAGCACTTATGAACTGCAATACATGAGAAAGTTGTGCTTCGCGGAACACCATCACGCGCAGTGAACTTAACTTATTACTCAACATAACTTAAAACACCACTCAACACCACTCATCACCACACAACACACAACACTCAACATCACAACAACAACAGGTAATGGAAGAGAGTTATTAGACACAAGAAGAAGAAGTAGTTAATTTGGGAAAACACAGAGAATTATTTATACACATTGTAAACACCATTGAGTAGAAGAAATGTTATAAATGTATGTCATTTATTTACATGCATCTTGACACCTTCTCACTCTTGTCATTGTCTCACTGTACACGTTCACTGACCCAGGTCAAATGAGGACTTACATACAGCAGGAACAAGTTGATACAAGGCGTACACAGTGTGATAAACTCTGACCACCCCAAATTAACCCAACACTAGCTTAGAGAGAAAAAGAGGGGAGGGGAACTAGTTCCTACTTCAGGAATTTAGATTTCTTCCGACCTACTTCTTATTATTGTATTGGTAGGAATGTATATATTTATGTGAATATTCACCAGTGATCTTGGTGGCTACATACCAACAACCACCCAACACATCAGCAAATTAACCACCTAAATCAGACCTGAGGGAGGGAAGCCGAGAGAAAGAGATGAACCACAAGTGAGAGGGAGGATGACTGGGCTATGAGCAGAGCATGGGGAGGCCTTCAGAGGAGCTATACGGGCAGACCTGAAGTGGATCCATCAGTCAATGGACCCTGGCTTACCTAATCCTCCAGTCACCAGGTTACTTTTCTCATTGGTAGACACCACACCCAATTTCAGGAAAACTGATATTTAATGGTTGAGACATCACCATCACACTTAATATGTACAACATCAAAATGTTACTATGTTTTCACACTTGTTGACATCTCATATATTGATGCTTGTTATTGATTGTCTGGGACAATGGTCCAATGTGCAACTTTTCTATTACTTTGTGTAAATCACAATAGAGATGTATGTACTGACCAGAAGGCTCGGGCCAGTCAATAAATGATTAACATGAATTGACCTTCTGTTAATTTGTCAGTTCAAACCTATCTGTGTCAACAACTTCTTTGTACATCATGTTGTCAGAATCTAATGTGATTGATTGTGTGTTTGATTGTTTAGAGATAAATTAACTCATAATGACTTACTGAATGGGGAAAGAAAAAGACTCTAGATCTATCAACTGCTCAACATCCATGTTTTCTTCATCTAAATCAGGCTGAGAAAATTCTCCAGACTTTCCTCAGATTTGATAAACTAAAAGGGGGCTCCAGAGCTATCAGAATCATTGGAGAAGGGGCAGATTCCCAGTTAGTAATTACCATTCTTACCAGGGCCATAATCTATATCTCCTAGACAATACTTAATAGAACGAGACCTGCAGATAACTCAAGGTTCATATTCTGGGGTTATTTAAGATAGAAGAGGATGGGGCTCTACATCTTTTGTTAGAGATGGGGCATGCACTACAGTGATCTCCCACTCCCTTCAAAATATATGACAATCATCATCATCATCATCATCATCATCATCATCATCATCATCATCGTCATCATCATCATCATCATCATCATCATCATCATCATCATCATCATCACCATCATCACCATCATCATCATCATCAACATCATCATCATCATCATCATCATCATACAGTGTACATGTCCCGAGGGATGGACTGGCTATAGGTATGAGATGTGAAAGTGTCATCACATTGTCTAGGCCTGAATGCACGGGGGAATAGCTGGTCAGATGTTGCCTCTGTTGACAGACGATGATGATAACATCTGATGGCTACAGAAATGTGGTTTCTGAGGAAAATGCAAAGAGTACCATGGACAGATAGAAAAACCAATGACCAAGTACTACATGAGACAAATGAACATCGTAAACTGATTAGAGAAATTAGACGTAGACAGTCAACAATTTTTGGACATGTTATGAGAAGAAATGGATTGGAGAACTTATTGACAACTGGCAAGATTGAGGGGAACAGACCAAGAGGAAGACCGAGAGGAAAATACCTGGATGGCTTGGCCATTTGGCATGGACGAGACAGGAACACTGAGCTGATCCACGACTCTGGTGATCGAGTGAAATGGCGAGTCATGACCGCCCACGCTTTCCGGCATGGCACATGATTGATTGATTGATTGACAGACGATGAGCGTTGGCGTCGTAACCATCGTCCGGCCACGCTCATGATATGATCAGGGTAGCTACATATCAATTACACTAATGCGTCAGCCCGTGCACAGTATACGAAAAGTTGTATTTTATACAGATTTGGTCAGATTCCTGCAAGCAATGAAACATTGTCTGGGTATTTTTGGACATCCGGTGTCAGTAAACAATATAAACAATATAATTCCTAAACGGTAATAATTCTGAAAGAATTATAATTTCTAAAATAAATATAAGAGATAAATATAAGATATAATAAATAAGAATAACAAGTCATGCTGTATACTACATTGCAAATATGTACACTGCTCTCATACAATATATTGCGGTTATTTTAGAGAAGTATTGTTATGTTATTTCTGTTATTAGGCATTGCTTCATATTACCTTTATCTTCGAAAATTATTCATATATGTTCTCATTTTTCTTGTTATACAAAATGTCAAATGTCAGGGATAGTTTCGAATTTTACTTATGTCTGCCCATGTTCTTCCCGTCTTGAACTTACAAACAAGAACCTCCCCTATCAAGGCCAGAAACGCCAGCCCTATACCACAACCGGAAATGTAGAACACCCCAATAACATTTTCCATATCAAGATACAAGTTGTCCGTTTCTTCCACAACTTTCACAGTCGCGTTAAACTTTTTCGTGTGCCTCCGGAATATTTCATTTATAATCCCCGCGTCTCTCATTTTAACAATATGATCAGAAACCTTGGCATTCAGCTCGGAATTCATCGGAAAAGATGAACCCCCCGTTAGCAGTGAGAAGTTTATCGTTGATCACGGCAAGATCTGTGAGACTCGTGTATTCCATGAGGTACTCTAGAGTAAAACTTGCCACGAGAGCAACGAAGTTTCCGGACCTGACGTTTCTCACCATGTCTTCTATATTTCCTTGTATGCTGGGATCAGATTCTGAGAACCGCTGTACGCCTTTATATAGTTTGTGTAGAACCGTTCCTGGTGGTGAAGACCTCATAATGTAGTAGGCAGTTGTGGCGTTAGTAACACCCCAGCGGAAGTCACTCCGTGAAACCAGTTCGTCGAATGTTTTAATGGAAGGTAAAGCTGAATTGTCCACGAAGCCCGCCGTGAGATTCCCTGTGTAGGTAGCAATTACTACTATCATCACCAACGACCAGGCTGATAATAATACCCTCGGCGCACAGTGATTGGGCTGAGGTAATGTATCCAAGTTCAGAACGGTTCCGAATAGTCTGAAAAGTAAATCAATTATGTATTCATAATTTGAGCAGGAATAGCTATGATGTAACCCGCTTTCAAACTCATCTCGCCTATGACCTCTGGTGTCCTGATTCCTGTGAATGGATACCCCGTAAATGCGAATGGCTGTGTACAACAAACGTACTGTCCGTCTGTTTTCAAAAAAAG
>JACEFZ010022970.1:0-22272 GCA_014155875.1 Cepaea nemoralis | reverse complement strand
CACAGCTGCACGAAGGTAAGGTGCTGATCCGGCAGCACAAGTAGCCTACCTCGTGAGCGAGTACAAAAAGTCAAAAAGTGCCCAGTCGAAGAAAGGGGCTGCGAAAACTGTATCTAACTCATAGAGAGTGTAGACAAAAGTGGAAGAACGTCTCAATGCCGCAAAATGGAACGCACGGCGAGCGAACCTATTGCATGGTCCGAAGTCAAAAGCGTGGGTGTCGCTTGCAGTCTGACCGTCCCTGGTGTGTGCCTGAGCGATCAGTGGCAAACGAGTTGCCCAACACATGGAAGTGAGGAACTAAAGCAGCCATGAGCAGGACGTGGCAACTCCTCGGGTGAGCCCAGTCACAGAGCAATATGTGCCGGCTCTGCAATTATGAAGCCCCCTTGGATAGCGAGGGAATGCTCATGGTCTGCCCCTGCCTTCCCTTGAGGGCCGACCACGATGTCGTTCATCGTTCTATCTTGACCAGCTGAGATGTTAGCGACATCTTAACAGTCCAACGTGCCTCGAAACCAGAGGATGGCTAACCTCATTAAAAAATGCCCGCTGGAAGTCGGAAGTGTCGTCCTACGGGTGGCAAACTAAAAATTGACACTACGCATTTACGTCCGAGTGAAATGTCTCGTCCGAATGTCTCTCGTGCTAGGAACAGCTCTGACTACCTAGTTTCCGAATGTCGCTCTTGTTCGGAACAGCTCTGACTTGGTAGTTTTCCGAATGTCTGTTGAGCCTGGAAAAGCTCTGATGGGCGCAACGACAAGCACATGTCCGAAAACTCGCTGAGTGGATGCCGTCTGCAAACCTGTCTGGTTTGTGCGGGAATGACCCGGGGAAACGAAATGACCAATATATTGAAGTGAGGATTTAAAGCAGCCATGAGCAGGACGTGACGATCTCCCTCGGTGAGCCCAGATCCAGGGCGTTATGTGTCGGCCCTGCAACTATGGAAGCAACCTTGGATGGCGGAAAATGCTATGGACTGTCCCTGCCTTCCTTTGAGGGATGACCGTTGTCTTCGACCGTTCCACCTTGGCCAGCAGGGTTGTAGATGGCGCCACAAAAGTGAGTGTCTCCCAGGAATGCTACCTGGTCAAAAATGCACGCTAAAGTCGATGTGTTGGCCTACGGGTTTCGGCCCAAGGGCGCATAACAGACACACCGCAATCACATCTGAAAAAACACTCCGGATGAACGAAAAGAAGAAGAAGAGAAGATCAATAGAGACAATGTGCTTCATAGTTTATACGAAGGCATTTGATAAATTTATTATTTGGTTGTTTCGGGATTTGAAATTTAAATATTGAACACAACCCACTACCGGCAACGCTGATCGCACTCTGGTATGAACCTAATGCCTATCCACGTCAATATGGAAGCACTATACTTGAGTTTCGCTCTCGTTTGAGCTCGTCAGTAGTGCATATCCCTGACCAGATCCGGAAACAAGCCCCGGATCACTGGCGTGTGAAGTGGGTGTGTAACCACGCGGCACACGCTGGACACACCAAATTATCATAACAGAATACTACAACGTCACCCATCGTAGGCTGTGCTGGGGGGGGGGGTGTCGGGTCTTGAGCCTGAGGAATTAAGGCCGCCTGGCTAGTACAGTCACCGCGAACTGTGCAGGTTAGGGTTTTCCTCTTTTCCCCCAACAGAAAAAAAATTCATACCTTACCGAGGATTCGAACCCAGATCTCCCGAAGGAGAGTCCAGCATTCTAGCCACTCGGCTGGAAACCTGTGAAAACCTGTTCAGTAAATATCCAACAAGCTCCTCTTCTGACATGTTTCAGATATAGTTGCACACTGTCCTGTCTATATGGTTCAAACATAATTGCAAACTGTCCTGTTTACATTTATATGGTTCAGACATAATTGCATGCTGTTCTGTCAATATTTACAATTTATTAAAACAGTTCAGACACTGTTCTGTATATATTTTACTTGGTTCAGAAATAGTTGCACACTCATCCCAAATCATATCATCTCATCTCATCTCATCACATCTCATCTCATCAATCTCATCACATCTCATCTCATCACATCACATCTCATCTCATCCCATCTCATCTCTTCATGTTACTCTTGTACCTGCTTATGGGCTTCATGTATCAATATTCCCATGGACTCAGTTATTCCCTGCATCCATTGGCCTCTTCCTCTGCTTCCCTCTGGTCTGTACATCATTGCTTGTTGTAGTATACTGTTGCACACTGTCCTGTATATATTTTACTTGGTTCAGATATTGTTGCACACTGTCCTGTATATATTTTACTTGGTTCAGATATGGTTGCACATTGTTCTGTCTATATTTTACTTGATTCAGATATTGTTGAACACTGTCCTGTCTATATTTTACTTGGTTCAGAAATAGTTGCACACTGTCCTATATATATTTTACTTGGTTCAGAAATAGTTGCACACTGTCCTGTATATATTTTACTTGATTCAGATATTGTTGCACACTGTCCTGTCTATATTTTACTTGGTTCAGAAATAGTTGCACACTGTCCTGTATATATTTTATTTGGTTCAGAAATAGTTGCACACTGTCCTGTATATATTTTACTTGGTTCAGAAATAGTTGCACACTGTCCTGTCTATATTTTACTTGATTCAGATATTGTTGCACACTGTCCTGTATATATTTTACTTGGTTCAGAAATAGTTGCACACTGTCCTGTATATATTTTACTTGGTTCAGAAATAGTTGCACACTGTCCTGTCTATATTTTACTTATTTCAGATATTGTTGCACACTGTCCTGTATATATTTTGCTTTGTTCAGAAATAGTTGCACACTGTCATGTATATATTTTACTTGGTTCAGAAATAGTTGCACACTGTCCTGTCTGTATGTATACAGTTCAGAAATAGTTGCACACTGTCCTGTCTGTATGTATACAGTTCAGAAATAGTTGCACACTGTCCTGTCTGTATGTATACAGTTCAGAAATAGTTGCACACTGTCCTGTCTATGTTTATACAGTTCAGAAATAGTTGCACACTGTCCTGTCTATATGTATACAGTTCAGAAATAGTTGCACACTGTCCTGTCTGTATGTATACAGTTCAGAAATAGTTGCACACTGTCCTGTCTGTATGTATACAGTTCAGAAATAGTTGCACACTGTCCTGTCTGTATGTATACAGTTCAGAAATAGTTGCACACTGTCCTGTCTATGTTTATACAGTTCAGAAATAGTTGCACACTGTCCTGTCTATGTTTATACAGTTCAGAAATAGTTGCACACTGTCCTGTCTGTATGTATACAGTTCAGAAATAGTTGCACACTGTCCTGTCTGTATGTATACAGTTCAGAAATAGTTGCACACTGTCCTGTCTGTATGTATACAGTTCAGAAATAGTTGCACACTGTCCTGTCTGTATGTATACAGTTCAGAAATAGTTGCACACTGTCCTGTCTGTATGTATACAGTTCAGAAATAGTTGCACACTGTCCTGTCTGTATGTATACAGTTCAGAAATAGTTGCACACTGTCCTGTCTGTATGTTATACAGTTCAGAAATAGTTGCACACTGTCCTGTCTATATGTTATACAGTTCAGAAATAGTTGCACACTGTCCTGTCTATATGTATACAGTTCAGAAATAGTTGCACACTGTCCTGTCTGTATGTATACAGTTCAGAAATAGTTGCACACTGTCCTGTCTATATGTATATAGTTCAGAAATAGTTGCACACTGTCCTGTCTGTATGTATACAGTTCAGAAATAGTTGCACACTGTCCTTTCTGTATGTATACAGTTCAGAAATAGTTGCACACTGTCCTGTCTGTATGTATACAGTTCAGAAATAGTTGCACACTGTCCTGTCTATGTTTATACAGTTCAGAAATAGTTGCACACTGTCCTGTCTATATGTATACAGTTCAGAAATAGTTGCACACTGTCCTGTCTGTATGTATACAGTTCAGAAATAGTTGCACACTGTCCTGTCTATGTTTATACAGTTCAGAAATAGTTGCACACTGTCCTGTGTGTATGTATACAGTTCAGAAATAGTTGCACACTGTCCTGTCTGTATGTACAGTTCAGAAATAGTTGCACACTGTCCTGTCTGTATGTATACAGTTCAGAAATAGTTGCACACTGTCCTGTCTATGTTTATACAGTTCAGAAATAGTTGCACACTGTCATGTCTATATGTATACAGTTCAGAAATAGTTGCACACTGTCCTGTCTATGTTTATACAGTTCAGAAATAGTTGCACACTGTCCTGTCTATGTTTATACAGTTCAGAAATAGTTGCACACTGTCCTGTCTGTATGCATTACAGTTCAGAAATAGTTGCACACTGTCCTGTCTGTATGTATACAGTTCAGAAATAGTTGCACACTGTCCTGTCTATATGTATACAGTTCAGAAATAGTTGCACACTGTCCTGTCTGTATGTATACAGTTCAGAAATAGTTGCACACTGTTCCTGTCTATATGTATACAGTTCAGACATAGTTGCAGTACTGTCCTGTCTATGTTTTACTTGGTTCAGACATAGTTGCACACTGTCTATGTTTTACTTGATTCACAAACAGTTCTGCACTCTCTCACTGGGAATGACTTAAAACACATTCAGAGGGTAGTTGATATTGTCTCGGGAGTTAGGTAGACCTGAGTGAGAATGAGATGGGCAGTCGGGAGTTAGGATGTGGGAGTTGTGATTGATGTGTTACGTTTAGTGAGTTGTGCTTGATGTGTTAGGTTTAATACATGATTGATGTGCAAGGTTTAATGAATGATTGATGTGTTAGGTTTAGTGAGTTGTGCTTGATGTGTTAGGTTTAATACATGATTGATGTGCAAGGTTTAGTGAATGATTGATGTGTTAGGTTTAGTGAATGATTGATGTGCAAGGTTTAGTGAATGATTGATGTGTTAGGTTTAGTGAATGATTGATGTGCTAGGTTTAGTGAGTTGTGCTTGATGTGTTAGGTTTAATACATGATTGATGTGTTAGGTTTAATACATGATTGATGTGTTAGGTTTAATACATGATTGATGTGTTAGGTTTAATACATGATTGATGTGCAAGGTTTAATGAATGATTGATGTGTTAGGTTTAGTGAGTTGTGCTTGATGTGTTAGGTTTAATACATGATTGATGTGCAAGGTTTAATGAATGATTGATGTGTTAGGTTTAGTGAATGATTGATGTGCTAGGTTTAGTGAATTGGGATTTATGTGCTGGGTTTCATGAATTGTGATTTATGTGCTAGGTTTCATGAATTGTGATTTATGTGCTGGGTTTCATGAATTGTGATTTATGTGCTGGGTTTCATGAATTGGTATTGATGTGTTAGGTTTAATGAATTGTGGTTGATGTTATCTGTCTCTGTTTTCTCTCTTCAGGCAGCCCCTATAAAAGATATTGTCATCTCTGACAGTGCACCAAAGAATTTAATGTTACAGAAGCATGCCGATTACATCGCTGCATACGGGAACAAGAAGGATGATTATGTAATTATAAATGTTGTTTATTCCACTTCACCCTCATCCTGCTGTGTGTCTTCTTCTTGGCTTCTTCCTCTCTTGTTCCTTGTCATCTTACTTTTACTGCTCAGGCTCCATTTTCCCCTTTCCATTCCTCTTTGTCTTTTTGCTATCTCTTTTATCTTTGTTCAGCACATAACTAGCTTTATTGGCTTCTCCTGAGGCTATGTTTGTATCTCTGTTCCTAATGCACACTGATCTTTAAGTGTAGGTGTGGAGAACCCCAGTGTGCTAACCAGGCTCTGGTGTGTGGCCTTGACTGGTCATGTCTGTGTTTGTTTAGTGTACTCATGATGTTGTCTGCCCATCACTTTCTTGGTCTTCTCCACCTCTGTGTTCACATGTTACCTTCATCTGTGTTGACACATCCGTCCATCATATGCCATGCTGATAAGTGTGGGCAGTCATGTTTCGTCATCTCACTCGATCACCAAAGTTATGGATCAGCTCAGTGTTCATGACTCTACCATACCATGTGGCCAAGCTATCCAGGTATTTACTTCTCTGCCTTCCCCTTGTTCTCTTCCCCTGGACCTTGCCAGTTGTCACTAAATTCTGCAATTTATTTCTTCTCATAACGTGACCCCAAAATGTGACTGCCTTCGTGTAATTTCTCTAATCAGTGTACAACTTTCATTTGTTTCTTGTAGGACTTGGTCATTGTCCATGGTATTCTTGGCATTTGCATTTTGGACACATGATCTTCATCTGATAACTATGTTGATATATGACCCTTATCTAACATCTCTGGTCATTATTGCCATAGTGTAACACCCATGATCACACATTGCGTAGTTAAACACATCAGTTGACATATTGCCATTGTGTAACACGTATGATCACACATTGCATAGTTAAACACATAATTTCACATATTGCCATAGTGTAACACTGTGATAACATATTTCCACAATTTAATTCTTTCGGTGCCAAACAAAAATTGGGTCCTGACCAAACAGAAATTCAAGGCAGAAAATTGAAAGTAGGAGTGTGTCACAATAATGCTTTTAAAATGGTTAAAATGGTAGCAGATATATTGGATTATATATCAAATTAAAGAGGAGTGCACAAGGAACATGACAGTGTTAATAATTAATTGATAGGTTAGAAATATTATGACAATAATGAGAGGTTTAGTAATAACAATTGAAATTAAAAAGGTAAAAAATATTTATAAATTTCACTTACCAAGGCTTTATTTTGTATCCACAGCAGCTAATCCAGTTAAATTTGCTGAATACTGTTACACACACCACTTTTGTTCAATAATATCACAAGAACTGCACCACAACACCAATAAAACATACTTAAAACATAATATTTTGAAGCACATAATTTTCACACAAAATGGAAAATGTCAGTAACACACCACTCAGATTGTACTGAGAAGAAGAATATAAACACTATTTTCTATTTAGTTATGATTATTATTCTTTTAAATTTAATTATTTAAATACTCCTTAAATACTTTGTGATAGGCAAAACAAATTTAGAGGCATAAATGTGGCCCATTAGCGCATTCATAATTCGATATGTGCCATCATATTATGACATATTATGACGAACTTTCACTTTCAGTGGTGTTTCGAAATATCTAACGAAATAATCTAACTGAATACTGCACGTGGTTTCAGTTTTAGAATCTTTCACAAAGTCCTTGAAATCACTATAAATATAATTTCTAGCTTGATCTGATGTCATTCCACGAGGCCGCATACTCAAGGGCGTTGTCATTTGCAAAAAACCAAAACAAACTAATTAACACTAGTTTAAAACTAAAAAAACTCACAAAATCAATGGATGAAAACGCTTGACCTTACTACGCCAAAAGGGAAATGTTCTGGGTATGTGAATTTTCAATTTAACGTCACTTAAAATTGCGGAAGGTAGCAGAAATGTATCAAATAAACTACTGTTTATAATGTGGCGATCAAAGGGCCCACGGCCGCCACCATTGGTCTAATGTTGCGATGTATGGGCGCATGGCAGAGAAAGAGTTAATGTATATGTTCACATATTGTCTCAGTCAAACACATTACACTTACCCGTGTTAAAACCTAGTTCATGTCCCACCGGCACCATACAGGAGTACACAATGACAGAATTCTTACGTATGAACGGCATGTACTGGGGCCTGACCTCCATGGCTCTCACCGGACAGCTGGACCGCATGGACAGGTCGGAGGTCGTGGACTTCATCCAGAAATGCCAGCATGAGTGTGGCGGCTTCAGTTGCAGCATCGGCCATGACCCACATCTGCTGTCCACCTTGAGTGCCGTGCAGGTATAGTTTGGACATTTTATGTTCTCTTTGTTTTGTTTCCGTTACAGTATTACATATTTATTTCACCGATTGTCTGTTTACGTGGAACTTTTCTGTAGACATAGTGTCTTTAGATATGATTGTTTCATCTTTTTCTTATTCTTGTTTCCTCCATAAGCTTCTACTTTTCCCCAACTTTCTGCAGTTGCCTGCATTTCTTTAATTACCTCCTGCTCCTTTTTCCATCCCCTTATTTTCTTCTTTTTTTTCCCCCCATAATTTCCTGCCATTCATAGTCTTCCTGTCATATTTTTCTTCTTTTCTTAATCTCCTATTTTCACCCATAAATTTCTCCTCTTCTTTTCTTGCCTGTTTTTTTCTTCATTTTCACTTCACCTTTTTCTCTTCTTCCATCCTTGGGAGATTTATGTGTGTGGGCTGTAGGTGAGTGGTTGGGGGAGGCGTGGGGAGTGGGGAGTTGTGTGGGTGGGTGGGGAATATGTGTGTGGATGAGGGATGTGTCTGGGTGGGGATGTGTATGGGTCAGTGTGGGTGTGTGTATGGGTGATGGATGTGTGTATGAGTGGATGTGTGGGTGGGGGTATGTGGATGGGTGTGTGGGGATGTGTGTAGGGGGTGTGTGGGGGATGTGTGTATGGGTTGGGGGATGGCTGTGACTAATGTATATATGGATGCGGGAGGTGTGTATGGGGTGGGAGATGTGTGTGTGGGGGTAGGAGATGTGTGTGGGAGTATGGGAGAAGTGTGTGAGTGGAGGATGTGTGGGGTGTGAGTGTGGAGATATGTGTGTCTGGGATGGTGGGGAGATGTGTGCGGGTGGAGGATGTGTGTGGTGGGGATGTGTGAGTGGATGGGTGGGGAGGTGGATGGATGGGGCGTGTGTGGGTGGAGAATATTTGGGTGGGTGAGGGATGTGTGTTTGGGTTGGTGTGTTTTTGTGGGTAGTGGTATGTGTGAGTGTTGGCGGGTGAGGGATGTGTGGGTGTTGGTAGGTGGGGGATGTGTGTGTGGGTGGGTATGTTGGGGTGTGTGTAAGGGGAATGGAGGATGTGTGTATGCGTGGGAGATGTGTGTGGGTGGGGATGTATGTGTGGTTGTGGGGTGGGTGGGAAAATGTGTGGGGGGATGTGTGTGTGGATGGTAAGATATGTGGGTGGATGGTAAGATATGTGTGTATGGGTGGGTGATGTGTGAGTGGGTGAGGGATGTGGGTGTGTTGGTGCTAGATGTGTGTGTGGGAGGGGTATGTGTTTGTGGTTGGGGGTGTATGATTGGTTGGGTGGAGCATATGTGTGGGTGTCAAGGTGTTAGATTATAGTAGAACAGACTAGTGACAGAAGAGGGGCAAAGACTAAGAGGACATAGAGACAGGACCTCTATCAGGGTATAGACAGAGACAGCACCCAAGCTAGGACTTAAGAATAGCAATAAGACTAGACTCGGGTGGGGACACTAACGTGTTAGAGTTAGGACAACAGAGGGACCGACCCGAGAACAGGGGTGGGTACATTAGGTCACGGGGAATACCGTGATGACGTAAACTAGAATAGAACTTTAGAGGGTAACGAGTACTAAGACAACAGTGCTGCGTGCAAAGAGAACGGCGCGCAGAGTTGTGAACACCACGAGGGAATTTGACCACGTAGGCAAGCGACAAACTGAGCTGCTTCAGACAGCGACAAGACGGCCTTCCGACTGGACGTAGTTTTGTTCTGAAGCCATTATCTATTGTTGTGAACGCATGCGATGTTAACGAGAGAGTGATCATGTGTGATGATATGTATCTATATATTGTGTGACGAGTGGCGATCATTATATTGATGTGACAGGCAAATAACGCCTTGTTTGATTGTCAGGCTTGCCTGGAATAAATTCTGTGTAAAACATCTGTACGAGCTGTAGTTATATTTGAGGTACGGATGACGTTGCCTGATTGCGAGTAAACGCAAGACTGTGACAGGCAGTGAGTTTGTGTGGGTTGGGGTATGTGTGAGTGGGGAGTTGTGTGTGGGTGGGGATGTTTGTGTGGGTGGGTGCGAGATGTCTGGGTTGGTGAGGGGATGTGTAAGTGGGTGGAGGGATGTGTGGTGGGTGGGGTTATGGGTATGGGATGGGTTATGTGTGAGTGGGTGAGGGATGTGTTTGTGTGGGTTGGTGCAGGATGTCTGTGTTGGAGGGGGGATGTGCCACATAACATGATAATATGCATTGTTTATGCTTACAACATTCATTTGACAGTGTGTTTTTTTTTCTATGTGAATGTATCATGCACTGTTGATGAACGAAAGATGAGTGATTGGAAGGGCTGAATGTAAAACAGGCCTGCGTGCCCAATTTGTAACCCTTTTAAAATAAAGTTCAATTCAATTCAATCCTTCGCTTGCTATCTCGGTATCCTCTGCCTGCTTCCAATTCCTTCTTGTTTGAACCTGGCTCATCATCATCATCATCTTTCACTTCTGCCGTCAAGTGTCGTGGGGAGGAATAATTTGTGTTCCAGCGCCCGGTGGGCGGCACTGGATAGTGTCATTCCGTGTAGCTGTACAATGTCTTTGATGTCGTCAATCCATTTTCTTCTTGGACATCCTCGTGGTCTCATCGCAGATGATCTTTAATGTAAGGCCAGTGATGGTAGTTGTTGGTGTTGCATTCTAACGACATGGCCAAACCACTTGATCTTCTGTCTTTCAATAAATGTGGCACAAGGTGTTGATCCCACAGTCTGTCTGATAATAGCGTTTCTTACTCGGTCTCGGATTGTTAAGTGGACCCAGTGGGTGGGTCGTATTGTGGGAGATCCAGCCGTGGATAGTATCTGGACTAAATGTCTTGTGAATTTGAGATTCAGCAGGCCGTGAGAAGACAGAGATGTGTGCTGGTTAAATTGTGAGGAGGATATTTATATTCTATGGATTACATTATTTCTGGATGTATAAACATGTTCCGTCTGTCCGTGTTCTTTCTGGATTAAAGATTATGTGCGCCAACTCAATCTTGTTTCATGACTGGTGAAGGTGCACTGCTGGGGTGAGTTGGATTAAGAGACAGTTAGATAGCTCGATTGACACACCAGGAGCATCGTTACCTAGACAACGACCATCACACGCATGACAATATCAGGAACATTTCATCGTAAGAACTTCGTGATATTATCATCAAGAACGTCGTGTGACACTCTCCACCAGTATATATCTGTGCTCTAATCTTCTCCTTAACCTCTCTGCCCGCACATATCAGTGCTCTAATATTCTTGTTAACTCCATGCCAGCATATATAGGTGCTCCAATCTTCTCCTTAACATCTCCACCCATGTATTTCAGGGCTCCAATCTTCTCGTTAACATCCCCGCCGGCATATATCAGAGCTCCAATCTTCTCGTTAACATCCCCGCCAGCGTATATTGGTGCTCCAGTCTTCTCATTAACATTCACGCCAGCGTACATTGGTGCTCCAATGTTCTCATTGACATCCCTGTCAGCGTACATTGGTGCTCCAACATTCTCATTAACATCCCTGTCAGCGTACATTGGTGCTCCAACGTTCTCATTAACATCCCTGTCAGCGTACATTGGTGCTCCAACGTTCTCATTAACATCCCTGTCAGCGTACATTGGTGCTCCAACGTTCTCATTAACATCCACGCCAGCGTACATTGGTGCTCCAACGTTCTCATTAACATCCCTGTCAGCGTACATTGGTGCTCCAACGTTTTCATTAACATCCCTGTCAGCGTACATTGGTGCTCCAACGTTCTCATTAACATCCCTGTCAGCATACATTGGTGTTCCAACGTTCTCATTAACATCCCTGTCAGCGTACATTGGTGCTCCAACGTTCTCATTAACATCCCTGTCAGCGTACATTGGTGCTCCAACGTTCTCATTAACATCCACGCCAGCGTACATTGGTGCTCCAACGTTCTCATTAACTACCCTGTCAGCGTACATTGGTGCTCCAACGTTTCTCATTAACATCCCTGTCAGCGTACATTGGTGCTCCAACGTTCTCATTAACATCCACGCCAGCGTACATTGGTGCTCCAACGTTCTCATTAACATCCCTGTCAGCGTACATTGGTGCTCCAACGTTCTCATTAACATCCACGCCAGCGTACATTGGTGCTCCAACGTTCTCATTAACATCCACGCCAGCGTACATTGGTGCTCCAACGTTCTCATTAACATCCCTGTCAGCGTACATTGGTGCTCCAACGTTCTCATTAACATCCACGCCAGCGTACATTGGTGCTCCAACGTTCTCATTAACATCCCTGTCAGCGTACATTGGTGCTCCAACGTTCTCATTAAACATCCACGCCAGCGTACATTGGTGCTCCAACGTTCTCATTAACATCCACGCCAGCGTACATTGGTGCTCCAACGTTCTCATTAACATCCCTGTCAGCGTACATTGGTGCTCCAAACGTTCTCATTAACATCCCTGTCAGCGTACATTGGTGCTCCAACGTTCTCATTAACATCCACGCCAGCGTACATTGGTGCTCCAACGTTCTCATTAACATCCCTGTCAGCGTACATTGGTGCTCCAACGTTCTCATTAACATCCCTGTCAGCGTACATTGGTGCTCCAACGTTCTCATTAACATCCACGCCAGCGTACATTGGTGCTCCAACGTTCTCATTAACATCCCTGTCAGCGTACATTGGTGCTCCAACGTTCTCATTAACATCCCTGTCAGCGTACATTGGTGCTCCAACGTTCTCATTAACATCCACGCCAGCGTACATTGGTGCTCCAACGTTCTCATTAACATCCACGCCAGCGTACATTGGTGCTCCAACGTTCTCATTAACATCCACGCCAGCGTACATTGGTGCTCCAACGTTCTCATTAACATCCACGCCAGCGTACATTGGTGCTCCAACGTTCTCATTAACATCCACGCCAGCGTACATTGGTGCTCCAACGTTCTCATTAACATCCCTGTCAGCGTACATTGGTGCTCCAACGTTCTCATTAACATCCATGCCAGCGTACATTGGTGCTCCAACGTTCTCATTAACATCCCTGTCAGCGTACATTGGTGCTCCAACGTTCTCATTAACATCCCTGTCAGCGTACATTGGTGCTCCAACGTTCTCATTAACATCCACGCCAGCGTACATTGGTGCTCCAACGTTCTCATTAACATCCCTGTCAGCGTACATTGGTGCTCCAACGTTCTCATTAACATCCCTGTCAGCGTACATTGGTGCTCCAACGTTCTCATTAACATCCCTGTCAGCGTACATTGGTGCTCCAACGTTCTCATTAACATCCCTGTCAGTGTACATTGGTGCTCCAACGTTCTCATTAACATCCCTGTCAGCGTACATTGGTGCTCCAACGTTCTCATTAACATCCCTGTCAGTGTACATTGGTGCTCCAACGTTCTCATTAACATCCCTGTCAGTGTACATTGGTGCTCCAACGTTCTCATTAACATCCCTGTCAGCGTACATTGGTGCTCCAACGTTCTCATTAACATCCACGCCAGCGTACATTGGTGCTCCAACGTTCTCATTAACATCCCTGTCAGCGTACATTGGTGCTCCAACGTTCTCATTAACATCCACGCCAGCGTACATTGGTGCTCCAACGTTCTCATTAACATCCCTGTCAGCGTACATTGGTGCTCCAACGTTCTCATTAACATCCCTGTCAGCGTACATTGGTGCTCCAACGTTCTCATTAACATCCACGCCAGCGTACATTGGTGCTCCAACGTTCTCATTAACATCCCTGTCAGCGTACATTGGTGCTCCAACGTTCTCATTAACATCCCTGTCAGCGTACATTGGTGCTCCAACGTTCTCATTAACATCCCTGTCAGCGTACATTGGTGCTCCAACGTTCTCATTAACATCCCTGTCAGCGTACATTGTAGGTATGAAACCCTTAACATGTTGCACCCCTGCAGCAGCTACTGCTGTAGAACTAGCAGCAGCTGCTTCCTGACCTGACATCCTCACATTGTTTGATGCCCTGGGTTTCAGATCCTCCCATTGTTTGATGCCCTGGGTTTCAGATCCTCACATTGTTTGATGCCCTGGGTTTCAGATCCTCACATTGTTTGATGCCCTGGGTTTCAGATCCTCACATTGTTTGATGCCCTGGGTTTCAGATCCTCACATTGTTTGATGCCCTGGGTTTCAGATCCTCACATTGTTTGATGCCCTGGGTTTCAGATCCTTACCTTGTTTGATGCTCTGGGTTTCAGATCCTCCCATTGTTTGATGCATTGGGTTTCAGATCCTCACATTGTTTGATGCCCTGGGTTTCAGATCCTCACATTGTTTGATGCCCTGGGTTTCAGATCCTCACATTGTTTGATGCCCTGGGTTTCAGATCCTTACCTTGTTTGATGCTCTGGGTTTCAGATCCTCCCATTGTTTGATGCATTGGGTTTCAGATCCTCACATTGTTTGATGCCCTGGGTTTCAGATCCTCACCTTGTTTGATGCCCTGGGTTTCAGATCCTCCCATTGTTTGATGCATTGGGTTTCAGATCCTCACCTTGTTTGATGCCCTGGGTTTCAGATCCTCACCTTGTTTGATGCCCTGGGTTTCAGATCCTCACCTTGTTTGATGCCCTGGGTTTCAGATCCTCCCATTGTTTGATGCATTGGGTTTCAGATCCTCACATTGTTTGATGCCCTGGGTTTCAGATCCTCACCTTGTTTGATGCCCTGGGTTTCAGATCCTCACATTGTTTGATGCCCTGGGTTTCAGATCCTCACCTTGTTTGATGCCCTGGGTTTCAGATCCTCCCATTGTTTGATGCATTGGGTTTCAGATCCTCACCTTGTTTGATGCCCTGGGTTTCAGATCCTCACCTTGTTTGATGCCCTGGGTTTCAGATCCTCACCTTGTTTGATGCCCTGGGTTTCAGATCCTCCCATTGTTTGATGCATTGGGTTTCAGATCCTCACATTGTTTGATGCCCTGGGTTTCAGATCCTCACCTTGTTTGATGCCCTGGGTTTCAGATCCTCACATTGTTTGATGCCCTGGGTTTCAGATCCTCACCTTGTTTGATGCCCTGGGTTTCAGATCCTCCCATTGTTTGATGCATTGGGTTTCAGATCCTCACCTTGTTTGATGCCCTGGGTTTCAGATCCTCACCTTGTTTGATGCCCTGGGTTTCAGATCCTCACCTTGTTTGATGCCCTGGATTCCATCGACATGGCAGCAGCTGTTAAGTGGGTGAAGAGTCTGCAGCAGCCTGATGGTAGTTTTTATGGGGATAAATGGGGTGAGTACTGTTTGTGTGGTTGGAGAACTTTCTGCATGAAATCAGCATGATCAGTGTGGTGAGCATTTTATGTGTTTTTGGTGCATTTACTTTGTGTGTGTATGTCTGTCGGGAGGGTGCACTGTGTCTAGGATTTGTACATTCTGATGTGTGGAGTATTTTGTGAGGGCTGAGCACTTTCCTTGCATTAAGTGAATCTGTTTTGTGTGAGGAGAATGATTACTGTGTGTGGAGAGTGCTTTATGTGAGGAGAATACATGAGAAGAATGCTTACTGTGAGTGGAAAGTACTTTGTGTGAGGAGAATGCCTACTGTGAGTGGAGAGTACTTTATGTGAGGAGAATGCCTACTGTGAGTGAAGAGTATTGTGTATGAGGAAAGCTACTGTGTGTGGAGAGTACTTTATGTGAGGAGAATGCCTACTGTGAGTGGAGAGTACTTTATGTGAGGAGAATGCCTACTGTGAGTGGAGAGTACTTTATGTGAGGAGAATGCCTTCTGTGAGTGTAGAGTACTTTGTGTGAGGAGAATGCCTACTCTGAGTGGAGAGTACTTTGTGTGAGGAGAATGCCTACTGTGTGTGGAGAGTTTTTTATGTGAGGAGAATGCCTACTGTGAGTGGAGAGTACTTTATGTGAGGAGAATGCCTTCTGTGAGTGGAGAGTACTTTGTGTGAGGAGAATGCCTACAGTGTGTGGAGAGTACTTTGTGTGAGGAGAATGCCTTCTGTGAGTGGAGAGCACTTTGTGTGAGGAGAATGCCTACTGTGAGTGGAGAGTACTTTGTGTGAGGAGAATGCCTACTGTGAGTGAAGAGTACTTTGTGTGAGGAGAATGCCTACTGTGAGTGAAGAGTATTGTGTATGAGGAAAGCTACTGTGTGTGGAGAGTACTTTATGTGAGGAGAATGCCTACTGTAAGTGGAGAGTACTTGTGTTAGGAGAATGCCTACTGTGAGTGGAGAGTACTTTGTGTGAGGAGATTGCCTTCTGTGAGTGGAGAGTACTTTGTGTGAGGAGAATGCCTACTGTGAGTGGAGAGTACTTTGTGTGAGGAGAATGCCTACAGTGTGTGGAGAGTACTTTGTGTGAGGAGAATGCCTTCTGTGAGTGGAGAGTACTGTGTGTGAGGAGAATGCCTACTGTGAGTGGAGAGTACTTTGTGTGAGGAGAATGCCTACTGTGAGTGAAGAGTATTGTGTGTGAGGAAAGCTACTGTGTGTGGAGAGTACTTTATGTGAGGAGAATGCCTACTGTGAGTGGAGAGTACTTTGTGTGAGGAGAATGCCTACTGTGAGTGGAGAGTACTTTGTGTGAGGAGAATGCCTTCTGTGAGTGGAGAGTACTTTGTGTGAGGAGAATGCCTACTGTGAGTGGAGAGTACTTTGTGTGAGGAGAATGCCTACGGTGTGTGGAGAGTACTTTGTGTGAGGAGAATGCCTACTGTGAGTGGAGAGTACTATGTATGAAAAGAATGCCTACAGTGTATGGAGAGTACTTTGTGTGAGGGAAGTACTTTCTCTGTGTTAAATGAGTGATCTCTGTGCAAAAGGTGAGTATTTTCTCCATATGTGATTATGCTCTGTGTGGATGAGTCTTCCCCATGTGAAGTTTGTCTTTTCTGTAAATGGTTGTGTGTTGTAATACTGGTACAATATAGATGACAGTTGTGATGTTGTAATACTGGTACAATATAGATGACAGTTGTGTGTTTGTAATACTGGTACAATATAGATGACAGTTGTGATGTTGTAATACTGGTACAATATAGATGACAGTTGTGTGTTGTAATACTGGTACAATATAGATGACAGTTGTGATGTTGTAATACTGGTACAATATAGATGACAGTTGTGTGTTGTAATACTGGTACAATATAGATGACAGTTGTGTGTTGTAATACTGGTACAATATAGATGACAGTTGTGATGTTGTAATACTGGTACAATATAGATGACAGTTGTGTGTTGTAATACTGGTACAATATAGATGACAGTTGTGATGTTGTAATACTGGTACAATATAGATGACAGTTGTGATGTTGTAATACTGGTACAATATAGATGACAGTTGTGTGTTGTAATACTGGTACAATATAGATGACAGTTGTGATGTTGTAATACTGGTACAATATAGATGACAGTTGTGTGTTGTAATACTGGTACAATATAGATGACAGTTGTGATGTTGTAATACTGGTACAATATAGATGACAGTTGTGATGTTGTAATACTGGTACAATATAGATGACAGTTGTGATGTTGTAATACTGGTACAATATAGATGACAGTTGTGTGTTGTAATACTGGTACAATATAGATGACAGTTGTGATGTTGTAATACTGGTACAATATAGATGACAGTTGTGATGTTGTAATACTGGTACAATATAGATGACAGTTGTGTGTTGTAATACTGGTACAATATAGATGACAGTTGTGTGTTGTAATACTGGTACAATATAGATGACAGTTGTATGTTGTAATACTGGTACAATATAGATGACAGTTGTGATGTTGTAATATTGGTTTGTGAAATTTCAGGTGAAGTGGACACCAGATTTTCCTTTGTTGCTGTAGCTTGTCTGTCGTTGCTGGTAAGTTTCCTGTAGCAGCACTGGATGCAGTTGTTGTGGTTATTATGACAGCTCAGTGACTGTTACATTATGTTGTAGTTGTGTATTTAATGTGAGACTACCATGTTGGGTTCCATCCATCCATCATGTGCCATGCATGGGCGGTCATGTTTTGCCATCTCACTCGATTACCAGAGTCGTGGATCAGCTCAGTGTTCCTGTCTCTACCATGCCATGTGGCCAAGATATCCAGGTATTTACTTCTCGGTCTTTCCCTTGGTCTCTTCCCTTCGATCTAGCCGTCGTCACCAAGTTCTCCAATTCATTTCTTCTCATAACATGCCCACAAAATTTTGACTGTCTACGTCTAACATCTCTAATCAGTTTATGATCTTCATTTGTTTCTTGAAAGACTTGTTCATTGGTTTTTCTGTCTGTCCATGGTATTCTTTGCATTTCCCTCAGAAACCACATTTCTACAGCCATCAGATGTTTTCAGCTTGTCTGCTCATTGTCCATGCTTCACATCCATACAAAAGTACTTTGTGTGAGGAGGTTACATGTTGGGTTGGGTTGGCATAATCCTCAACTCTCTTTATGTTGAAAAGTGTGTCCCATACTGTGTGTGTGTGCTAATGTCCCATGCTGTGTGGGTGCTAGTGTCCCATGCTGTGTGGGTGCTAGTGTCCCATGCTGTGTGGGTGCTAATGTCCAATGCTGTGTGGGTGCTAGTGTCCCATGCTGTGTGGGTGCTAATGTCCAATGCTGTGTGGGTGCTAGTGTCCCATGCTGTGTGGGTGCTAATGTCCAATGCTGTGTGGGTGCTAGTGTCCCATGCTGTGTGGGTGCTAATGTCCAATGCTGTGTGGGTGCTAGTGTCCCATGCTATGTTGGTTCTAGTGTCCCATGCCACGTGGATGTTAGTGCTACATGGCTGGACAGAAGAACTCAGCTCACAAACACTCCTGAAGTGATTGATCTATGTGAGTTGAGGACCACACTTGTAGCCTTGCTCCAGACCTGGATGTCAGTGTCGTGACCAAGACTTGACTTCACCTTCATATTAATCCTCCTAGACAAACACTCCTCTCGAAATAAGTAATAAATGATCGAGGAAGCTGCCGAGGACCCAAACTGTCCATGTCAGAGACTGCAAGAGAGTCACAGCAATGGATCACAATGGTGGTAGCCAGTCAGTACCCAAATCTTGCACTCACCTCTTGGAGAGCTCACGAGAAAGATTGCAGTGTGTTGCTGGTGTCTCAGGATGAAAACAAGTCACTGTCTGGGCCTAGTTCTACAAGAGCGAACTACTAGACCTGACAGGCTGGGAGAACAATGATGGGATGCAGTGACTTTCAAGAGTATAATGGTCTCACTGTCTGCAGTCAACAGGAACTAAACGTGCAGTCTGTAAGAGGCAAGCATGTAGAACATATAGTGTTAGACAATGTCTTACATGACGGGCAGCACGGGTGTGTGACTGAGGAAATCAGTGGTAGGTTTGATGTCAAACACATCATCTTACAGGACAGACATCATGGATGTATGGCTGAGGAAATCATTGGTAGGTTTGATGTCAAACACATCATCTTACAGGACAGACATCATGGATGTATGGCTGAGGAAATCAGTGGTAGGTTTGATGTCAAACACATCATCTTACAGGACAGACATCATGGATGTATGGCTGAGGAAATCATTGGTAGGTTTGATGTCAAACACATCATCTTACAGGACAGACAGCATGGAGGTATAGTTGAGGAAATCAGTGATAGGTTTGATGTCATCTTACAGGACAGACATCATGGATGTGTGACTGAGGAAATCAGTGGTAGGTTTGATGTCAAACACATCATCTTACAGGACAGACATCATGGATGTGTGACTGAGGAAATCATTGGTAGGTTTGATGTCAAACACATCATCTTACAGGACAGGCAGAATGGATGTATAGTTGAGGAAATCAGTGGTAGGTTTGATGTCAAACACATCATCTTACAGGACAGACAGCATGGATGTGTGACTGAGGAAATCAGTGGTAGGTTTGATGTCAAACACATCATCTTACAGGACAGACATCATGGATGTATGGCTGAGGAAATCAGTGGTAGGTTTGATGTCAAACACATCATCTTACAGGACAGACATCATGGATGTATGGTTGAGGAAATCATTGGTAGGTTTGATGTCAAACACATCATCTTACAGGGCAGGCAGCACTGATGTGTGACTGAGGAAATCAGTAGTAGGTTTGATGTCAGACACATCATCTTACAGGACAGACAGCATGGATGTGTAACTGAGGAAATCAGTGGTAGGTTTGATTTCAAATACATCATCTTACAGGGCAGGTAGCATGGATGTATAACTGAGGAAATCAGTGGTAGGTTTGATGTCAAACACATCATCTTACAGGACAGACAGCATGGATGTATAGGTGAGGAAATCAGTGGTAGGTTTGATGTCAAACACATCATCTTACAGGACTGACATCATAGATGTATGGCTGAGGAAATCAGTGGTAGGTTTGATGTCAAACACATCATCTTACAGGGCAGGCAGCACTGATGTGTGACTGAGGAAATCAGTAGTAGGTTTGATGTCAGACACATCATCTTACAGGACAGACAGCATGGATGTGTAACTGAGGAAATCAGTGGTTGGTTTGATGTCAAACACATCATCTTACAGTACAGACAGCATGGATGTATGGCTGAGGAAATCAGTGGTAGGTTTGCTTGCTTGCTTGTGTTCGTTGGCTTGAGCTCCAACGCGAAGTCCTGTATGTCGGATGAAGACATCCTGTTGTCCAACATCAGTGTGATGTCATACAGGACCTGAGGTTTGCGTGAGTATCCGTTGTCCCATGTCTGGCTTATTGGTGTGCAGACTGGTGGTTCCTCGCCGTACAGGCAGACACTCTCCGACTTCGGAGGAATCAGCGATCCTATTGACTTCAGCCAGGACCCCGAAGGGACCTGTTGCCCAGGACGCTCGACGAGGACGCGTCAATAGGTCTTGGCCAGTATATAACCCGGCCCTGGTGCCTTGGAAACACCTCTGCGTCCCAGTGGTAGGTTTGATGTCAAACACATCATCTTACAGGACAGACATCATGGATGTATGGCCGAGGAAATCAGTGGTAGGTTTGATGTCAAACACATCATCTTACAGGACAGACATCATGGATGTATGGCCGAGGAAATCAGTGGTAGGTTTGATGTCAAACACATCATCTTACAGGATAGGCAGCATGGATATATAGTTGAGGAAATCAGTGGTTGGTTTGATGTCAAACACATCATCTTACAGTACAGGCAGCATGGATGTATAGTTGAGGAAATCAGTGGTTGGTTTGATGTCAAACACATCATCTTACAGGACAGACAGCACAGATATGTGACTGAGGAAATCAGTGGTAGGTTTGATGTCAAACACATCATCTTACAGGACAGACAGCACAGATATGTGACTGAGGAAATCAGTGGTTGGTTTGATGTCAAACACATCATCTTACAGGACAGACAGCATGGATGTATAGTTGAGGAAATCAGTGGTAGGTTTGATGTCAAACACATCATCTTACAGGATAGGCAGCATGGATGTATATTTGAGGAAATCAGTGGTAGGTTTGATGTCAAACACATCATCTTACAGGACAGACAGCATGGATGTATAGTTGAGGAAATCAGTGGTAGGTTTGATGTCAAACACATCATCTTACAGGATAGGCAGCATGGATGTATATTTGAGGAAATCAGTGGTAGGTTTGATGTCAAACTCATCATCTTACAGGATAGGCAGCATGGATGTATATTTGAGGAAATCAGTGGTAGGTTTGATGTCAAACACATCATCTTACAGGATAGGCAGCATGGATGTATATTTGAGGAAATCAGTGGTAGGTTTGATGTCAAACACATCATCTTACAGGACAGGCAGCATGGATGTGTGACTGAGGAAATCAGTGGTAGGTTTGATATCAAACACATCATCTTAGAGGACAGGCAGCATGGATGTGTGACTGAGGAAATCAGTGGTAGGTTTGATATCAAACACATCATCTGACAGGACAGACAGCATGGATGTATAGTTGAGGAAATCAGTGGTAGGTTTGATGTCAAACACATCATCTTACAGGACAGGCAGCATGGATGTGTGACTGAGGAAATCAGTGGTTGGTTTGATGTCAAACACATCATCTTACAGGACAGGCGGCATGGATGTGTGACTGAGGAAATCAGTGGTAGGTTTGATGTCAAACACATCATCTTACAGGACAGGCTGCATGGATGTGTAACTGAGGAAATCAGTGGTAGGTTTGATGTCAAACACATCATCTTACAGGACAGGCAGCATGGATGTGTGACTGAGGAAATCAGTGGTAGGTTTGATGTCAAACACATCATCTTACAGGACAGATATCATGGATGTGTGACTGAGGAAATCAGTGGTAGGTTTGATGTCAAACACATCATCTTACAGGACATACATCATGGATGTATGGCTGAGGAAATCAGTGGTAGGTTTGATGTCAAACACATCATCTTACAGAACAGGCAGCATGGAGGTATAGTTGAGGAAATCAGTGGTAGGTTTGATGTCAAACAATCATCTACAGTGACAGCATGGATGTA
>JACEFZ010022969.1:0-23422 GCA_014155875.1 Cepaea nemoralis | reverse complement strand
GACTGTCTCGATTCCATCCAGAAAATTGGACATGCCACTGTCATCGACGATGAACTGTATCTTTCGTGGACTGTGTGGGTGAACATCTAGGAAACATCCAGATGGGAAAATGACTGCCGATTCCATCAGAGATAAACTGGATGTTTCGTGGGGGACTATTGTGTTGACATTCTGGCGGCGGCATTATGCACAGTGTATCTGTGTGGGCTGTTGTTTGTCGAGACTCCTGTCTTTTCCACTTTTCAGATTGGGCAGTGGGGATTCACTGGCACAGGAACGGAGCATAATGGGGACGACCCGCTGCTGTGAAGTTGGAACCGTGACTAACTAACTAACTAACTAACTTATTTTTAAGTATGCACGAGCTCTCCAGATCTTGATCCTGTGTTCCATTGTCGGGAAGTCAAGGAGGTATCTCATTGCTACACAGCTGGTGTCTCTCGTGCAGCCCAAAATTATGCGCATGGCCTTGTTTTGTACCTTTTCAAGTCTTCCAATCTGTGTAGGGCTGACAGTGAGGATGGCCAGGGCATACTCGATGCGTGAAAGCACAAGTCCTTGGAACAGAAGTATTAGCAGTCTTTGCTCGATATTGGCAGTCGCCATGACTCTCATTGCTGACAAACCTTTTCGAGCCTTCGTTATGACATAATCGACATGATCTCTGAAGGACAGGCTACGATCAAGCCTCACGCCAAGATATGTCATTGACTGGGTTCTACTCAAACTGCTCCCATCCATTCTTACTGCCGGCAGGTCTGTTTTCACAATATGGTTGTTTAGTGAGAAACATGTAACCCTTGCCTTTGCAGGGTTGACAAGGGCATCGGCATCAGCACACCATGAGGAAATTCGATCTAGTTCGCCCTGCATATCATTGGCAACCGCCTGTCTATCTCGACCCTGTCGATACACGAGGATGTCGTCAACGAATGACAGAGTCCTACCCCTCCCGTCCAACTGTTGTCCAAAGAATGATTGTAATTACAATGATGTAAGGAAACCATGATGATGATGATGATGATGATGATGATAATATTAAATATTACATCCATGAGAATGGAAGAAATCTTCTCAATTGAAGCATTTAATGGAGAAGAATACAAATGCTATACAAGAATAATACCATAATGTGCTTATATTGTTTATAAGCAAATACTCATTGAAATGGGAACTGATTTTTGAAAGCCCTTAATGTATGAGACCCTTTTTTCTTGAATAGAAAAAGATGAATAAGAGAATTAACTAGGAACAGAATGGGATAAGAGACATAGTTGTAAATTCCAAATCAATCAAGGTATGACTTAACCGGTAGACCTGAGGGCAGGCATAGGTGAAGATGAAACTGCTAATCTGCTAGTCTAAAACTTGAACACCATATAATGGAAGATGCAATGGAGAGCAACCCATTATGTTGTGGGTAACTATTTGAGAGCACCAAGACTCTTTACCTTCTACTGTTTATTTTCCTAGGATCAAAATTCTTTTAGGTATTTTTGTGTGTGATGTTCTTGAGAAAAATATAGAACATTTCAGTTCTGATGTTCACATTTATGATATCATTAGAATTATGTGATTGATGGAATTTCAGGTAGTGGTCTTATTCATGCCAATCCAGACCTGACTTGGTGAAGATTGAATGCAGCACCTGTTAAGTGAGCACATTGTTGAGTGATGCCCTTGATAGAGTAGCGCAGAAACTTATCTACCTGCAACCATTCCATTTGTCTCATATGAGAGGTAATCTTTATTTAAACCTTTACCTGCCAAAACAAAGGAAATAAAACCAAGAGCCTACTTATGTTCTACTACCTGGAACACTAATACTACAAGTACTGATAGCCAGAGGGATTCCCAAAGCTGGAAGTGGAGAATCCTAAGAGTAGACAGTTCTTTTTTTCCAGATCATCCAGGCCAGTAAAAGATTAGCATTACATGCCACTGGGAAAAATATAACAGTTAATATTGGCACATCAATTCTGCATATTTACTGTATATGTATATGTCCTTATTTTATGACAGGAAATTGTAATTTTGAATGCAATTTACAAACTCCATATTTGTGTTTATTAAATCATAAAAACTGAGGTCATGTCATGTATTGATTGTATTTTACTTGTCATAGTCAAACTGTTTTAAATTACCCTAGATAGAATTAATTAGTTGGTAGAGGAGAGGCAAGGAACCACTTAAAGGATATTTTGGATATAAAAGGGAATACAACTTTGTCAGTTATTTCCTGAAGGTATTACTTGGTTCTCTAAAACTCTATGTCTGGTCTCAACAATTGAGTCAGTACAGCTAAATTAATTAAACGGGCAGGATCACATTGGGAAAAAGGATTTTAATCCTTTATCTCTTTGGGATTGAGCCATCAATCTCGACGTATCCGACAATGGTCTTTCATTATTATTTCGAATCTCATACTGTTCTTCTCTGGTATCATCATCAAAGTTTTTCACGTCATCTGGCCACACATGTAATATCTGTTCTTTTTCTACGATTTTTCCATCTTTTGTGTTTAGGCAGTCTGTTGATGTACGTGTTCATGTATTTATATTGAAAGATTTTAGTATGCATGAGAGCAAATTATTAATCCAGCACCATCATCAACAAGTAATGTGTAGTTAAGTATACCCTACCATGCATCTAATATTATCACGTGTGTATGTATGCATATGTTGTATTCTCGAATGTAAAAAAAAAACAAAGCACACGCATACACACATCGTACCTTGTATATACAAACTCAATTGTACGAAACAAGCGATTTATGTATTGTTTTTTGTTAAATTCAGGACTTTGGATTGTTTCACGACATTTTGGCTAAGACCAAAGTATAGTATGTGTTCTTTTATCACGACAGTAATTAAGGATACTGTAAGATTTTCTTTGGAAATCCAATTACCGAAAACAACAATTTATGGATATGAATTGAAACATCGCTACATTTGCCGTTCCAGAATAATAAATAGTATGCAGACATTACACAGTCATTTAGAGAATATTGCTGCATTTGACGTCTGGAGCCTTGCTGAATTTTGCAAATGTAAAGGAAAAAACACAATGCACCTTGTAAATATCTGCACTTGATCTGGCTATGTCCCCCACCTGCGGTGGTCATCACAATAACATACAGAGACCTGGAACTTTATGGGGCGGCTCTTGCTCCTGGGGAATCCTGAGTTCTAAAAATTAAGCAAATTTTTAATATTCACGGCACTCAAACACACATTTTCACAGCTATGTTCAAAAGAAATGAGTAATTGTTCTCCCTTTACTTAACATATGATGCGTGCAATTATCGCTGTTTTTTAACATTATTATTATAAATTCATTCAGGTAATCAAACATGTGATGATCCTGTTTCAGGCCATATACCTTTATAAAAAAAATGGATCTGGAATTCTCGGCCATTTGGCTAAGATCAAAGTGTAGTATCTGCACTTGATCTTACCAGGACTACATGCAAAGGCGGTCATCCAAATTACACACGGGAACTTGGGACCTAGAATGCGGCTCTGATCTCCCTACACCCCCGCCGAGAGCCGAGAGCCCTTATTATTAAAAAATAAAACATCAACAATAATCGATGCACTTTTAGAAAATCTTATTTAATATAAAACATTTAACATTTTTACGCATTCACATCCGTCCATCTGTTGAACTGAAAAATGTATGAGTGTCCAAGTGTGAATAATAAATAGTATGTAGTCATTACACAGACATTTAGGAAATCTTGCTGCATATGACATCTTGGGTCTTGTGGTATTTGCAAATGTAAAGGAAAGCACACGATGCACCTTGTAAATACACACTGTTTTGCACTAAATAAAACCACATTAAACGGAAGACATACATTTTAAAAAATCGGAAAGGGACATAACGATATAACAGCTGTTTAAAGGGACATTACTAAGAGTAGCAGGAATATATTATGTTATTTAAATAATTGTAATATTTATTTAAATATTTTATACAATTATCATAAATATTAACGAAAGTTGTATACTGCATAAAGAATGGGATACTGATTTTAAATTATCTTCACGGTTTGTGTACAAGTTAAGGTTTTATTTTATAATTTTGAGATGTTTATAAATAATTTGCCTATTTTACGTCGAAATCCATTTATTGGAAACACATTTCAACTTTTTTAAACATACTTTTTTTTTTGTCCGGCCTGTAAAAGGCCAAATATTCTTAATGACAGCCATAGTGCATGTAGGCAGAATGCAGGCTAACAGAGGAGCCAGGACGAGGCCGGTTGAAATTTCTTTCGTCCTTGCCGGGTAACAATGCAGAGACAACTATGTCCGTGCTACCGACTTCCCATTTCCGACCGTTTTCGGTGGTGCGGATGACTGGGAACTGACCGTGGATCTAAAGGGCCGTGAAAAATACCCTGAGGTGATCCAAAAGTTTGGCTTGCGACCTGACATCGAACTTAGCTCCTCAACAGCTAATGCTGATTGCGCTGACAGTCCCATACGAGTCCAATATTGAGGAGCAGCACACGTACAAGATAGATAGAGAAGTATGATGACATGGTCGCGAGACTTAGGCTGGAAGGATACACCGTCAGGCTATTCGCCGTACAGGTAGGCGCCAGAGGTCTAGTCTCCCACTCCGTATATTACGTGCTAAAGCAAATAGGCATTAAAGCACTAGCCAGGCGGCCTTAATTCCTCAGGCTCATGACCCCACTCTCTCTCCCCTTCCACCTTGACATACACCGTAAGGTACTATATTGGCAGTAAATGATAGTTTGACAAGAAATTTTTAAAAAATCGGTGCACTTTGGGCAATTCCATATGAAAACTTTATTTCATATACAACATTCAACATTTTTACACATTCTCTTCCGCCCATCTATTGAACCGAAGACTTTACACGGATATAAGTGTTATTCTAAAGCATACTTGTGGTATACTTGTGTGCACGTTTTTCTTTGGAATTTAAATTACTGAAAACAATAATTATCGACATGAACTTAATCATAGCTATGTTTGCGGTTCCAGAATAATAAACCATCTGCAGTCATTACACAGACATTTAGGAAATCTTGCTGCATTTGACATTTCGAGCCTTGTTGTATTTGCAAATGTAAAGGAAAACACACAATGCACCTTGTAAATACACACTGTTTTGCACTAAATAAAACCACGTTTCAAGGGACATTACTAAATGTAACATGAATATATTGTGTGGATCAAATAATTGTAGAATTTATCTTCTTCTTCTTCTTTCGTTCGCTTGAAATATGTCCATAGCTGCAATGTTGTCTCTTGTATGAATCTAACAGCCTTTTTCGGTTCACTCAGCGGTACATAGAGTTTATCTTCCACTGTTGTCTCTCTAGGCCAGAAGGTTCGCCTGGATGTGTTGTAGTGTGGGCAGTCCTGGAGTATGTGCTCTGCTATCTGCGACGCCAAACCACATGTGCACATAGCTGTGTCACTAATCTTGAATTTTGTATACATGTGGTTGCGTAATCTATTGTGTCCTGTTCTGAGGCGAAGAATAATGACCTGTTCTGGTCTGTCCATAACGTGGTAGTCGTCTTGAGTAGGGTTTGGTGGCCTTCTGACTGATTTGATCATTCTTTTCTTTTGGTGGAATGTAATGGGCACATCAGGCTGTTCTTCTTTTGCTCCTTCCTTAGCCAATCGATCAGCTCTGTCGTTTCCGGGTACTTCCACAGTGGGATCACTGTATCCACTGTATGGTCACCTTATGCTGACTGCTAAGTTCAGAAAGTAGTGTCCTTAGAACTGGTAATTTCCCAGACAGGAGTGCCTCT
Source organism: Cepaea nemoralis (assembly GCA_014155875.1). NCBI lineage: Eukaryota > Metazoa > Mollusca > Gastropoda > Stylommatophora > Helicidae > Cepaea > Cepaea nemoralis. The sequence continues at coordinate 17,619 of JACEFZ010022969.1, read as the reverse complement.
ATTACTGATTTTGCATCTGTCAATATCACCACAGGTTATCTACCATGGCTGGTAATTTGTATTTTCTCTATTGCTTTCTTGATTGCCTCAATTTCAGCATCATAGTTATGGCAGTACTTTCCTGTTGGAACTCTAACGGTGTCCCTAGTATTATTTAGGTATTCTATATACACTCCCGCTTCTCAATTTCGAACAGCATTTATCTTAATCTTTTATAAACTTATCATAGAAGTTAACGACAGTTATATGCATCATAAAGACTTGGATAATAATTTTACATTATTTTCACAGTTTGTGTAAAATGTAATGCTTTATTTTAGATTTTTGAGAATTTTGTACAGAAGTTTTGTATTTCACGTCAATATTACATGTAATATTTTATCCTTCTCATGGATACAAGTTCGACATAAGTTCTAATATATTTTTGTCGGACCTGTAAAAGGCCAACCTAATAGTCAATCAATCAATCAAGTGCCATGCCAGAAAGCGTGGGCGGTCATGACTCGTCATTTCACTCGATCACCAGAGTCGTGGATCAGCTCAGTGTTCCTGTCTCGTCCATGCCATGTGGCCAAGCCATCCAGGTATTTCCCTCTTGATCTTCTTCTTGCTACATTCCCCTCGATCTTGCCAGTTGTCACTAAGTTCTCCAATCCATTTCTTCGCATAACATGTCCAACAAATTTTTGACAGTCTTCGTCTAATTTCTCTAATCAATTTACGATTTTCATTGGTCTCCTGTAGTACCTGGTCATTGGTTTTTATATCTGTCCATGGTACTCTTTATACTTTCCTCAGAAACCACATTTCTGCAGCCATCATATGTTTTTCAGCATGACTGCACATTGTCCAAGTTTCACATCCATACAAAAGAACAGGCTCTATGTATCCCTTCAACACTCTTTTTCTCGTTTCAATTGGCAACTTTGTATTGGTCAGAATGTATTTCATCTTGCTAAAGGCTACTTTCGCCATGACAATTCTTGTTCTAATCTCTTCAAGGCATCTCCGCAAAAGATGTTTTGACTGTTCCCAGATAATTGTACCGATTCACTTGTTGAAGAATATTCCCATTTACTTGTATATTACATTGTGGTATTTCGTTCTTCCTAGTGACGACCATAACCTGTGTCTTCTTACAATTTATTTCCAACCCTAACTGCTCACTGTGTACCACAACTGCGTCTAATTGTTGTAGATCTTGTGCATTGTCTGCAATCAATACTGTATCATCTGCATATCTAATGTTATTGATGTTTCGTCCTCCACTGCTGATTCCATTTATATCTTCTACATTTCTGAAAATATTTTCACTGTAAAGGGAAAAAAAGATCTTCTTCTTCTGCGTTCATTCGGAGTTTTTTTCTTTTCCGGACGTGATTGCGTTGTGCCTGTTTACAGCAGAGCTGCGTTCTTGCGCCGTTAGGCCGACACATCCTACTTCTGCGGACATTTGTTGACCGGGTTAACCTTCCCGGGGGGAAAAAGATCTGGAGACATTACACATCCTTGCCCAACACCTCTCTTAATAGGTTGATATTGTCCTACTTGTCCTGTTAAAATCCCGAGAGAAGACTGGACTCAACAAGCACATCTTTAAACTTATTATCTGTTGGGATTATTGACTGACTTTGGTCTACACTCCTCTCTTCTGTCTTCCCTTCCATATATCTATTTCTTTCTCTCTCTCTATTATTCCCTCAACACATACTCCGACAACAGTTCCTTTCAACGATAAGATAAAAGATTTATTATAAAAAACTATGTCTGGTGTATGTATGGATATTGTCTATGTAGTTGGTATGTTCTTCTAGTGTGGTTGCCAGATATGAACTCTGAATGTCTATCAGCGTTGTTGCTTCTCAGCCTTTCATTCTTCAAGATCACAGGACAGCACATCAAACAGGACAGAGCTCACCCGGATGATCCGTATGCTTGCATCTAATGGTAAATCCGTTATAGAATGAACCAAAAAACTGTTCACCACAGAGTCAAGGTACCGTAATAAAAATCCCGTAAGTTTATGAATGCTCCTGAATCTGTTTCATGACGGTACGTATCCACCATCGAAAAACCACCACATCAATGCGTTCTTCTTATAGTCTGTTATTACTAATACTGTTTTACTTGTCTATTCTTTCTTCCTTATGCCTACCATACGTTTGTAGTTGTAAGTATCCCTGCTTGCCACAGTTTAACATCCTTTCCTTTTAAGGGTTTAGTGGTATATTCGTTTGAGCATACAGTGTTCTGTATTTGATTTAACTTATTTCTTTCTTCATCTTAAAACATGTTCATATTCTGTTTGGTTCCATGTAAGTACTTTATTTGTTCAAGGGTATTCCTCTTCATCTCTTCTCTGCTTTCACTAGGAGAGTGGAACCTGGAAAAGTATAACAAATCCAGTGATAAGCGTCCGCCCCTTTCTACTACTTATGCAAGTGTCCTTCTCCAGCCATAATGACAAGGCTTCCGAAGTGAACACCCGCATAAGACATATGAATTCACCAAAGTCTAAACTATCTACTAATAGAAAGCAATGGTAAAGGCTATTCATTCACATCTATCTTCCTATGCTAAACTATATCTAATATCTTTATACCTTATTTAGGCATCTATGTTCCTGGAATCGAAAAAACACTTAGCGAATAACACACTATTATCCCCTCTTTCCATCATTAGGGACGTGTATTTCTATTCCCACTCAAGAACATATCTCCTTCAGGTCAGTTTGGAACACACACTAACTTTACACAAAGAATTGACCCTCTTTATATCGGTCATTTATGCCGCATAGTCCTTGACATTGCTGGACACCTCACATCCAGACTGCATTATCATTGATTAGTGGAAAATTACCGCTCTGAACCGTTTCACATCCATACTGCAATATGCTGTCCAATAATCTCTCTGCTTTAGTCGCAAACCAATTTTTCCATTCGACCGTTTTCCTGTGCAGTTAGCCTCCTTCTGGGTCTTGACCTAGAAACACATGCGCCTGGTCACTCCTTTGTTGGTTAACCCTTTTCCTACCTGGTTAGTCGGTGTATGCAGTCGTCCATCTGGGAATCGTTAACTCTTCAGTATTCCACGACACTACTTCATTATCAATCCTTATGGCAGCTTGTTGTTTCCAATATATGTCTTTCCCATCAATTTGTAGATCTGCAAGCATATCCACCATGATGACTTGTCTAACTCTATCAAAAGCCTTTGTGTAGTCAATAAAGCAAAGATGCATATCCTTGTTTACTTCTATAGCAAGTTCAATAACTGTTCACAGCATATACACAGCATTTACTGTACCATTTCCTTCTACAAACCCACATTGTTCTTCCCCTTATTTCAGGTTGTATTTTCTTCCTCACTCTTTATATGATAATTCGTAAAAAAATCTTTGTGATGTGACTCATTATACTAATTGTTCTATGCTGGTCACATTCCAAGGCTCTTGATTTCTTTGGGATTGCAATAAATACAGAATTACATAATTCAGAAGGTATATCTCTAGTATCATATAATGTGTTCAGCAGTCTGGTAACTTGTTCTAGTCCAAATTCTTCTAAAGCTTTAATCATTTCTGTTGTGATGTTATCTTCACCGGGGCCTTGCCAGCTTTCATATGCTTAAGAACATTTTGAACCTCCATCTTCAAAATTGGCGGTCCTTCATTATTAAATCTAATATCATACTGTTCCTCTCTGTTATCATTATAAAGGTTTTTCACATAATCTGTCCATACGTGTAGAATCTGATCTTTTTTAATATGATTTTGCCATCTTTAGTTTTTAGACAGCCTGTTGATGTACTTGTTCTTTTATTAGTAAGTTCCTGAATTCTTTTGTGCACTAATTTGGTATTTTGACTGTTGTGTTGTTTTTCAATTTCTAAGCACTTTTCCTCAAGCCATGCTTCTTTTGCCTTCTTACATAATATTCTAACTTGTCTGTGAATCTCTTCATATTTGGCAGGATTATTTGTGTTTAGTCTTCTTGTTTCCATTAGGTGTAAAATTTATTCAATCATCCATTTCTTACGATCCACCTACTTTAATTTTGGAATAGTTGTTTCTGCAGCCAAACTGATTGAATTCTTCAACATTTCCCATTCATCATTCACATCCTGGAATAATATCTCTAGATCAGACAATATATCAAATCTGCTCTGTACTTTTATGTTGAATTTGTTTTGTTTTTCCTTGTCATTACTCAATGTACACAAATCATATTTAGTGTTTCCTGTTATATACTTGACTTTCTTCAACCTTATCCTCAATGTTCCTGTAAGTAGTCTATGATCACTATATCAATCAGCAATGGGCACTGTTTTTGCTATTGTTAGTGCGTTTCTAAATCTTCTGCTAATCAGAATGTAGTCAGTCTGGTTTCCTCCGTGTCCATAATCTTCGAGGGTGTTGCTTAAACCAGGTGTTTCCTACAATCATTTCTTGTTCTTTTGCCCACTCTGAGTCTGTATCCTCTTTCATTTCTCTCCCCTAAACCATAGTTTCCTGCTGTGTATCTATCACCTTGATTTCCTACTTTTGCATTGAAGTCTCCTATTATGATGTGTATTTCTGAATTTCCACATTTCTTTAAGGCAGACTCCATGTCATTATAACATTCCTCTACACTATCTTCACTGGATTCTCCTGCTGGGGCTTATACTTGAATAACATTTATGCTAAAAGGTCTGCCACTCAATTTAACTACTAGAACTCTGTCCGACACGGCCAATATCCGTGAACAGTTTTTGATGTTTTCCAGTCCAAAATAATTGCCACACCTCTTTGTCGATCTTCACCTCCAGAATAAATTATCTTAAAATCTTCATTTATCTTAATGCCTGCTCCTGTCCATCTCTTTTCGCACATCCCTAAAATATTAATTTTTTCTCTTTGTATTTCTTGTTTTATGTTCTCTAATTTCCCGTCGTCGTTTAACGTCCTAACGTTCCATGTTCCTAATTTTAATGTCTCTGTCCTTGTCTTGCGATGATCATCTTTAGGCGAAACATAATGTACTAGGCACTTTCAAAGAGGTAGTTTGTCGGTGCCTTCTTCTGTGGCAGTGACCGTACTGGCCGGATGACCGCAGCCATTGCCTCTCGAAAGAGATCCTCTGACTGCCGTCGCGAAATTTTAGACCATAACCAACACATATACGTTGGCTGCCCTCAAAATTTCATCCACCACCTGTCTTCCGTGGCTTCTTTTGAATACTTCAATAAACGAACACGAAATAACACCGCATAAACTAAGGAAAACGAAGAAGAATAAACGCGTCACTTCGTCGCCATTTGTACCGGAAGTCTTAATAACATCAAATTAAAAATTCTTCTCGGCCTTTTTGGCTGTCCGATAACACAATGATATTTAAATTTGCGTCAGTGGTTTCGATTGTTTTCACCATGCGTATATCTGGATTAACGATTTTCTCTGTCACGGATTATTAAATCTCATCAGTGATATTAATTGTTCGGCATTGATTTCGATTGTCTTCACCACGTGTAGATCTGTTTTAAAGATTTCCTCTGTCACGGTTTATCAAAGATGGAAAACCAAATTGTAATATGTGTCAAAGTCAACACGAGGGAAGGTTTTGAGAGAGGAGCGCTCCACCAAGCAAACACACTTGTGTTTTCTATATCAGTACCTCGTGTATTTTGGTTCAACTACTCGCTTATGGCGAGCGTCTTGATGGGGTCATGCGGGATCGGTAGGCGAGGGATAAAATCCACCTACCTGTTTGAGGACCCTAAAAGATGGTACGCCGGAAGCAAAGGCGGCTCATTATAAACGGATTCACGGGATGAAGCATGAACTGCAGGATCCTAAATTAACTATTGTAATCAAAAACATAGAGAAGGAAAAGACCAAGGCTATGATCCACTGGATGCCTACAACCGTAAGGGTTGAGACAGTGAAACAAATAGCCGCGGATATTTCGGGAGATATAAATGCGGAAGTGCATACACTTAAAAACAGCACGGACAAGTGGTTACTTCTGTGCAACCCGAAAGAACATCTACCACATTATGTGGACATGGAGTTGGACGGGGTAGAAGATAAGCTACATCGTCTCTTCATCACAGATCCGGGGCGCCGTACGGCGTGTACAGTCTGTGGGGAGGACTCCCACTGGAGTAATAAATGTCCGGCCAAAGTACAAACCCAGAAGGGGCTAGACTGGCATTAAGAGTCACCTCGAACCCCCAGACAGATCAACATATTAAGGAGGGTGAAGAAAGTTTCCATCTGGTCACTAGGAAAAGGGGACGCTCAACCAAGAGCCTGTCTGACGGCAAGAGCACGACACCTCCAGCCCCCAAACCCCTGTTACCACGCTGCTGCCCCTCAACAACCACGACTACCCTACACCGTCTGAAGCGCACAATGCAAACAAAAAGAAATATGTAAGTAATTATACTAAACAGATAACGACCAGCGCCATGACCGGAAGAGACAGTGATAAAATCAACACACCACCAAGACGAAGAAGCCTGTCAGATTCTTCTCCACGCCTCGTTATTGACTTGGATATTTCAAGCCCGGCGAAGGAATCTACTATATATTTCCGGAAATGATAAAATGAATACAGACAGTGTAAACAATAAATATAATTATATTCAACAGGTTTGTATATTACAATAAATATAATTATACTCAACATGTTTGTATATTACAATAAATATAATTATACTCAACAGGTTTGTATATTACAATAAATATAATTATACTCAACATGTTTGTATATTACAATAAAACTGGCAGCGGAAATTAAAATCATGAGTATTAACATTCGAGGTACAAGATCCAACATTAATGATCTTATACCACTTATACACAAATATAAACCTGATTTTATACTCATATAGGAAACTAACGTTATCACCGACGAACACGAATACAAGACTGACAATCTTACCTACACAAGAATAACAATATTACCAATGTAAGACTGGTAATCCTACCGATACACGAATAACAATCATACCAATTCAAGAGTAGCAATCCTACCAAGGCAAGAATAATCCTACCAATATCAGGTTAACAGACCTACTAATATAAAAATAACAACAATTCTACCTGCACGAGATAAATGGACAACATAATCCGACATATAAAACAAAATGTTTGCACATCCTTTACAGGACATCGCTGTCAACATCAGCATCTTTCAGCTGATTGTTGATTTCTTAACAAGATTACGCTCAGTAGTTTGCCATTGCTTTCTGAGCGACCGGCTCACATACCCCGTAAGTTACCGACGCGGCCACAACCGCTACCGATTCTCGCCGTCGTCTCGTTACTCACGAGAGTATACGGGATTACGGAGAAAGTCGCTAACCCCTAGTCCAGAGAGACCGGCAATCCGACATATACAAGATAAATTAAGGCAATGTTTCTACCTATTCAAATTAAACAAACAACATAGTCCTTTCTTCTATAGACAATAAAATAGGGCCCTTAACTGTACATATATTCTATCAACATAGTCCTAACCTACACAAGATTAAGCAACATAACCCTACTTGTGATAAATGCCATGAGTCAGATTACTTAAGACCTGAGTAACAGCAACATAGATTGTTGAGACATAAAGAGTGATAAATAATCACGGAGAGTTATAAGGAAAAGACACCGGTAAAGGGCTAAAGATAGTAGCCAATCGAGCGGCAGGACGGAGGCCACGTGATGTGGTTTAAACACAGTTGGCGGAGAGTCGAGAAGGCAGTTGGGCCGTGAACACAGGCACGTACACATCGTGGAAATCGAAAGGACCAGCGATATCATATGAAGATGTGGACAGCGATTCAAAGGTGAATAGGAAACCTTCGAGTCAAGCGGGATAGACAGCGTTTAAGCGTTGTAGAATCCGTGTTACAGCAAGAGCGATGGCCAGTACACACCAGGCTTGTAAACACACGGCAGTACAGAAAATTGGGTGAGCCGTGTCGCTCGCTGGATTGAGGGCCCGGTAATGACGCATTAAAAACTGTAAGTTGTTGAATTATGCTAGAGAGTAATTAATTAATGGTGCTATGAATAAAGTCATTTATTCGTTCGGTCGGCTTATGGAACTGCTATTCGTTGTGCTAGTGGATGTGTTCATTCTGAAGTTGTCAGTGTGCCTACAACATAACCCCTAGTAACACTCTGGCAATCATGGGGGACGTCACAAAGACTGAATCCAGGGAATGGAGGACGATACGAAAGTGAGCGATTCTCACGGAAATCGTAAGCAGCTTGGAAAGTTCTAGTAACAGATCGAAGTTAAGAACAAATATTAGAACACGACTAGTGGAAAGCCGACAACAGTATGAAGCTACAAAGATACCATTGTATTAATTGTTAACTATAATATGATTTGTGATAGCAAAGATCGGTGTGGAATAAGGAATGGGTGCAACAATGAGCGATGCTCAATAATATCGTAGAAAGAGTATGAGTAAAAGCCAGAATAGAAGCTTACGGATTATGAATCATGGCTAGTGGTAGAGCATTGCACGGTTGAACATAGCAATACGATTTGCAAGAAATTGGCTCGCAGTGAGCGATAATCAGCAACTCAGGAATGGATCGCTAGTATCAAATAACACTGAAAGGTGAAGTGTGAAATGTGATTAAAACCAAAGAATATGAGTAGTCAAATAGGAAGCAGTGATTAATATCAAATAACATGGAAAAGGGATGTTGAAAAGCAAAAGTAATAATGCGTGCCGACTTGATTCAGGTGAGGATCAAAGTGAGTTTGAACAATAAGACTATCACAACGATATGAGGGTGCTCGAGAAGGTGTTGTTTAACAGCAGGAGGGAAAACATTGTGTGAATACTACAGACGTTATCTGATCTCTTTAAGAACATTGCCGACAGGGAAAATAGACATTGTGATGGAAAGTGAACACTTTTCGAAAGGAGTATCAGCAAAGCAGACAATCAGGGCTATCAACCACAGCAGTGGAACCCACGTAGAGTATCAACAGCAATGTTGGTGGCTAATTTAGCAGGGTGCCTATAAAGCACAATATTTCAAGTTCTCCAAAAGTGCAAATAAGGCGCACAGCCACATAAATAACATGATAGACGGTCTACATGTACTATAGTGCTTTCAAGAACTAATCGCGTTATCAACATTGAGTATTCATTCCAGATGTGGTTCACATGTGTTGGCAGTAGTATCATAGGTGGCATCTACACCACGTTTGGGGAGCCACCAGTACACCTGACGACCCAGTTGATCAAGTCCATGCCAGTTGAACCGAGTTGGAGCAAGGCTGATCCTTACCAAGTCCTGAAACAAGCGGAGCTGAAGCCGAGCAGTTGGACCAAGTCACCAGGGACACCAGCGCGAGGGATACAAGGTCAAGCTTTTCTTATTGATTACTGTGTATAGTCTGCTTAGTGGTCCAGGGTCATTGGACACATTTCATGTTTGTATATATTGGTACCAGCATCATTAGGGTTGCTCACTATACAGGTATTCATGTAGTTAAACTGTTGATAAGTGCCGTTGGTTGTCCGGCAAAGGTATTATTGGTATGAACAGTGTTACAGCAGGGTCAACACTTGGTCGATGTTATCATAACAAGACGATCAGCAACACTTGAGTGATCGGCGTGTACAGATAGAAATATATATACCATTCTGTAGATACATCATATAACCATGCATACATGGTCGGACTTCATAGATTTAAGTGTGAGGTGTGGGTTGACAGTGACAGAGCTTAAGACAGAACTTCAGAAACGCAATGTCCATTGGCACCTTGCCGTCTTGACAGACGATAGTTTGTGCTTTAAAAAGGCATAATAACGTCTAGCTATGGCGGTAGCGAGTGTGACTGATAAGGCCAATTTGCGCTGTAAATGTCCGTTCACAGTGAGTGCATCTGAACGCGTGGTCATTTCCACCATCATGCACCATCTTACGTCTCAAACGCTTGGTGTGTGACTTTTCTGCAATAATTTTCTCCTTTGACTTTATTCCATTTCTGATATTTGCCCTCCATGCAACACGTTCAGCGGCGACTTGCTCCCAATGTGCGTTATCAATGCCTGTATCAATCATGTCCCGCTTACACACATCTTTGTATCGTAGTAGAGGCCGACCCTGAGATCTCTTACCCATCTGTAATTCACCAAAAAAGATATCCTTTGGTATTCTACCATCATCCATCCTCCTAAGATGTCCTATCCATCTAAGTTTACGAAGACTGAGCATGGAATAAACTGTCACACAACCTGATCTTTCCAATACTTCAGTATTAGTGATTTTGTCTTGCCACTTAATACTAAGAATTCTTCGCAGACACCGCATATGAAAGCTGTTTAAATTGTTCTCTTGGTGTGAGTAAGTTGTCCAGGTTTCACTGCCATAGAGAAGAGTACTAAGGACACAGGCTTGATAGACAAGGACTTTTGTTTTGGCAGTAAGCTTCCTGTTCTCCCAGACTCTTTTTCTTAACCTGTTCATTGTTGTTGCTGCCTTACCAATCCGGATGTTGATTTCCTGATCTAGGGATAATTTGCTATTTACCACTGATCCTAGATATGTAAAATGGTCTACTATCTCTAGTTCAGCGTCGTCAATAAAGATTGATGGTACCCGATGTGCACCTTGTGACATAATCTGTGTCTTCTTTTTGCTAATTGTTAAACCAAATTCAGAACAAGCATTGGAGAATGCAGATAGTAGACATTGCAATTCTTCCTCAGAGTGGGTCGTAACTGCAGCATCATCTGCAAAAAAGCAACTCTCTGATCAGTACCCTCCTAATTTTGGTCTTAGCCTTCAATCTCTGAGCATTGTAGAGGCCGCCATCTGAGCGTGAGTGAATGTATATACCACCATCCTGATCACGAAATGCATATTTCAGTAGAAGTGAAAAGTATATTCCAAAGAGGGTGGGAGCTAGTACACAACCTTGCTTAACTCCACTCTTGATTTCAAATTCTTCAGAAGTTGCACCATCAAACTTGATTATACCCTTCATGCCTGTGTGGAACGATTCCACAATGGACAGAAGAGTTGGTGGGCAGCCAATCTTCTTTAGTGCCTTGAACAGACCCTCACGACTGACCAAATCAAATGCCTTTGTGAGGTCGATGAAGGCAATAAACAGTGGTTGATTCTGTTCACGGCATTTTTCTTGCATTTGCCGCAATGAGAATATCATATCAATGGTAGACCGGTTCTGACGGAAGCCGCACTGTGATTCGGGGTAGACTTGATCTCCTGCCTCTCCATAGCACAAAGCCTGGGCTAAAATATAGAGATCATGTGTTGCCCATGCAGCATGATCCCTCTCTCGGCCTGCCTAGTTCACTCCAGAGGAAAGGTAACATCTGGAACAAGACAAGCTGCAGAAGCTGCCGGATCAGCAAAGCAATACTCTAACTGTCCGCCTGTCGAAGCTTCGATACTAGACCAGTCGCCAACCAAGGCTTAGGGCCTGGTCTGTCCTGCCATGACAATTTTGTCTTTAGCTTGCATTTCCTCGCACCAGGGTAAGGCTTGTACCCTCCCAATTGCGCTCTTCCGCCCGAAGCCCGAACGCAATGATAACTATGGTAAAGACCAGCAGAATAGACCCAAGAATAGAGATCACCAAACTACTCAATATATACCGGCCTTACAGAGACCAGCTAAGGTAGCTCGATCAAAGCGAGTAAGTGAATGTACATATTGTGGTCGCCAACACGGGGCTGTTGATATAGAAAATAGAAACCCTAAGTACGACTTGTACATCAGAAACTGTCCTAATAGAGTCGAGGGGTACGCAGACTACATAAACAGTCGAAAATGTTGGGTCAGTAACAGTCTGGGCCACGTAGAGAGAGAGTGTAGACTGAGACGACTGACTAAAGAAGGACATGACCAAAGGACAAATGTTCGAGACATAGCGACAGATGTGAATAAGAGACAAGAGTTCATTAACCCCACGGGTAGGCACACAGTGCCTACAAGGGAGGCGAATGCGACCAACATTCATAACGGGACTTTGAAAGTCCACAAAGCACTCGTGAACGGAAAGTTGACAACCTACGTTAGAGATACTGGGGTGTCGATAGTAGGTGTGGATCGGAGTCTGGTATTGAACAGTGAATACACGGGAGATAGTGTCACATGCCGTACCTTCGGCGGCACAAAGGAAAAGTATGCTATAGCATGGGTTCATATATCCTGCCCATACTATGAAGGGAGAATACGAGTGGCGGTATTACCAAGCCCATGTGCAGGACTTATGATAGGTAACATACCGGGTGCAAAAGATTGTACGAAAGAGGAAGCCCGGACATGGGAGTATAGTAAGGCATATGGCAATGCGATTACCAGACAGCAGGCTAAGAAAGACAAAGAAGAAGATAACATGGCCATACCTCGGGCTGAACAAACAGACAATGGACTGGTCCCAGACATCCAAACCGACGACTTTGCAAAACAACAAAGAGACGACAAGACACTGCGAACGTGTTGTCAGCGGGCAAACCGCCCACCTAAACAATCTAAAGAGAGTAAGTGGTCATTCTTAATTGATAAGAACATCCTCACGAGAGAGTATAGCAAGGGGGCAACGCTTCTCTCACAAACCGTGCTGCCGGTACATCATCGCAGCAACGCGCTAAAATTAGCGCACGACTCCCCATTTGCAGGACATATGGGGATGGCCAGGACGAGACAGAGATTATTATCTCAGTTCTACTGGCCAGGCTATTGTAAGGATGTCAGAAGCTATGTCCGATCATGTGAACTGTGCCAGCGAACTTTACAAAAAGGAAGGCATCCAAAGGCTAAAATCCAGGAAACGGACTTGGCTTCTAGGCCATTCGAAAAGATAGCTGTCGACATTGTGGGACCCCTCAATACGACAACGGACCGAGGGAATAGGTACATCCTAACGATGATTGACCTATGCACACGATGGCCAGAAGCGGTTCCCCTGAAATCCATATCATCTAGATCCATCGTAGAAGCATTCCTCCTTATATTCAGTAGAATAGGATTCCCATCATGCATCCTATCAGATAGGGGTACCCAGTTCATCTCAGAAGCCACACAGTGCGTAATGAAGTTAATGGGGATAAAGCAATCATTCAGCTCCCCATACCATCCGATGACCAACGGAGTAAATGAGAACTTTAATGGAGTACTAAAACGTACTCTAGCCAAAGTCACGGCGGAACGCCCAAAAGACTGGGATGTGATGCTCCCAGCAGTACTGTTCGCATACAGAGAGGTACCACAAGCGAGCACCGGATTCTCCCCATTCGAGTTAGTATACGGGGCAAACCCAAGGGGTCCATTGCTACTGTGGAATGAGTTGCTAACAGGCAAAACACATGACTCCCTGAAAAGGGAGGCATACGACATGGTGATAAGCCTAAGGCAGAAAGTAGTCACGGCATGTCAAGTAGCAAGAGAGGCACTGCGGATCGCTGGACAGAAATATAGACAGTATGACAACCGGAAGGCCAAGACATTAGTCTTGAAAGAAGAAGATAAAGTCTTGTTGCTCCTCCCAGACCCCAGAGACTCCCTCATTGTATCATGGCAGGGACCATTCCAAATATTGCAGAGAATTAGTGATGCAGATTATCAGGTGCAGGTGGGCAATAAGAAAAAGATCTACCACATCAATATGCTGAAACCGTTCGTAGACAGAAAGACGGACGAGACAGTAACAGTAGAAGAAGGTGAAATTCTTAGACCTGCCTCTGGATGCTAGGTCATTAACGAACAGCAAAATGACGCGGTGGGGGAATGAAATTCCAACACCTGACGTTAGAGACAATGACAGCTGGAGAGAAATACATATAAACCCGGAATTAGGAAAACAAGACAAAGCCAAACTGGAAAGGTCTTTTGTAAAATTTAGACACATATTTTCCAACAAACCTGGAAGCACTGATCTCATAACTCATAAAATCACCCTACTATCTAATGTGCCAGTAAGGGTGAAACCGTATCCTATTCCGGTCCACTTCCTTGAGAAAATAACATCTGAAATATCTGACCTTGACCAGTGTGGTATCATTAGGAAATCCACTTCCAATTACTGCTCACCTTTGGTCATAGTAAAGAAAAAAGATAACACCCTGAGGATATGCGTTGACTATAGAAAGATCAACGCATTAACCCTCTTAGATGCGGAACCCATGCCAAACATTGACGATCTCATAGACGGCATGGCCAAATCACAAATTTTCTCCAACATTGATTTAACCAAGGGATACTGGCAAATCCCTATGGAAGAAAAGTCCATGCATATCACGGCTTTCGCTACGCCGTTAGGCCTTTATGAATGGGCCTATATGCCTTTTGGTCTACAGAACGCACTAAGCACATTCATGCGAATGATGCGCAGGCTACTGCAAGGCATTGGAATTGTAGCCACGTATATGGACGATATATGCATCCATACTACGAATATAGATAAACACACCGAGGTCATGGAGCAGGTGTTTCAGAGAATACAAGACCATTGGCTGAAAGCTAAGCCCAGTAAGGTCGAGATAGTGTATTTGGAAGTGCAGTTCCTTGGACACAGAATCTCCAACGGGTTTCGGAAAAGCGACCCGAATGTGGTTACAAAGATCTTGCAAATTAAAGCTCCCACCACAAAGAAAGAGGTTAGGAGCGTTTTAGGGCTTATTAATTATTATCAGAAGTTCATACCAAACTTCGCCGATATGACTGCAACTTTCTCCGAACTACTGAAGAAAGGTCAACCCACAAAGGTAAACTGGACAGACAAACACAGCAGACTATTGGAGGAAATTAAGACACTCTTCAGTAGACAACCTATCTTAAAACTGCCAGATATCTCAAAAGACTTTATTCTTCAAACTGATGCGAGCTCTTACGCAATCTCTGCTATCCTGCTACAGTACCATCATGGACGATTACACCCATACTCTACTATAGTAGGAAACTTACAGACACCCAAAAGAACTATTCCATCACGGAACTGGAAGCCTTAGCGCTAGTTGAAAGTGTTAAGAAATTCTCCAAATATTTGTTTGGGAAAAAGTTCATTGTATTGTCTGACATTAAACCATTAAACGTATTCAAAGAGGGCTATCCAAAAAACTCTCGGATACACAGGTGGTCCTTACTTCTGCAGGACTATGACCTTGATATTTGCCACATACCAGGCAAAGATAACAACCCTGCAGGTGTACTGAGTAGACTATAGAAAGACATTAGAAATACATGAACGAATTGACATGTAATTACTGTGATAGAATGGAAGTATAGATATGTATATTGTAGATACTGTATATATTGCATAAAGGTTAGATATATGATTGCAGTATTAGAATATACAATTGCAAATGTAAATATGTTAATAGGCATATGGATGTATGGATATATATATATATATATATATATATATATATATATATATATATATATATATATATATATATATATATATATATATATATATATATATATACACCCAAGGCTGTTATTAATTTCAGATAGTTAAGGGGTATAACTGACTGAGCAGAAGAGAGAGTGTCGAAGGTACCTCAAAAATGTTACCGCACTAGCTGACTGAAGAGGCTGAGACAGACAGACGCAAGTGAAGATTGAGAATCTGATTGGTAGAAGATACAGTCAGCGAAGACAGATACCAGCAAGAACCAACCAAGGGAGTAATAGTTAATAACATTCACTATCATTCAATAAACAAAACCCATAGAGAGAGAGAGAGAGAGAGAGAGAGAGAGAGAGAGAGAGAGAGAGAGAGAGAGAGAGAGAGAGAGAGAGAGAGAGAGAGAGAGAGAGAGAATGATGAAAGAATGGACGAGTGAAAATGAAATAGAGAGAGAGAACAGTGTACAAGTGAAATTGAAAGAGAATACAATGATAGTGGAGTAGCATTATTAATAGTATCATTGATAATAGTACCAAGTGATAGTACTTTGTACATATAATATTTTAACATGAAGAACTTTGGCATGGTAGTAGAGGAACATAAGGATCATGGTATTAGGAACACTACAAAGGAAAGTTAGTAGCAAGAACACCAGGGATAAACAGAAGGCAAATGAAGGGAATATACAGCCATAGAACACAAGCGAACACCATAGTAAAAAGTAACTAATGGCAGCCGACCACGCACACACTGTGACAAGACAAATGCAGAAGTCATGTGTACTCGCACCAAGAAGGTCCACAGTCGAAGATAGACTACTCAGAAGCAAGATAAGAGCTTAAACAAATAGGTGTGCAATTGATATGTCTGCAATACACACGTTCCTGCACCCAGGGCTTAAGGGCTGGGGAGGGTGTCAGTTGCTTATACCGAGGTATAAATGAGGAACCTTATGGGAATGTCCGGGGTGGGGCATTGGGACTCATAGTAGGTTGGTCCTCAACTTGCCGAACACAAAGGGGGTTGAGGCCACACGAGGTCTATTTGGGAATAGACGGATATTCGTGTCCGATATTATAATTTGTGTGAAGGTATGGCAGAATATCAACGTAACACAGAGGGAAGTTAAAGGGAACTGAGAAGCAAGCTCAAAGGCATGAGGCAGTAGACAGATATGTGCGACCAGGGGACAGGCATGTGCGACCAAGCTGACTCATGTCAAGTGTAGAGATAAGGAAGAACCCAAAAATGTAGAACATTTTTGAAATTGCGGGGGGCATATGCCATGAGTCAGATTACTTAAGACCTGAGTAACAGCAACATAGATTGTTGAGACATAAAGAGTGATAAATAATCACGGAGAGTTATAAGGAAAAGACACCGGTAACGGGCTAAAGATAGTAGCCAATCGAGCGGCAGGACGGAGGCCATGTGATGTGGTTTGAACACAGTTGGCGGACAGTCGAGAAGGGAGTTGGGCCGAGAACACAGGCACGTACACATCGTGGAAATCGACAGGACCAGCGATATCATATGAAGATGTGGACAGCGATTCAAAGGTGAATAGGAAACCTTCGAGTCAAGCGGGATAGACAGCGTTTAAGCGTTGTAGAATCCGTGTTACAGCAAGAGCGATGGCCAGTACACACCAGGCTTGTAAACACACGGCAGTACAGAAAACTGGGTGAGCCGTGTCGCTCGCTGGATTCAGGGCCCGGTAATGACGCATTAAAAACTGTAAGTTGTTGAATTATGCTAGATAGTAATTAATTAATGGTGCTATGAATAAAGTCATTTATTCGTTCGGTCGGCTTTTGGAACTGCTATTCGTTGTGCTAGTGGATGTGTTCATTCTGAAGTTGTCAGTGTGCCTACAACATATCCCCTAGTAACACTCTGGCAATCAATGAACAAATTAACCCTACATACACATATCAACATATTACAATATAAAAGATTTTGCTTGGGGGTGGGGGGGGTGGGAGGGGTTGAGTGGTCTCGAGGTATGGTGTCCGCCAACAGTGCTGCAGGTCCCGGGTTCAAGCCCCGGTGAGGGTCGGGATTGTTTCACATGGACTTCTAGTAACAGAATTTCTCCTGGTCTCTGAGTAGTGAGATCGGACGCCCGTGTGTATTGTTTCGCACGTAAAAAATCCCCTGGCAGTTGGAAATCGAAAGAGAGTAGCCTACCGGAGCTACAATGGCAAAATATCGAGTTAAATATCTACAAA